>LGAG01001135.1:267662-311487 GCA_001278395.1 Lerema accius | reverse complement strand
AGAGTATAGAATAGATATAGATTTATTAGTATAGAGTATAGATATAGAATATAGATATAGATTAAATAGGGACAGCTTCATTAAAGACAACAGTTATAGATGGCGTAAGATTTGCGACGATAACTTTTAATTCGAAAGAAAACCAAATGGGTACTTTTAGAATCAAATATATTCCAATTCACAATTTTGTTTTCTCCTTCAAAATTACATTCCAAAAACAATTGACAGTCCGCGTCCCTCGTAGGGATGGACCTTTTTTTTGCGTCACCAGTGTTGTGCCAATCTGTGACCTACATCTTTACTACATAATAACTAATAGCCATTAATAGGAAATATTATTTTTACTTTTATAGATATCATTGGGATATAGACGATGTCACACTCTTAATACAACATTTCCTGTGTCACGTCTATTTTTTAAATCCGTCGAGCAGTTATAATAGATATATATTATGTATTATAATACGACAGCCTCAAAAATCTCACCCTATGTAGTTCTGGCGCAGTCGAATAAGTACATTATAAATATAGAAAAATATAATAGAAAACTTGAGGAAAAATATATTTTGCTATAAAAAGATACAAAAGCAATAAATGCTTCTTATGCTGTAAGCCTCTTACGTCCTATTATATTAAATAAGCCGTTTATAATATTAAAACTCTTTATCTTGCTAAGGGGCGCGTTCGAGAATGAAGTAACATCTTATGACATTAGAATCAATAGAAATTTTCAATGTTTAGCATCAAGATTTTAATACTAAATCGCCGTTGTTAATACTTTAGATTATTTAGGAAATAGCAGAAATAGTCTAGAGGTTTGAACGTTGGTCTCTCAAACAGTAGTTCCTGGATTCAAATCCCACGACACGCATCTCTAATTAAAAAAGTTATGTGCGTATTAGATAGTAATTATCTCTTGCTATGGTGTAAGAAAATATTGTAAGGAAACCTGCACACCTAAGAGTTCTCCATAAAGTTCTCAAAGGTGTGTGAAGTCTGCCAATCCTCAGTAGGCCAGCGTGGTGGACTATGGCCTGTACCCCTCACATTTTGCGAGGAGATCCGAGCCCGGCAGTGGGACAGTTATGGGTTGCGATGATGACGATGATTTAAGTAATAAATTAAATCTATCGCCGATGTAATCCGAAAAGCAATAAAAACCCATTTTAAAATTATAATAATAATTTGTTATATAAATATCCCTTGTACACGATTACAGAAATGCATTAAAACTATTATTGATTTAATATTTATCTTGTTGCTTCATAACGGAATACATTATAAGGTAGATAAAGTAGGTATTAACACCGTCGGCGCCGAGCGGAAGTAGGAAATGTTAGTTTGAACTCAATAGTAAAGTAGGTTTGCAGAACTCAGTTGGTATTTCAATTTGATCTATACAATCTATACAACTGAATAAAAATGAAGTGACTGTTTGTTAATATTAAAATAATGCTTATGTATGTTTACACGGTAGACATACCAAAAAAAAGTTTTGTCTGTCTGTTTGATCCGGCTAATCTCTGAAACGGCTGAACCGATTTTGACGGGACTGTCACCGGCGGATAGCTGATGTAGTAAGGAATAACTTAGGCTACTTTTTTACCTTCATTTCGGCATAGGTTTACCGAAGCGAAGCGAGTTCCGTGCTTATTATTACATAAAAATGGAGATTTGGGCAACGGGATATATCACCAACACTTGTACACAAAACGCCTTAAGCATGATAATCGGATAACCAAAAGAAAGGTCGAAAATTTTTCGTTGAAAATATTTTTTCTTTTTTTTGAAGACACCCTCCCTTGGTCGCTTTTCTCTAATCCGAAGGGTCAGTTCTGCGCTCGAAATACGACCGTAACTCTTTATGTCAAACTATAGATTTATACAAGTTCAATATCCCGGGCAAGTAGATATCAATGTCAACTTCATCTGTCTGTCAACAGGGCCATTCGCCTGAAGTGAATTTACTCGTATGACGTGTATGTGCATTAAACGTACTGTGGTAGCGTGTGTTTTGATCAGAGTCTTAAATGAAATGTATTATAGCATATTTTATACATAAAAATTATCTTTCTGAACTTTTTCACCGTGCAAGCTTTACTTTCGAATCTCTAACTCATTCGTTTTTACGTTCTATTCGTTTCTAAAGAAGTCTCCAAAGAGGTCTACGAATATAACTGCGTGGCCAGACCTACCATTTCCAATAGTTACGCTACAGTAAGAACTTAAAAATAATGTACAGACTTAAGTTTATTGTTATGAGTTACGTACGAAAACTTAACTACTCGAAAAAGGTAGTTACAATGTTAAATTCATAGAATTATTTTACGGTCTATATAACCTAGTTATTGGAAATATTCTTAATTGTGGCCGCGTTATTTTTTAGACCAGAATGCTAAAATCCTTCACGTATTAATTTAAAGCACATTGAAATACATTTCATGTTTCATCTTGTAACACGTAAACTGACTGCGTATTTCAAAACAGTACTTGAACGCTTGAACGGTATACAGGTACAGACTAGTGATGTAACGAATATTCGCATTCGCATTCGCATTCGCGAATATTCGCATGTTTTTACATATTCGTATTCGCATTCGCATTCGCAGAATTTTTTGCGAATGTTTTGCGAATAATGATTATCAGAAAATAGACAATTTGGCTATGATAATAGGTTAATAAATACAAAATCCGTTTATTTTTTAACCGATATCAAAAAAGAAAGAGGTTATCAATTCTACATGTATGTACCTACCTATGTAATATTATTGAAACTGCAAAATTTTTACACAGGATTATCTAGAAGGACTTTCTAAACAAATATACAAATTTTCATGGATATATGTATGTATGGGGTAGTGTTTGTTTGTTTGTCCAAGCGTAGCTCCGAAACTAGTGATCGGATTTGAACCATTCTTTTTTATCCGACTAAACCTACTCCAAATTAGGGAACAGTATAAATTTTATCCAAATCGGTTCAGTAGTTTCTGTAAAAAAAGTAAAACGTGACACGGCATGTCCTAATACAGGATACAATAATAATATTATATAATAGCTACAGATATGGTGTCAAAGAGAAAATGTCTTAAAATCCTGGTCAAATAGCAGTGCGCATGAAAACAAATCGAATTTCCAAAAAAAAATTCTCGTACGGTCCAAATGGTCCGAGTTAGCGTGCTATCCAAGGAAAAACTGCTCTAAGCACATACATATAATTAATCATGATAGCCATAATATAATCTTCTTTTTAGTTAAAAGTGTAAACTAAAAAGTATGAAATATAATTATAATTAAAAAAATTAAACTAATTTCAAAAAAGGTACCAAACTGAAAAGTACAAAATAATGGATTGGGAGCATAGAATTTATTTTGAGGTCGGTGGCAATATAGTTATCATAGTGAAACCACACCGACCTCAAAAGAATTTCTATGTTCCTAATCCGTTATTTCGTACTTTTCAGTTACCTGTTTTGAAATTGGTTTAATTTTCTTTAATTATAATTTTATTATGTTTTTAATTTTAAGAAATAGTAGGTAACTTAACCTCTTAATCGATTCATTCCGATCTGATCTCCAAAACTAATCTACTGCCAATTATTATTTATTTTAAATTCCGGTCTGATCGACTAAAACTTTACCATTCCGGTTCACATTATGAGCCTTTATTTTATTATCTATTAAATGTTATAAAATAAAAAAATTTAATGCTAATTTTTTTGCCAAATTTAAAGGAAATACTGAATATTCGCATTCGCATTCGCGAATGTCGGTGGCAGATACTCGCATTCGCATCCGCATTCGCGAATGTTAAAAAAATGGCATTCGTTACATCACTAGTACAGACGTTTTGTCTAACCTGCAACTGAAATTTGAAATACCAAAATAGCAAAGCCTCTATGCGAATTTTAGATTGTCCGATGTATTGGTGCTTGAGAGTAAGCGTTGAATTTCAGTGTAGTCATATAGACAATTGACAAAGTTTTTTCAGAGATTGAACGCAGTATATGAAAATTAATTAGCGCATTATATCGCAAAAAAATGTATCGACCACAATTTTTTATCATGCTGTTAAAAAAAGGCAAAAAGTTAGTGATCTAACTGGCAGTTAAAAGGGACTTTTCTCTTCTCACTGTACAAACAATATAAAAATTAGATCCTAATGGATTTCAAAAACCTAAAGATTCTCGTAATGTTTTCTTTTGTATGAAACTTTCTTTATTTTAATTCAATTATCCTCTTAATAAAAACAGAACAAACTGTGTCGATAAAAGACAACGATATAATTTCAATTAAAATGTACTCACTAATACAATATCGCCACTCTAATAAAGCGATGATTTATTTGTTGGTTATTCTGTATTGCAACTGTCTACGCAGAAACGATACAAAAAGTCAATTGACACGAAGACTTATTAAATGAGATTCACATTTTATAACTTAAATCGTTTGAGGTTCAGGTATAGACGATTATAAGGCTGCCTCCTTTGAGGCTTTGATTAGGAAACAGCCGCTGTGAGAGCAGACGCGGCCCGTTCGTAGCCGCCCGTAGCGCCGCGCTACGGCGCCCTGACTTATCGTAGCACCGTCGGCGCGAACGGTCGTGTCCCTCTCGCTAACGTTCATTCCAAACATCTACGTCCTATGTTTCGATACAGTTATTAAGTCCCGATCGGTATGACAATGTTTGAAATATACAATCGTCAGTATATAAACGATTATAACTTCTTTATATCACAAAAAATACTGAAAAATAAGAGGGTAAATATTTTTTCGTAGCTGCATAGCTTAAATTTCGTAGCAGCTACGTGATAATTTCCGGGTTTGATTCTCAGCGGCGACAAGTGTTTAAGCGACGTGCAAATGTTTGTTCTCAGTCTGAGCGTGCGCCCGCGTGTTAATTTGAGTTTAAGTGCACGCCGTAGCTCAGTGTTCTTAATATCCGGGAATATAATAAAGTTTTCTCTCATTTGAAATTTAAACGCTCTATTACTAATATTTTAATGTTATAATTATTTAAATGAACCCTCGTAAAAAATAATTACGTGTAGAAATTACAAAGGGTAAAAAAATATATTTAACTGCTGATAAATTCTTCGTCAAAAATTTCCTTCGTCGTCCGCGTGAAAACGTCGCGAAAACACGGTTTTATGCGTTGTTCGTAATTCGCGGCTTTAAACAATATATTGCTGCGTCGGCAAAAATATTCTTGTTAATTTTTTTTGTGTATGTGGTGCGACAGTGTGGTCGCGTTTAGTGTTTCCGGGTTTTTAAATATATGTTTTCTTGTGCAGCTGCAAGAAAGCGACTTCGATGAGCGATCGCTGTCGCTCTGTGAATCAACGGAGACATCAGAGAGGATGGGCGGAGATTTCTTCAACACAGTCAAGAAAGGACCAGGCAAAGTAGTCATCGCTGCCATTGACCCGCCCCCGGAATTCCAGGTACGATATGTTAAGAATTGCAATTTGTATTACTTTCACCAATTACGTCTCTTTCGCGTAAATTTTTGTGTTCGGAAAATTCTGCGAAGTTCTGTTGCAATTACGTGTTATTCTATCGCAATTGTTAAATGAAAATTGTTTCGTCTAAAATTAAAAGTGTTCAGTTTGTTCACTATTAAAACATGTACGGCATTATTTTGGTAATAACTTTTACATACGAATTCCATACATGTTTTTTAAAATGTTGTCTTTAAATTGCGTAATATTTATTTGTACTTTTTCGCTATTTATTCGTGTTAATATTTTTCTACTATTGGTAAACGAAAATAAAAAAAATTGCGCCAAAATATTTTGAAATTTTTTGTCGACAAAATTTTCGCCATTTATTCGTGTTCTATTATTCTACTACTGTTAAATAAAAATAATAGTTGTCCGCGGAAACATCTGAAATTTTCACGCGAGTATAGAAAACTTAATCCCATCCTAAATAAACTCCTTCGTGAAATTTTTGCTTCTCAAAGGATGTCTTTTGAAAAATTCTTGAGAAGATTCTCTTACAATATTCTATAAAAGATTTTGATTTTAACCAACTTAAACGAAATTCTTAAGGGTCCTCCAATTATATGTTTGCACGTTACCAAAAACTAATCTTAAACTATGAAGTTTAATGGAAACTACGAAAACTAAATAAATGTAATAATAAAGGTAATAATAACATGTCAAAATATTTAAATTGTTATTCATTGTTTTTTTATGATAACGGCTATATATTTTATTAAAATCCATTGTATAAAAAAGATGAAGTAAAAATTGCCGTGTACAAAAAAATGTTGTTATTTGATCTTATATCCAAAAAAAAAATTCTAAATCCTGAAAAAGTACAAAAAAATTACATGAAAAATTTGCAACAATTGTTGCGCATCGGAGTTGCGATTGACTTCTCTTTACAGTAATTCCGTAGGCTTGTGAAAGATCTTGAAGTACTTAATATTCAATTCAATCCTTTAAAAATAACTAAATAGTTAGCGGTCATATTAAAAAAAAGCACGAGTCTGTGCTTAATTTTTTAAAAGCAAATAATTAAGAAGCGAGATATGAAAAAAAAAGAAGTGTCGTTCGTGGAAAAACATTGGACAAAAATCTCCGCGTACTTCGTTGGCGCTATCAATCCATCCAGTTGTCAACGGCTGCAGTATGTATGATATTGAGAATAATTGATCACCCAACTCCGATAGAAGATGGCGAGTTAAAAAAAAAAGAAGACTGGTTACTGCAGACAAGCGTTTTTTTCTTAGAAACTATTATTTCACAATCCCACGTGATGGACAGTGTCAACGGGATCAAAGTAAAACGCACTAAAATAAATCAGCTTATTAAGTCTTGCCTTGAAGATTCCTACAAATATTCATAAAGTGTATCATCGGTACCGGCAGATCTACGACGAAGGGATGGATTTATTGTAGAGCATCGTGGCCCACGGCTCCCCACTCTTTCCACAGAAACATCGCACAATGCTACGAGTAAGGAAAAAGTAACTGAACACATAATAAAGATATTTGATATTTTCACTGTGTTTTATTGCAAAAGTATTATCTAGAAAGTTCTATCGCTAAGCTTCGAGTTTTCTGTCATTTATAATAGGGGATTAGACTCTTGACAGTTAGGCCTTCGGTTTTGGGATTGCAGTAATTGGACACACTTTAGTTCGCAAGTCACAGACAATTGTCGTATTGTCGAAGAAATGTATTTGAAAATATGTAACTTACTTTTTTATGTCTTGTCTGCATAAGTATACCTCGCTTAAAAACATACTCAATAGTGTGAACGCATATTAAATTTTAATTGAATCACAATCCTTTAATCATCCATTTGGATCATAATAATTTAATTTAGCTCCGGATTAATATTAATGATGTTAAGAGTAAAGTAAAATGTTGGATATTTGGCGTATTTTTAGTCTATAATTTCTGAAATAGTTTTCAGTAATAAATTTGCTTCGAAACTATTTTTTACGATCCCATACCATTTGTAAAAAAAAATTTGAGAAGTCGTATTTGCGAATAAAACAAATGAGCGTACAAATATAAGCACGTCTCGTTACGGGATCTGAAAATAAGCACGCCTTATATTGATAACTAGCATAGTATAACAGAGAACTTTGTAATATTCCCACTGAATGGCATGGCATAGCATCAACTACGAGGCATTTGGGTGGATTGTCTGTAAAGTTCACAGATTCCATTTTAACTGAGGCAGGTAGTTGTTGAAATGAAACCTTTTACAACCCTACGTGCTCAGTCACGCCGCTTCCTAACTAAACTTAGCGCTCCCCCATTTCGTTGTTGCATCGGTTTCAACTCTGACTTTTGAGGTTAGGGTTAAACTCTTGGTTAGGGGTGTAGGCTCCTGTTAGTCTTATAGTTTATTTGGAGATGTAGATAGATATTTAAATATCTATATGTATAATATCTATCTAGATAATGATCTGCCTACTCGTCTGTGTTATCATTCATTGGTTTATGATTAATAATGGTATTATATCAAAAATACCCACGGATTTGTCCAATCGTGATTGTGACTATTTCATCTTTAGTTATGATTAAAATATAAAATATTTTTAAATAACGCGGAAAATGTTTCTTATAACTCGAGTGAAAAACTTGAAATTGTGTATTACTTCATTTATTAACGATTGAAGTAACTTATTTATTTTTAAGTCTCCCTTAAAAACTAAGAATAGTCAGAGTTCGAAACAGACGCATATTGTAGAAACTGTCAGTTAAGTTACAACCTATTTGTGATAGTAATATTACATTGAAACCGACATCGGTTGGTACATACGAAGAGGCATTGTATGGTAAGTGAACACTACGCAGCGAATGGTCGAAGCGTTCAATCCAAGAATTCAATCTCAACTGGCTACAAATAAAATTTATAAAATTGCAGGTAAGTTTGCCATTCACGGTGAGAGTTTGCCGAATTGATATTTGTCCTCGTTTTTTTCCCAACTTCGACCTCTTAACTTTTGCATGGCGAAACTCGTTGGAGTTTCTTCTTGCTTAATTGTATTCACTAAAGTTATAGTCGATCTCTCAATATACAGGTTATACCAGCGACGCGTAAAAATAGAAACACGTTTCATTTTCGGTCTGTTTCGACTTTTTTCCTTCCGTCCCGTAGTAGCAGTAGGTACATTTGAAACTTGGATGTAAAACGAATTGTATTATTTCAAGTAAATTGAAATTTATCCTGTATGTGAAAAATACATTGTTAATTTAATTTACAGATAAATATTGATTACATTATTTCCTTTATCTGGATCCAATCTAATTTAGTCCAATTCCATTAAAGGTGTTTGGTTACCTCGTGATTCTTACAACAGGGTAGGTTGCCTATATTACTCATCCTATAATGTATTATGTTTTTGAGGAGTCGACAACAGTTACTCCATTGTTTATTAGTTTAGGCAGACTGCAATTTTCTATAACAGTATGATCGTAGTCGATAAAAGTAAATTTCTTCTAAGTGTTAAATTGCGTCGAAAGCGTTGGATGGAAATTAAGCCGACGACGGTGCTATGCGGTAACCAACCGCATACCCAAGCTTTATTAAGGACTTAATTATGAGACTTGAACCAAAGGGTTTTTGTATTATAATTATACTGCTCAGAGACGGTGCAGACGTGCAACAAATTTTATCTCCTATAGTTTGGTCGATCTCTTAGTTCTGCCTATTAGGGTCTCTCGACCTTAAATTTCCGTATAATATTATTAAATTCTCATCGCATTTGTACATTTTTGCTATGAGTTTAGCTGGTCCCTTAAAGTATCTTGACATCGTCAACATTTACCAAGTCTAACTGTAGTCCTCCATGCACGACCACTTTAAAATATATCAAATTCAAATCATTTATTTCGTCTTAGGAACAAATAGCTCACTTAACCAATGTCACAATTGTTCAAACAACGTTTCACAATGTTTTAAAATAAACGAAGTGTCTAACAACTCTTCAACCCCTGTTTCCCCTCTTTAGAACATGAATTTCTAAAAACTTGATCTCAGTGTTCTTTTTATAAGGAAGCCTGGTACAAATTTTCACGTTTCCAGGTATACCGATTTCGGTACCATTATTAAGGGTCATATTAACTCGTTAAGGGTCGATTTAAATAATTGGTCAAGTGCGAGACGGACTCGCGCATGAAGGGTACCGTGTCATCCTCGTCATATTTATAACTACTTCCTTTTTTAAAATATTCAAGGTTTTACCTGATTATTAAGATCGAGAATAGAATTGCCTAAAAATTACGTTTTTTGTATGGGAGCCCCCCTTTAATATTTTAATTTTTTAATTTTTAGTATTTGTTGTTATAGCGGCAACGGATATACATAATTTGTGAAAATTTCAGCTTTCTAGTTATCACCGTTTATGAGATACAGCCTGGTGACAGACAGACAGACAGACAGACAGCGGAGGCTTAGTAATAGGGTTCCGTTTTTACCTTTTAGGTACGGAACCCTAAAAACAAGAATAAGGTTTTTAACTTACGGGTTGATTTTCCAAAAACATTAAAATTCATACTTTTGATTTGTTAGCGAAAAGCTAAATACTGATTTTCGTAATGGTAGCTTCAAAATTGGTGAAGTTTCTAACAATGCTTCATCCCATATTTAACCCCCTTAAAGTGTGAATTTTCGAAAATCTGTTCTTAGTTCTTCTTTACACTGCATAATGGAACCTCTATACCAAGTCTTCTGCTTCAAGTTTCCCGTCTGTACTTCTACCGATTTCGATACAATTAGGCATGGTATTTACTCCCTTTTGGGTTGATTTAGAAATAGCTTTGAATAAGGTTTTTCGGTGTTTTTATCCATAAACCCAATTACTAATTTGCAAAGAACTTGCTGTAAAATTTGCTGCACTGATTTTCCGAAAACTTTAAAACTCATACTTCTTAGTATGTTACCGAAAAGCTAAATACCAATTTTCATACTGCTAGCTTCAAACTTTGCGAAGTTTCTGACAACGCTTTATCCCGTATTTTATCACCTTAAAGTATGACTTTCCAAAAATCCATTCTTATTGCTCCCCTACACTTTATAAGGAACCTTTGAGCCAGATTTCTTGCTTTTAGGTCTACTCGTTTAGGCTGTAACGTGTCTGTCAGTCAGTTTTAAAATTTCTATTCATTTTAATGATGATGAGTTTCAGAAAACAGGTAGAAATGTTGCAGTGAATAATGCCATTGAATTTACACGTGACTGTCTAACGAAATTAGTATTACCCTAACGGCTTGTGATTCGGGTCTCGGACAGCAGCAAGCACTTTGGCTTGTAGATATTATGTTTGTTCACAAGTGAAAGCGTGTTTGGTAACGGTGTATTGTCTAGTTCCTCCTCTGCCCCACCATACTGTTGAACTAGAACTATCTATCTACAATCGCAGTTGAAAGCATTGTGTTTTAATTGAATTATTTGTAGAATTGATTTCTTTTTCAATAGTTTTTTACTTGTTGTTACTCGTTAATAATTATATGTTATCCCAATCCGATGCAATATATACCTGCCCACTTAGGTTGTATTCGTTTGAGAATTGCACTATTACATAGGTACCTATTTTGATCGCATTCAATAACTATTACTTACTCCCTTTGCGTTCAGATATAATTTTAATAAGGTCTCAGTTTATCAACGCGCCATCTCTGTTAGACACTTTTTTTCTCGTGTTTCTTTCATTAAAATATCCGATGCAAACTGATTTTTAACTTCGCGAGAGCTAGTTAAGGCAAGTCAAAAGGCTTTACCGTTCCTCAACTCGTCGTACGAGACGTTATTACGTTCAAGTCCTCAGATTAGAACTGATTTTGTCAGGTTTCCTCCGAAGTTAATTTGTAAGCCGTTCCCAGTTAGTAGGGTTACTCTGTAAGATTTTTCCCTGCGATACTTTTTATCCGCTTTATGATTTAAAATTTCAGACGTTCATTTTAGTTCAACGTGAATTTTATGCAAGTTAGCGGCAGTAAATTGAGTCAGCTTTCATTGATTTTTAATAAGAGGAAAGTTCTGTTACGACCCTTTAACCATTTAGTTCGCAATAGGTGTAGGTACACCTATCTATTAGAAATTATCATTTTTAATTCATATCACTCGTATAATAAGGTTAACGACAGCTTCAAAATCACTTCATTAACGTACAAAAGTTAATAACTTTAATATCGTAATCGTTTTTGTTAATAATTGTAGGGACTGAGTTTTATTGAAGGACATTTTAGAAAATCGTGCAGACAAAATTGCGGACCCACTTAACGATTTGTAAAAACCTAATTAAATAACTATTTAAAATAACCTTTGCATTGCATCCAAAGTTCAGCAACGAAGCGCATCAAGGGAGAAAAGCATTTGTAAAATAAATTACTAAGTAACAGCACTTGAAAGGAAATACATTGTTAGAGTGAAAGCGTTTGACAAAATAAATACTTTCCAAGAGCACAATTTCCTTAATATCTTTAGAATTGGTCGGCAAATCTTCGCTCCTCCTACACGCTCATGTTAAATCATGTCAAAAGAAAGTATGGCCACATTAAGCATTAATTTCGACATGACTTGATATTATATTTAATGTGCAAAGTCATAACCTCACATCAAAGATCAAAATTAAAAATTTCGCCCCGAAACTACGTTAAAATCTACATCGGATTACGAATCTTTCGAGGCTCATAAATTTCAAATCAATTATTTCTTCACTGTATTTTCAGGTAGAAACCTAAATAATGATACGACAATTTATTACAATGTAGATTTTTTGGCGATTAAAGTACACTAATGAAATTATTTACTTACCACGTTTGTTCCGTTAATGGCTACGAGCGGTAGAGCTTATGCAAATTCGCTCTGCTCTTCAGTTGTATGCGTTGAGGGTTAAAACAAAGGTTTATTCTGGAAGTTTGATAAGGTGGTATTATTGGAATATATTGGCTTGTGCATTAACGTTGACATCTGTTACATGATCCAGCAAATAAAGTGTATCTTCTTCTTCACTTATTACAAATTGCCATCGAATTCTACTCTAATTTACTCGTTTACCATTACTCTTGTCTCGACTCTTGTCTATCTCAGCCCAAAATTTGATATATTATAACGTTCAACATTAAATACACTCAGATTCATTGTTAATTACACGTTTACTTTAATAACATTCGCGGTGCGGAAACCTATGTTTGTGTGTAGTTTGAGAACTGTATAGAACTCGCTAACGGGTTTGATCTCGAGGCAGAGTGATGTCTTAAAGGTAATGTAGTAATGAAACTTTGAACGATTTAATGAGGTTTATTTGACGTTCTTAACAATCTCCCAGACAAAGCAAAATCACTTAACTCTCATGTCTCATATTTGCTGTATGTTCTCCGTTTGATTACGATTCGGAAATTCAGTATTGTTTGTTTCATTGTTACCTTATTTCGAGAAGTAATTTGAGTCATAATTGTCGTTGTATATCGGCAGATGGATTTGCAGATTCGGTAAGTGGATTTACAGTAACATTGGCTCGAAACGTCAATACTTCATATTTCTTGTATAACGCAATGTACATTCTGTAAAATGTAGCTCCAATTAAGAGCTTACTTATGTTACCAACTGAAACTGAATGGACGACAACATTACAGTAGACTGCTATTGAGTTACATGTGAAACGTGGATAACAATGCTGTCATCTAGAGACACGTTTAGCCGTTACAAATTGAATAACGCGGGCTGCACGCAATGTTAGTTGTCGTGTCGTGACTAAGTCGTTAATCCACCGATTAATTATTTTATGTTTATTGGATTAAGCATCTTGAAATTTTTGGTCTAGTTAATTATTGGATGAACTCAGTAAGTATCTTTAAAGTAAACGTGACGTTTGTTCACTCTTCACTCATTCCTTTCGTTGTTGTTTCGATTTAGCTGAGAGTCATTCTACTATAGGCTGAGACCAATGTTTGGTTGTGAGATCTTTTGTTTGTGAAAACCAGTGTTTCGTAGAACAATGCAGTTATTTAATATTAACTTAGGTCCTCAGTATTGTGAATTGTGAATGTGCTCATGACAAGTTTGAAAGTTTGGTAACATTTTAGATTTTGATCACGAAGTGGTTACAGTTCGTGATAAATTAAGAGTATAACTAAATATTCTCTATTGAAAAACAAAAAAAATCCAAGAAAATTTCTTTGTGATGAAGACATTTTGTGGAAAAAGATTTTCTAAAAATAACTTCTGGGGCATTTCGAGAATGTCTTCTATATTCAGAGGAAAGGCGTATTTAGTTGAACAAAATCAATTATATTTTCACATTGAAATCCTGATTTCAAAATTTTTATACAAATATCCATTATTCATTTCCATTCCCAAAAATAAAACGAATCGACTATGGTGATAGCTTTCAAAACGATTGCAATCCTATAATGCACGAAGTCCTTCAGATGCAATTTTATTAAGAGCTTTTATAACGAAGTGATCTTGTAAGGAGGAACAGTTTTAGTGAAACCTTCCGTCTTCCACGTGCTTAAGCTCAGACTCAGATTCAATTGTTGTGGCCTGATTGAATGAAAACGTTCGCTGGCTTGTAGTACGGGGACTCTGTAGTGAACCGGTGCTACGTTGCCGAGTACCATCCGCGATCGATGTTGTCATGAATATAGATAAATCCTTTACTTACTCTAAGTCGCGCTTTGAAGGTGTAATCCTTTTGTGAAGTGAATAGATAGAATATCAGATCTGGTTCTATTGAGGCCGTAAATTTCGAAGAGTGATGTCTTCATGTACGATAGAAATAACACTCATCATCTTGTACTATTTTTTTTTATTTAAGTCTAAACCTTATTCAAAAGGTTAAGGTAACTTATTGCAAAATTATCTTTAGGGCTCCAGTCCTTGTGAACCGATGGTTGGTCTCGATTGTTTTCAATAGATTTCATTAATGTATCATTTCAGAAGTTTTTTAAATAAACCTTAGAAATCCCTTCATTAAACATTAAGGCAAGGTGGCGGGTCTTCTAGGAAGCATCTTCTAGAAACTTCTCAAATATGAATTGAGACTCGTTCTTGGAAAAAGGAAATTATTTATGGTTTAATGACAAGTGCATTGAAGTCTTTAAAACAATTTTGTTTTGACGTTAACATAATGAAGTTGTTATTTACAGCTGGTTTAAAATTACACCGCCGCTAGTTGATGAGGGTTTATTAAATTAATTATATTAAAACGTTTATGAAGCGAGTTGAAAACAAATATCTCTCACATTAAAATTTTCCTTGTAATGAGATGCAATAATGTGCATGTTGATAGTAATTTACAAGTAAATAAGCCTCAATTTAAATTAATTAACGGACGTGAACGGCCGTGGCAGTTGTAAATTAGGATTTCGTTAATTTCGCATTGTTACATTGTTCAATATTTGCTCACCCTCAGAGCTGGGGTTGTAATGAATCTTAGGTGATGTACACACGGCGTGCACAAAGCGCAATACACATTTCATAACAGGACACGACCCACGGTTATTTAAGCTAGACAAATTGCTAGCATCGTGTGTCGATGTCCTTAAATGACTAAAAAGTTTGACAACGAAATAATGTTTGTTGGTATGGTTTATACTTTGACTATAGGGTTTGTGGTCGAAATTTGAACAATAAATAAAGTTAAAAAATACATTTTAAACTTGGTCGATGTACCTGACTCGATATTTAAAAGTAGGTAATTTTATTTTTTAACACTTAAATTATGATTATATTAAATCTGAAATCTGCATTAGATATTCCTTAAAATATAACGGAAGTTTAACGCTTCAAGTATTAATATAGACTTTTAATAAACAACTCTCCAAAAATTTAAGTTCTTATTTAACTTTACTGTGAAATATTTATTTTATTTGCATTTATGATCCGTGTAATTGAAGTTAAGATTCAGTTTCATTCAAAACCGCTATTTATTGACAGTAACATTTTTCACCTTCACGTGAAGGTCGCATCGGGTAAATATGAAAACTAAAAACTTAGTTGAATAAAAATTATACTTTTACTCGAGCTGAATGATGTCTGAATCGGGTTTTTAATCTGAGTCATTTACGTTGAGCTTCCCGAGTCGCTGATATAATTAAATTTATACAAATTGAAGTTAACCTTTAGTAAGTACTATAAGACCCGCTCTGTACTATAAACACGGCTTTGTACACTAACTTCTTCTCCATATAAAAGATAAGAAATTATCAGGGAATAAAAAAGAATAAAAAAATCCTGTTAAATCGAAAATCCTTCAAAATGTATCGGTTCTAAAGCGAGCCAAAAAAAGGACACAAAATGTACGTATGTATACATTCTTACGCTGGAAAAATATAATCCTTGTTGCGAGTCAAAATCAATAAGAGAAAACCATAATCACTGAACGGACATTAATAATACATCCAAGCGAAGCGAACCAAACGGATTATTTGAACGTTGAAAATATTTAATGCTTCGCGATAAACTCAACGTGTAAAAGAGTTATCTAGTAAGCGCATCACATGTAACTTGCATATTTTATCAAAGGGCGAAAAATTTTACTTTTGGTTCGCTCTGCAAATATTATTTATTTACCGTCCAGTTCAATGGAATTTTATTTCTACCTCACTCGAAATGCTTAAAGCTAATTTGGTTCAGTTATTGGAATATACATTTCAATTAAGCCAAGTCCGAGTGGGTTCAAGTAAATTATAAATAGCTCAGTTCAGTTCAGAAAACTGTTTTTTTTTGCAAATGATGTGCAAATACGTGGAACTTTCACTTTTATTTTCTTTCTAGTATAGAAAATCATTATCGTACGTGTGGAACGGATTTTATAAAAACTTTGTAATGTATTTTAGAGGAACCAAATTTGGTTTATTACTACTGTTGGACATACATTGAAACACTGTTGAAGTAAAACTTGACCAATATAATGAGAATATATACGAAAACTGGAAAGGTCGGAAGTTAAACAACTAAGGGATCAACCAAACTATAAGAGATAAAATGCTGTGGCAGAATAACGTCTTCTATAATTTTAAAAGATCAAAACATTGCCGTCTGTCGTGTCGTTATTTTCCTGTTATATCATAAAATGCTTTTCGTCTGCATACCGAAATAGTATATATAATCTAGAAAATACAACTCTCATTGGTTTTGTAATAAATAAAATACAAAACATCAACTACTAGAATCAATGAGTGGTCGCAGCGCCGTTTACATTCTTTGCTAAGAATCTTTAAAGGCAAGTCGTCGAAGTTGAGAGTCAAAGTCTTATTGTGATGCACAAAATCAAAGGATAGCCTCGTCTTGTTAAACCCGTATAAAGTATTAAACCCGTCAATAGGCGAGCGAACCAACCTAACTAAAAATAACTCGGAAATAGTTATGCGATATAAGCAGAGATAAAATCGATACCCGTAACGAGGTATTGTTATTTAGCAGCTGTTTTCGATGTGGCATTGTGTAATAGGCAGTGACTAACTATCAAACGATACTTAGACAAGATTACAATACAATCAACAAGAAAATGAATAACACGTATTTCCTTATTTTGAACAAGAAAACTTGATTGAGAATGCCCGTGTCCTTAGAATTATTCAGGAAAAAAAAATAACCTCTATAATAATCTCCCACAAATGAGTGGTATTTTTGCCAAGTTACATTAAAATGCGTTCATTTGTTTACGCGCTATTACCAGACAGACAGACAGACAATAATTGCAAAAAAATATATTTTGAGTTTCTGTTTCGTTATTTTAGTGCTGCCAAAAATAAAAAAACATATTCAATATACAAATAAATTGGCCTTTGAATTTTATAGAATAGATAGATCCGCATGTTGTATGCGAAACAGATATTCAACAGTTTGTTGGGGTTGTTGTGTGCGTGCTTCAAATAGTTATGAATCGAGTTTATCGTTGCGAGGGACAATTCAATGGAAACACTAGGCGAGATATTTATATTTCACAGTACATTCTAAATATAGCCCCAAAAGAACGACATTGCTGGACGCAGTATTCGTTTTTTGTTGACTTTCGTTTGAATTTTGATTTCAAATTGAATTTTGTGCGAAATCTGTCAGAAGTATGGACATAGCGAAAACTATTGGACGTTGATTCGATAAACCGAGCGAATAACTATCCTTTAGACATATCTATACATTTTCTCTAGTGTAGCAATTAACTAGCGTAAATATTTAGTACTGGTTTTAAATACAAGTATGTACGCGTATACATATATGTAACTTCGCCCATTGAAGAGTGTGACATGAAAATACAGTCTTTCCACAAATCTCTCATATTTTTCCCGATTACGCTAGAAAGAGGGAAATGTTTTACGAGTCATACAGCTATCATATCATATTTTTCTATAGACATATCACATCTACCAATTAGAAGATCAAGAAATAAGTTAACGCTTTATTCAAATTCAGTTTGAATTTGACTAGCCGCGAATTAGCAAAAACGAAAATAACACTCATGTAGATTTATGTAAAACTGACCAATTATCCTTTGATGATGCTTTCTCTTTTATCGCAGAACGGATGCATTGGTATTTGGTGACAATAACAGAAACATTAAAAGGAAAATCGGATAACAAGTTTGGACATTTCAATTTATCTATTGTTTACATCGTAAAGTCAGAACCTTTGTTTCACTGCACGTGGCCTAGGACTACGAGGAGAGTTGAGTAGCTTTGTACAAGTTCTTCAAATCCCCGTCTACCGTCGACCCGACAAATGATACCATTACGACTTCTTCGTTATTGTTTTCAATTATTCCGCTACAAATATTTTTAACAACGAACGGCTCGCCTTTGAATATTTGTCCTTTGCCGTATTCATGTTGGAGGTACACCTAAACTTAGTTTTTAAACATAGAACGCAAAAGATTTACAACAACCCAATTATATGACTAAAGTTCATAATTTTAAAATGTAAATGTAAGTTACGTTTTATATCATATGTATAGATGAACTAAAAGACAACATTGTCAAAACAATAAAAATCACACAACAATGAATTTATCTATCTTTGTTCCGTGGTAAAAATTATTTGCCAAAACAAATGGTTGTTAAACAATATTTAATGTTCCCAATTAACTGCGCGTTTCCTGGTTTGTAAGTTACCCCCTCATCGATGTAGGTGGTTGCAATATCTGGCTTCGTTTACACCGTACGCAGAAACAGCTCTTCAAACAATCGAAACTGGCAATTTCTATTAATTAAAGCGACCTCGACCTAGTACATCATGCAATTAATTAGTGTCGCGTATCGGAAGAGATTGTTTGAAATATGTCGTTTTGCGATTTATTGTTGCTGTGGAACCGCTTTTCATTTAACGACATTTTATTCGCATTAAGCCAATGTGTGTTTATACATATCTATCTATTCGATTATTATCTACTACATCTATCTAGTCGAGTCTAATCGATCGTAGCGGAGTCGAGAAGTGGAATCACTCATCATCTTTAGTGTGGCTTGATACAATTATATACCTATTTCAGATTGAAGACTGAGTTTGTTACTTGAAGTTGTTTCAAGAACTTTAAATTCACAGGATTAGTTGAACACGGTGGTAATATTATATATTATAGATCGTCTTAAAACCGATTATTTTAGTTTACACTAAACAACTAAAACTGCCACTGACGTCTGTCTGTCTGTTTTAGAAATACGTCGAAGTTATTACGAATACGTTAAACTCTTAACTTTTGTTTTGAAACTATTCAATTAAATTGAAATACTGAATATACGGCAAACTGATCCGTTTTCCATTATTCAAAGTGCATTAATTTGGCCAAAATGTTATTTTCGGGTAACTCTCAGTATTCGAAGTTAATTAATTACATTTTGGCTACACTAAAAGCATAACTAATCTGATAATAAAAACACTAGTAAATTATTATTGTAATCCTGAAATTTTACGCCATTACTTATTATAACGTTGTTAAAGATGAATGCTATAATGAAGCTGCTCGAATTGGTATAATATTAAAAATTGACGCCAACTTCATCAACAAATCAGTGTTATTCAGCAAGAGTTAATGCGGAACCTAATAAATGTATTCTGTTACAGGATACTCCGATCCTCTCAAACACGACAGTCGTAGTACCAACACCAATTTTGGCCACATCTCTAAAATCAACTTTAAATATGTCAGTGAGACAAGTTTCACCATTATATCCAAGAAAATTAAAACCGGAGTCACTCTACGATCGAAGGCAATGCCTCAATCACCGCTTCGCAAGTCCAAGGTTACTTCATCTCAGTCCAGGCCGTGGCAATAGACCCTCTTCAAGAAATTCTTTAACTTCACGTCTGTCCAGTAGTCACAACTCACTCGTGACTCAGTTCCAAGCAGACGATTCCAGCTTCATAACACAAGCCATATCCCACGACACGCTTACGACCAATACTTCGGACATAACAGACATGTACAATGTTCCCATTGACTGTGATATATACGCAATACCGGTCGACAGTATACGACCGTGCCATATAAGCAGGGGAAAAGTTAAAAGGACGCAGAGAACTACGAAACGCCGTGTTAAGAGTACCCCGCAAAATATTAGCACAAATATCACACACGGTGCTTTTGAAAGACCCCAAAGACCTAAGGAAAGTAGGCACAAGGAAACAAAAACGAAACGACATAGCCTTCCTAGCTCCTCGTCGAAGAAGAGTGCTACAGATTCGGACACAGAATCACTGCACTTAACTCTGCGTGAAATGAGGAAATACCTACATACGTTGTACTCCAGTTCCAGCGACTCCGAATGTCGCAACACTATTAATAAGAGAAATAGCACTGTAGTTACAAATGTAGGTATTCATACAAAACATAACTACAAGGAAAGCAACAAAAATACGGCGCCCCCAGTCGGTACCGCCGTATTTTTGAAAGAGAGCATCGAAATATCTCAATCCGCGGAAAGTAACAATAACAATAACCACAAAAAACCCAATAGGAATTCTGTAGCGATGAATGTAAAAAATAAGAAGCATAAAGAACTCGTAAGCAAGGACATAAATATCATAGAGGTCGATAATAAGAGCGAGAAGTCAGTAAAGAAACCATCGGGTCAGAAGATGAAGATGTCAGCGATGCGGGTGCTTTCGACGAACTTAAAGCAGAGTTTTTGCAATTTGTTCCGGTGGCGGAGGACTAATGAAGATTGCAACGTTGAAGTAGTGGATCACGAGTCCCTACCAGCAGCTGTCAGGAGAGCGCTGCCTCCACTGCCCCAAAGCCCACAAACTTCCCACCCACGACGTTCTGCCAATGAAGACGATAATGTTACTGACTTCGCTACATCAATTCAAAAAGTCAAAGATGTAAGTAATCCCTTTCTCCACATCTTCAGTTAGCCGTCAGTTCTTAAAAAAATTACACTATATTTGTTTTAAATACAACGTATGTGACCGATATGATCTAAATAATTTTGATACATAGTTTTAACTTGATGATTATAAAATATTTTTGTGTTCTTGAATATCCATTTCTAAACTATCATCTCTTTTTAGTACGGCTGGTACTGGGGACCGATATCAGTGGAAGCAGCGGAGAAAATTCTATCTAACGAGCCCGACGGTTCCTTCATCGTGCGCGATAGCAGCGACGACCACTACATATTCACACTTACCTTCAAACTCAACGGTCTGCGGCATGTCAGAATTGAACATGATCAGGGTAAGTAAAATTGATCATAATTATGATTTGTGATTATTGTTTGGTCTGCTTAATACCAGATCAACTTTGCCATCAATTTTTGGATCGGCATCACTATGCGTTTCAATATAATCTAGCAGAGTTAACGACCATACCTGTAGTTCGTGAAATAAAAAATAAAGAAACTCAAAAAGTTCAAACACCCTGCCTTTACTATAGTAAACGGCTGAGGAGTTATAAGTACGCCAGGTTAGAGTGTTAAAATCAATAAAATATAGTTATAAGAAGAACTTTTACATACTTTATTAGATCTCAACTTATTAGCCACGTTATCCTTATCCTCATAATTTTCCTAACAGGCAACTTCTGTTTCGGCGGGTGCACGATGTTTAAAGCGGCGACGATTGTCGAGTTTATCGAAAACGCGGTGGAGACTTCCCGAAGTGGCCGCTACCTATTCTTCCTCAACCTCCGCCCTATGCTGGGACCTGTGCGTGTCCAACTTCTCTATCCCGTGTCCCGCTTCAAACGCGTGCAAAGCCTTCAACATATGTGCAGGTAATATACCTTTTACTTTCTTAACATCACTTTCGTTATCCACAATGTCATGTCATACTCGTACCACAGACAACTTATTGATTTAAATACCAAGTTCATATTTTGCGTGTCATCAGATTGCACAATTTGAAACATGGAATACTGAGAGTTTTGAAATATGACAATATAAACTTACTTGAGTCATATTCATCTTCTATAACTTACGAAAAATAACGCGATTACTTCTAATTTGCATTCTTAAATGGTAATTCTAGCATAAGTTTTAAGTTCGTCATTAAACTATAACTACATAACTAATTGCTTCATAAAACTGCATGCAAATATTCAATTCGTTTATAAAACTGTGTAATGACTATGAGTGATTGAATGAGGTAACTAAATCAATGAATTCGCCTGTACACTGTTTATAATATTTTTTCTTTTATTTCTTTTAGGTATAGGTTTTGTTTTTGCCTTATGTGTACGTCTACATAATGTAAATAAATCCTTAAGATAACGTCTCTGATATTATCACATTATCTTTGCTTTAACTAAAATACTTCTTTGATTTTCTTTCTTCTTAAGCGCAGTCCAAGCATGTTATTTATGTGCATGTAAATTGTCACCTTCACCACCATCAAAATCAACTATAACGAATATTTATTGTATTTATTAATGTGTAATGTTTTAGAGCCAAATGACTTCATCTACTTTAACTAATATTACGATCTTGCAACGTACAGGTGATAGTTAAACTTCATTAACGTTGTTTTCGATCCTATGCTCTACTTTTGGATTAAGGTTAAACATTGTATTACCTTACCGTTTACAAACAGTTCAGTGTTTATTAATTATTGCAAATACCTTCACAACTTATAGTTATTATACATAGTTGATATATTATAAATATAAAACGCTAGCGTTATTTGTTTCTTAAAGTATCAGCTTTATTATAATTTTATATTCAGTTTATAAACGCTCTTGCGAATCCCAATAATATGTTCAGTTTCAAAAATATATTACAAGGAGGATAGTGGTTTTACATTCAGATTTCGTATTATGAGGGTAGTTATATTTTTTTAAATGTAACACTAATGGCAGAATATTACCATAACCGAATTAACTTCATAATAATAGCAATAGCAAAAGGCTCAGGCAAGGCAACCCTTGTAAACTGCAAGTTTTCAAAGGTAAGGTTTTATAATTTAAAAATTCATATTATCATCAATTCACATTATGATTTTTTCATCTCCATCTTCTATTTCCTTTTTTTTTGTTGTTTGTGTTGTTTATGTGGATTATATTAAATAATATAGGTTTAATGATGGTTTAAAGTAGCTAAACAGCACTGAAGATGGGATAAGTATATCTCGTGTTTTAATCTTTACAAGCGGGATATCAGCCATTCGTACCTCAAAACCAACCCTGAAACGTCGATTAGGTTCACTGACACTAGCGACTGCTGCGATGACACCAATTAGAGTAAAATTAATTTTGTTTCCACTAGAAATAGGAATATAGATTTAGTAATTAAGTAGCGCTATCATTACGCCCGGTGCCAAAGCTAAAACGCTTTATGTCGAGTCTGCGCCACTATTGATGATATCATACTGAAAACACCGCAGAGATATCAATCAATTAAATTTGCAAAAACGTAACACGTCATTCATTTGTAGTAGTCTGCTAGATTAGTTTAAACGCTAGACAACGTTGTTGCTGTCCAAGGAGGCGTCCACTACGTTCGTGTTCTGCTAACGTGTCAGTGAAGTAAGTTACTGATTTCGCTCAGTTTTATGTCCTACCTTCCGTCTTCCTTATTTCTTTACAGCTGCACATGGAGCCCGGATACTGCTTCTCCTTCAGATTACTTGGAGGTAAGTATATTCGATGGGCTATGTCTTGGTATCTTCCCTGTTCCTTTCGTGTATTTGTCCCGAATAATAATAGATATAAAGTTTATTTTTACTTTTAAGATTTCTTAGTCACAGTACGCAACCCTTAAAGGTTCGCCATGTCTGGCTGTCTTAGCTCAAAGACCCTTATTAGAAAGCTGTTATCTGATATGGGCATAATTTTTGCGCTAATTTGATACAGTAATAGTTAAAAAAAACTTTAAGGTATCTCCTCTATAGGAAATTACACTTTCCTCCTCTACACCATGGTGTGCTATGTTATTGGATGGGTCAATAAAAATATTGAGCCCGCTAAGATCATTTACTGATTCAGAAATCCGTTTGTGAACTTTGAAGTAATATTTTTAAGATCCTACTTTAACGTTATTTTCTAAATGTAAAAAATGCAAAGCAATATAATATAACGAATTTAAAAGGAGAAATAGGCTCATCAGTTAAGGGTATTTCAGTATCTTTGACAGATTATTATGTCTATTTTTATTCGGGTCACTGCTAAATCATAACCATAATTATAATTTTTGGTCGCAATCGGTGTCTATGTATGCATCGCTGGTTTTTTATTTTTTTTATTTCGTTCTATATTATATCCTGCATTCGGAATAAGTGTTGCTGTATCTCTGTTATATTAGAGATACTTCTCGCTTCTTCAAAATTTTTTCTGTTGTCCTGCTGCTTATCGTATCTATGTCTTTTATGTGGTATTAGGTAAGTTACATAGGTATAGGTTAGTAGGCACTAAAACGTATCTTCTATCATAATATTGCGGCACTGGTTACACCAACATCAAACAAACGTGACAAACCGACCATTATATTAGTTATACCAGGGATTAGTGAGGCGGTGGTATTTACGTATTATGAAAACGTTTCAATTTGCTTAGTACATTTAAAACAGCATTTTCAGCAGACAATTCTGATTTTAACAAATATTAAGTTTTAAATATAACATAATTCAGTAACTATGCAAAAAGTCATAATAAAGGGACGACAACAAATTATTTTAAATTATATTCCTAACAAAGCCCAAAGTCTATTGTTGTTTAAATGTCTCTCCACAAAAATAAGCGACAGACTCATATGTTACAGGCGGAGAATCATCCGAGCCAGTAGTGTAATTATGCCGATTTGCCGCAAAACATTTTCCTGTATGGGAAAGAGGGACTTGTATTGAATATACAACATGTATACGTGCCCCAATACTAATGTCTCATTAATTTCTCTCGAAGATTCCACTAGTATTTTGTGTAAAATCAAAGGTATTCTAGTAGCTCACTGCTTATTATAATAACGTCCATTGAACATTGAAGAAACTAAGTGGGGATAAACTTCGGGGGAATGCCACGTTCTCCGAAACTTAGAGGCGCAGTTCAGAACTTCAGAGAAATTTGGAGACGCGACAACGTCAAACGCGAATAAACCTTTCGAACAACTACATTCTCGGTATTTCGGTTGTCTATTGCGCATTTGCAGTTACAATTCAATGTCTAGTAACAACGTCGGAGTGCCTTCATTACTATATTGTCATGAGTTAGTTAACGAAAGTTATTGTGAGTAGAAATTGTAACTTAAAATCAGTTGTTAAAAATAAAGCCGACTTAGAGTTGTTTAATGTTGAATATTAATTGTCTGCTGATGAAAAAGTGTTGTTTTGTTCGAAGCAAATCTCTTTCGGTTCGTCAAACACGTCATTATAATCACGAAATTATAATAAAGCCTTTCAATAAAAATACGAATACACCGAGATGAAAAATATTTTATCATAGTGTATTAAAAGATATTGACGTCACGCACACATTTAGATATAACGTTTAACTTGTGGCGATCGGCGGCGATTAAATTATTCCCACTAAATATGCGGCAAAAAAGTTAAACGAACGTGATTTAATTATTCTATAACGGTAAAGCTAGTAACCAACACATTTAAGCAAGAAACGCGACCGTGTTTTAATTTTATTCAGAATTTAAAGCGAACAGGAAGTTTAAGCTTGTGTATATATTATTATATGTATGTTTCAAACTTTCAATATTATAATATAAAACTAGGTATGCTTTTCGAAGCATAGAGGTTATTAACAACATCGTCCCTTCATTAAATTGTTAAAATCAATTTGCATCGTAACTGTCATCGAAAAGTAACAGGATTAATAAATGCATTGATTGGTACCATTCAAGAAAATTAATTATTGGACCATATTAGAAAATATGTTACAACAATATAATTCCCATTTTTTAATAAGGCCCACGCAAGATTTGACACAGTAAATATATGTATTGTGTAGAGGAAGCGCGGGCGTATACAATGAATTATGCGTTGGACTATTCGAAAAAATATTTAATAGAGGTTTTTGAGTTAGTACGTTAACCACATTTGGCGTCTTCTCATAAATAACGTTACAAGCTGTTTTCAAACTAAGATACCACCGCCACAAACACCCGATTTTCTCATTGAATTTGCACGACTGAAGTTAATTTTCTTTCATTTAAAGTCGCATTCATTAAACACAAGATTACGTTAATTGAATGGTTCAATGTGTTCAGTTAATCCTAAATAAATGTGTATTTTCCGCTTAACTGTTGATGTTGCAGTGTACGAACACGTGAAGCCAATTCATTTGTATCAATTGAATTTTGTTTCATTGAAACTAAATCGAAGATATTGTCTAATTAAACTGCTATTATATCTTCTTTTTAATATCTTTTTTTAGTTCTTGATTGATAAAGTTCCATTACTAGGCTCCAGTCATGGCCAGAGTCCACCACATTGGACAATTTGAAGAACTTGATACCATTATCCAATTGCAAAAATAAAGCAAAAGCATTTCCTTCTTATGCTTAATAAACTGTAAATAGATTTTCGATCAATAGTTTCAATTGAAGCCTAGACTTAACTATTCAGTTGCTTCGATTTAATTAGACCAATCTAACCAGAGTTTAGTTTATACCAAATTCAAATCAAGATATTGTTGGACATAGTTCAAGGTAGATGGATGAATGCCGACTAACATTCCAACAAATTAGAGGGCTCGTATATACGAATTGGCTATGCTTTCAATGGTAGTTTAATTAGACAAATGTTTTATTTGTCAGATTAAACTTCTGTGAAGTTAGAATTACTATGTGTCAATTACTTTTTTATAGCATGAATGAATTCGATGTTGTCGTAGCAGCTAGCATGCTCACAAGCAAAACACATTTACCTAGCTTATCACGTGAGTTAGGTTTGATATAATCGATCGTTATTTTCAAATATGTTTCGATTTTATCTAAGGTAAATTCTTAATTAACGGTCTGAGTAAAGAAAATAATAATCACAAATATTTAATTCAGTTTGATAGATTATACTTTGTTCTTCTAAGAACATTACCTCATCAATTCAGTACCTGTTTGTTTTCGTTAGAATATTTTAAATAACATGCTGTGCTTTAAATTCATCATCTGTATTGTGAAATCAGACGGGCAACGCTTGCATTATACAAGTATTGTGTCCATTTAAAAGATGACATGGATTTTTAGAAGACGTTTTAAAAACAGCGGTCGTTTGATCATCGATTGCAATTTCGTACCTTTCTTTGCGTATTTGCACTGCACCGCTGGCACCTAATATATTTTCAGCAATTACAAGAAAGATTTAAAAATGATGTCTGAACTTTTTCTAACTTTCGGAGCGTACTAAAAAGTCCCCTTTACGAAAGTTTTTTCAAAATTTAACTGCTATTAAATTAGCACCTCTAAACGTAATAGATAGTTTATGTCTTACCAGATGCAAGCATTATTTCTTTTTATCTCGTCAAGTCTATTTAATAGGTGTCCAAATTCATGGTCTTAGCATCTGTTTTAAAGAATAAGCATGCAAGTCTTAAAAAGTTCGGGTGCTAATTAAAATTTTCTGTTTCGCGACTTAAGTCAAAGAGAGCTACGAATGTAGATGAATTCTCTAACTAAAATACAGACTAAACGATTAAAGAAATTGGCAAATAATTTGCAGACGTGCACGGACAGCGGAGTGCGTAAATACTGAAACCCAGTTGGGTTTTGTCAGTTTGTCTTTCGACATTTCCTAGAGTATGTAATGAAAAAGTTGGTCCTAAGTTATGAACTACTAAGTTTGCTTCCAACCACCGGCGGTCGCAATGAAAGCAATATTCTCAGGTGGTTATTTCCACTTCACATCTCTATTTGTCAATTATCTAATTGCTTTGACGGACTTTGAAACTGAATAACAGTATTGCGTTTAAGTTACAGAAGATGTTTATCTGGACTTAGTTGAAGTTTTCGAGACGCTAGCTCGCTTTGTAGTTACCGTACTCCGCGATGTTGCTTGCCGCTGACTTACTTGCGAAGTGACCCGACTCGACGCGATGCGGTTCATACATTGCTACACCTACAATGACTTGTCTAATATCTCGACGTATGGACACAGTAAAAGAAACCCAAAGCATTACTACTACACATTAAAATAAACTTTCATCGCGTCGTGTCGTGTAATGGCGTCGCCTTTTGCACTAGGCGAGCGACAAACGCAAAATCACAAAGTCGTTTTACTTATTTATCGATTACCCAAGACGTCAGCGCCGTCTTTCGCCGGCATACGTTGATTGCTGGTACGGAATCTATCATCTTCCCCATCGAGTGAAGTTATAATTTACATGTATACTTCGTCGTTAATGTAAAAAAGCACCGGTTGTAATGAAGTAGGTTTAGTTTTTTTTAAGTACACGTTAGTTTTTATAGACTTTTACACACATAGAACAAAGTCAAGAAACCACCAAGTTTTTCTTGATCAGCATTTCGCAATAAATTCTTTAAAATTTTCAGTTTTATTTTCTAAAACTGCGCGATTTAATGTTACCGAGTGTTCGACGTTTGAAGTAAATATTTCTTAAAGTAAATTATTTTAATAATATTCCTGTCATTACATGTTTGTCGCTCACCTAGTTACTACAATATACTTACTATATGTCTATTCTATTATAATTGTGTACGCAATGTTTTTAATTCGTAAAAACTGTTGCATAATGCGCTCAGCCATATCGGTTATTTGTTTCTACTTTAATAGTTGTTTAAACGTTATTCACAAATGTAATGCGATTATGTATTTAAATATAGAAACGTTCTTTTATCATTGCGGTATTTTGGCAATTATATTTAGTGATTAATTTATTGTTTTGATGCAGTTGCGAGCGCCTTATGTGACAAGTTCTACGAATAAAAGACTTCGCATATTATGCCAATTGTTATGTTCGTTAAGATTCAATTTTCAGTTGCATCCCAGTTGGCTTTAGATCATACGTGGTCCACGCGTCGTTAAGTTTTATCGGGTAAATGTAAATTAAAACTTCAAGCGCGAAATAACTAATGAGTCGGAGTGCAGTTGTTTGATTGGCGTAATGTGCGAAAACACCAAAGGTGCGATTAGGTTGGTGACACATGCCGTGCATTTGCTGTGACGGCAGATAGCATTACGCCGGCGATAGACGGACCGCTTCAAACAGTCGCTGACGGCAACTTGGACCAGTCATCAATCGCTGAATGAATCGAAATTCATATAATCATATGAATCGACCACTTCAAGCAGTTCGTGTATTGCCAGCCTTACTTTGCGATATATTTTTGACGACTAATGCGAGTGCAGATAATTGGCGCGCGTTTACTCTTATATTAGCATTAGCAGTTACATCGGTAAAATTATGTAGGTGTTACTTCAAAAGTACGTAAATCTGTCTGTCGTCGCGACAAACGTCATCATCGTCGTACCTATGTCGCTGACGAATCGTGAAATCGCACCTTAACTATGACTGTATTTAGATGAATGACACCGCGTCTTCCTGATGACGATTACAGATAATACTAGAATTGTGAATTGTTTCAGATTTGTGATATTGAAGTATGTCCGCCGCGATTTGATCTGCAATTTGCCCCTACCCCGCCGCCTACTTGATTACCTTAGCGCAACTCACTACTATTCGGAACTTCTCGCCGAAATATAAGCCAACACCGACTGACATGGCGAAAACAACTCCCTAGAATACCGCGTGAATTAACCGACCACATCCCACTAATCGCGAATAAATACCAAATATATACGACCACATCCCACTAATCGCGAATAAATACCAAATATATACGTGGCGAGAAATTAGCAACCCGGTCGTATTCAAGTTATTTTTAACTTACTTTTAAATTTTTCCCAGAAAACATACTTGTGTATTTTTTAGCGATGAACTAGCTATGCGGTATTTTGGTTTTTTAGATGTGCTGATTAATTTATTTTATTGTTGACGTTTTATCGCGCGAGTCGTATCTATCAATCGGAGTGTTGATAGTTTGCCGCGCATCGACGCGATATTGATACGATTACGTTGCAAATTTCTTAATGAATTAGTTACAATTTATTTTTGTGCAATATTTATTTGTTAATATAATTAAGTAAGTAAGCGAGATTTAGTTTTATCCAATTATGTCGCAAGAACTATTTAAGTTAAATTTTATCGTGTTTTAATTAATATTATGCAGTTTAATTTTTTTATTATTTTGACTTCGTGTATGGTATGTTATATTAATACGAGTATATTTATTGTGTATTATTGACCATATAATAGGCAAGCCATTTTATCAATGTACTTCACAATTTTTGACACTACAGCACAGTAATCATAATATTCGTACCTACGCACTATTTGTATATCCCTTATAACGTATAATATATGTCGTAGTATTAAGTCTTACTCTACTAACTACAAATATCGAAAATGATTTTTTTTCGACATTCAGTTGTTTCGTGGTATTTTACCAAGGATGGTTTGCATAATTCTCCAAACAACGACCTCAATTGACGTCAACAACGACATAAACCTACAGACCTAACATGAAAGGCGAACACTTTCTGCCAATGAATTACTTTTCTAACTTAGTTCCCATTTGCGTTAGTACTGACTGTATTCGTAACCCGTCATATAACATTCAGTACGACTGTAATACGAAAGTGAAAAAAACAAATTTCTGATTACAAAAACGGTTGTATGGCATTAGTTACATAATAACGTTTTTTTAAGTTAGAAATGTCAGGTATGAATTTATTTTGATTTCATCATTTGTTACATGATAACAGTTTGTTATCCAGTTATCTCTTTCATTTATGTGAATAGACGGCTTCAGATTTGAATGTATCAAGCAATCATTGCTTTATTTTGTCGCTTCCAACGCCCCACTTACTTCAACATTTTGTCTGAAATGTTTTTCCTAGCAGAAATTAAAACGTTGGTCGTGTTGCAAGTTAGGTATGTTGTCGTTGTTTGACGTTGCGTGAGTAATGATCACAGGACACATACAAGTAAAGGTGGACAAGTTATTGACTAGAATGGAAACCATTACAATTTTTTGACAAATTAATTGACTTTATACGTTCTTGACTTCGCGCTTATTGGAATATAAGCGTGATTGACATTATGCAATTCTGATCTTTGACTTTTGTTTAAAATTCATAATTTTATTACTTACAACTAAAAAAGTTACATTTTGGTTGGTTGCTAGTATACGAGTTCAAATCTCTATCAAGCTAGCTATTTCGAACATGAACCTTAACATTATTTTTTTATTATTATATTCAACAATGAACTCTAATGATTTGTGTATTATACAGTGTTCTACTCGACTGACAAATAGATAAGCTTTGCGATCAAATATGTGGTGCTATACTTAATGTTAATCATTATGTCATGCCCACGCCACTTTTAAATTGTGTGTTCTGTGATAGCCGCAGAGAAATACAAATCATCACTGTATTTGACCATACACTACACACACATCGGTTAATTCGTGTACCTACATATAGTATGACTTAGCCAATACATGGTGCTTTTTACTCGATTAATTCGTCGCTATATCCCCGTTGGAATCGATGCTGTTAAAATAGAGAGTAGCGCATTAAACAAATTCAGCTAAATGGGGATCGATAATCGAGATCAAACTTTGAGTGTTGGATTATAAAGGCAAACGATTGCTGTTCGGAAATTCAAAACTAAATTGAATAGAGGATGATGAACGCAACAGCGTTGCTAGCAGTACGCTTACTTTATAAGGACTTTGAGGGCTTCAGAGCACAAATTACTCAATTCATAAAACAAATTGATGCACTACTGTTGATAGTTATATACATTCGCAATATCCCCCCATTAGAAAGATCTTCTCGTCTTCGTGTAGGCAAGACGTAGGCGTTCAAAGATCGTCTGAAAATTATTGAAATCATTTAACTGTAATGTAAAATCAATTGGCGATTTCATTTGTTTCCTTTGACTGGAATTTCTCAGTAGAAGATGATCAAAAAGAATATTAAAATTTACAAGCGAACATTTTAATATGGAAAATAAATCTCAATCAATTGCGACGGTATAACTGTGTATGGGTTCCTTTTGATACCATGATTAGATAGTCTTGATCAATTCATGATATTAAATAGATACGTGATATTGATTTGAAATATTAGAAGTCATCTTAAACGCAATGAATACAAAAGATGAGAAATTGAAATAAGTTTTGAATTCACAATAATTTATGTTCATAAGTTTACATGTTCAAGTTTTGTTAGGGATTTAAGCAAAGACTCCTCATAGTAGATCACAAAAGCCGTTAAAATGTCCACAGCATTTAAAAACCTTTACAAAAACTAACACACTTTGACTTAACTAAAAACGGAACGGTAAAGGAACGTTTGAAAGTCAAATGTGTTTAAGTTAATTTGCTTCTTTATCTATCCGACATTTATTAAGAGCTCTATTTAAAAAATCACAAGATTCATTTCCCTCTGCTCATTAGCAATGTGTAAGCTACTTAGTAACTGAACTACTGAAAGACAGGATGATACTAGGTAATTTTATCTGCGTGTTTCTTACGTCCGGGTTTTAATAATACGTCAGTTTCCGGGTTGAAATTTATATGAGTTCATTAATAGCCAATGACCCATAAATGTTTTATGTATAATCAAATGTTTTATCTCCAACCAATATTTAATATTTTTTTAGTATTGTTACTTGAACTATTTTTTTTAAACGTATGCCGTTTTATACTCGATGCTTCACAGCTACTTAGGTAAATCGTAATCAAGTATTGAATTATATTTTTAAAGAAAATTTAAGACATCAATTGCGCAACGAAAAGTCAAGTAAACTGGGCATTAAGACAAAATAATTTCAATAACAGGTACACGAATCCGATGAAAGTACTCAAAATCAATTAAAATACCTACTAAGTTATCTAAATGACAAGAATCTTTTCAAGCTGCGTGTAATGTTTATACGAGTGCATATGCTTTTCCGCTGAGGCTTACTAAACTACTCGTTGAATATAGATGATGCGTCGCAATTTACACCACTTTTTGTGAGTGCCCGTTATAGTTGAAATATTAAATGTCCGCGGTTATAAAATAGTATGAAATTGAATCCATTTCTAGGCAAATAATAATCTAGTTCTATAGACTACAAAACTTAAGTTGTTCCAGCCAGTATAATTCTATTAAAAACAGCGAATTTTAAAGTAATTTTTAAATACTTATATATTTTACAATAGAATATTCACTCCATACGCGCCGTTAAATATTTTAATCTTATAAACGATGTACAATTTCATATTTACTGCACAATGTTTAAATTTGAATAGCATTCAATAATACAAAAACATACCGAGCCGACATCGCATAAATGTTTTTACAATATTTTCAATTCATTTATAAAATTGTATCGCGGGTAAATTTCTATGGTAGGTATGCCGTAAAAATTTGATCCTACGTATGAAATGCAGTTTGAACAATTATTCACTCACAAACTGAACCAGAGTATTGAATGATTTAAACTGTGGAGGACATTCATAAGTGCGTGTGTACGTCTGTTTGCGGCGGCGTTTCAATAAACCATACTCGGTTTCTCTAAAATACCTTACATTTTTTTATTGAAATTGGTCAAACCGTTAAGGAGGAGTTCAGTGACAGACACACGTAAACAATGTTTTTATTTTATATATTGAGATGTCACATGACATGACAATCAATATGTAAGTCATTCTCTAAGAAATCTGGTTACAAAAAAGCAATCTTTATTATACATATTATTATACTATAGGCGATTGTAATTTAAATGATTGTATTACGAAACTCAGAATCATATCCGTCTATTTTATTTAATTTTATTACTGAAGTTAAAAATTTCAGTTAGTCTAGTGGGTTAAATCTGGAATTCAGTAAAAATACCATTGTCGGTATGCTTGCTCGAACGTTTCTTAATCTTACATCCACTTTTTTTTTAAGATAAGTTAGTGCTTGACGACGATCCCACTCACAAGTAAGTGGCGATGTAGCCAAAAGATGGAAAGTACACTAACTTAGTAATACTCGTAATTCAATGTACTTGTACCATTTACTCTCCTCAGTGTAAAAGCATATAGTCACATTACTCTTTTAACTTCAGACCTAGTATAAGTGGTCTCTCTTATTCTCTCTCCTCATAAACATATCCGTAGCTCGTGGTTAAGTGTAATAGGTGTTGTGTTAATGTATACATTATCGTGTTATTTAACGTAATATTAATGGGAAACGAATTGTATGCATAGTGTTACTTAGTAAATATTTCTTACACGTATGGCTATTGTGGATTGAAATAGGTTTCGAGGGATATTCAAGTATTAGATGGACCAGGGCAGTCTTTTATTCGGTAAAAGTAAGACTGATAACGTAAAACTATCAAGTTTTGCTTCCAAACAGGGCGCATTCAGTTAGCCACCAGAATACAGTACGTTACTCCTGAAGTAATACTTGAACAGCCCCGGCAAATATTTCAGCAATACCTCTGACACAAACGTTCGCATTGGAGCATGGGCGTCGCAAACACGGTTCAAAATGGGGTTCCTCTAAAGCTAAGAAAATATACGAAAGTAATACTTACGAACCAAACTAACCATACATTATGTAGCAGCAAAACTAATTTAATAGTAATTTTTAAAATTTCATCTTTACAAAAGTCCACTGGTTACCGACAAATTAACTACTACTAATATTATCCTATTGCAACTAAATTCTCCCCCAACCTTTACGGATAGTCTAAAGACGCCCATGCACTGAATCAAATACGGAGTTTTTCGTTACTAAACATTCGATATTCGCCATTCAATGTATTGCCAACATCTCTCGGTTCTTTTCAAATCGCAGAATCACGAATAGTTTGACACGATATACATACTATGTTAACATTATCTATGTCTTTATACTGCTATTACTTCGTTATAGTGCGCTTCACTTTTCCTTTCGGCGTTATGTTGGTGACCATGGATACATACATCATACATCTTGCTAAAGAAATACTTGTATGTATGTAAGATATAGACAGGATGCCAACCTAACTACGAAAGAAAAACAAGTTTGAAATCTACCTTAACCGATCCATAGCGAAAGAAAGCAACACGCTGCATTATATTCGTTTCTGTTTTGCCAAAGACAAAAAATGTATTTTAATAAAGTATGTTATCTACATTTATTAGTATTTTAAGGGGAGCGATGGCCGACGTCAAACAAAATGCATTCGTATCGAAAATGGGCACAGAACACTTGGAATAATTTTAATATTTTCCGATTGTACACGTTTTATCGTAATATTTATACCGTTTTGTATTAATTTATACTCACTACAGTTCATTGCTTTGGAACAATTTCAATAGCGTTGACAACATACTTTCGTCGCTTGAGGGTTAATATCACTAAATATAATACAGTTTTTGATGATATTTTTATTTCTATATTAGTTCATTGGATTTTAGGTTTTGTTATTTCTATAAATGATTGATAAGTTCTGTATGAAGACCATAAATAGAGCTTGTCAAAATTTCCAGTGTAATCAAATATTTACGGGAAGATACTCATACGTCCAGCACAAACTTTATCGTCCCGGGAGTATAAATAAACAGGTGCCCAATTTAGAATCACACAAACAAAAGCATTGATTTTAAATGCATTAGGTACTGCATAATTGTATCTGGTGTACTTGATAATAAATCAGGGAGATCAATCAGGATTTGGTTTGACGACAGCCATCGTCCAATGAGCAAGGGCTTGTTGAGCAATTAACCATTAATTATATTAAGCGTCAAAATTACACGGACAGTCGCACGAATTGCCACAGTGTAGGAACTTTCAGTTGTCTATCGTCTTTTGTTTGCAAAGAAACGATGATACTTACTGAATTTTTTTTTGTTAGTATAAATCACAGATTTAAAAAAGAATAGACAGAGAGATTGTATACAATTGCTAATAAATGAGGCACAAAAATCTGTCATTCGCTTGCCCTATGGTCGAACTACTACATATTAACGTTCCTCACTTTTCGGCTTGATGGCTCCGTCTATTCTTTTTTATAGGACTGTGGTATAAATATTATATATATTGAATAGACACGATCACTTGATGATCATTAGGGAAGAGCTAAGCGATACACTTATTTTACATGAAATAGTTTTACAATTCCACCGACGAGATTGAAATGAAGTTAGCGAGGCGCGCGGTTCAACAAGCTTATTTTTTTCCACCCGTCTCTGTTGAAAATACAAGTATGTAGACGCGTGTGAGTCAAAAGGATTCCGTAATGTATTCCGTATCCGCTAAAGTGGGTGAAAACTAGGCTTTAGTTATTTGTCCATACTTTACACTATTGACATAAAGTTTTCTTAAATTCAAATGTTTTTTACACTGTGGCATCTCTATGATAGTTGCTCTAGCATTGAATGAATTTCAGAGCGGTCCTATTCGTATTGCACTTATGATATTATTATTAATTTGATACTATGATTCCCAATAATCCATTGTCATAGCAACGCATTGTACCTTGTTCTACGAATATCGTATAATCATATATCATTTCATGAAATAGTATTATATTTCAACACAAATATCAACCCATATTATTAATTTGTTACTATTTCAATAAACTGCATAATATATACGAGTGCAATAATTATGTGAAATCTCGTACCCTAACGTAATTAATTGCTGCATTCTATAATTACTTGCTAACCTTTTTGGATACTCTTGTTATTTTAACAGCTCTATAAGGTTTAAATTAACTGAAAAGATACGTACCCACTGACGAAATTTAGTATTCTTATTAGTACATACTTGACAAGTCTATAATTACTATCTAAACTTGGATATATATTTCTCAGTCGGTACATGTCTTAAATAAACTAAGTTATCTTACGTTTTTGAGCCACTGAACACTATTTATACCAATATTGTTGTACATTGTGTGAATTTCTATGTCAAATAAAAATAATTACTAAACTTAGTTATGTACTTGGTTCTGTATACGCATTGTAAAATCTATTTATAAGTTTATCGGATACAAAAATTGAGCCTAGGTCACTATTGTAATAAACTGTATATTGTTTATATTTTGGGTGCGTTTATACGAAAGAAATGCCACAATAAATGATAATACACTTTGAGAGAAATATTCCTTAACAGCTATGTAAGGCCTTCTATAAATGCACCCACAATATTTAATTATTTTACTTCTGCCAATATCTCCGCTATCGTAATTCGGTATTTAGAGTTGTTTCCGTGTTTCAATTTCTGATAACTTTATTCTAGTTTAAAAATGAAATTAATTTCTCGTGAACTGAAGTTTTAATTAAATATTAAAAAAGTGAACTGACTCTGAAGGCAAATAAAATAATGCTTTAGAAACCGAATTACGAAGCAAACAATAATTTAAGTTTAGATTGTATTGAATCTGAAACTACGTGTGAATTGCTTCACAATCGATTTGCAGTGTAAACTTGGTTGTTGTAGCTATTTTAATGTATATATATATTATATACTGTCGCATACATATCAAGCGTATTCGCAAAGCTCCCTACTTATGTTACTGTTGGATTCACAGGAATTGATCTTCAACCGTTTGCTTTAGCCGTGAGGTCTACGAGATTTCTCAACGTACCGCATCAAGTACTTATCGTATTATTCTCAATGTCATCACATTGAAGTCGATCCGCGGAATCACCGTTTTAGTTATATAATGTCGTATATGTAGTGTCATGTTATTCATCAATGTATTGGATGTTTGCATTTACCGATTTATGCTTAATAAAGTATATCACCCTGGCTTAAAAAAAAAGAAAAAATATAAAGCACCCCCCTGTCCCATGGAATATAAACATTTGGTCTACTGAAGTATTACCTAATTCTAAAGTGTTGATAAGATATATTCTCTCGTAGCAGCGCCGCAGCGTAGCGTCGTAGCAGCTACGAGATAGCTACGAGATTCCTAGAACTACAGCTTTGAAATTACGAGTTCTTGAATAACATTACACAATTCATACCGACTGTCATACGACACCACATCATATCCATTATTTATTATATATTGTATCGTTAATTTGATTTTTTGTTTCTTATATGTATACGTATGTATTTACATGATCTAAAACACGCGCAAACAATTTAACACATCCACATGTACTGAGGTATCTGAGAATGAAAAATAGACTTTAATATTGCAGTTAGCTTAAGTGGAGTATTTCTACAGTTGTGGGCGTGTTTTCTATCGCCGGAGTGGAGACCGGAGTAGACCTCACAGCATTGCAGTCGCCATTATTATAATCTGAGCGCCGATCATAAGACGCGACGCGGTCGAGTAGAGGTGATATTCCATTAAACACAGCAAAAGATATGTCATCTCACGCTGCCATAGAATTTGCCGTCTTTGTGAAATCTCACCTTATATCTGTCGGATTCACACAACACGACATGTCGTCGCGTCGTGAGAACCGAACGATGTATTCGATCACGCAGTACGCATAACGCACATGAGTACAAATAGGATTCTTGCCAAAAGTAGCATAATAGTTATGAGTAATATAAACGCAATTCGCACTTTATTAACAGATAATAGTAACTGTATAGAAGTGACGCCTTAATAAGATGTCTAAATAAGTTCGAGATACAATAGTAGGGTCAGTAGAGTTAGCGATTAAGCCAACGATGTGATAGTACGGTCAACAATGCCTTATGCCCGCTGAAAATCCACGTGGAATTTTAACCCTGCACTGCGAAAGATTGCTAAGTATGATGAGAAAGATATGAGAGGCGTAAGGGTTGTATCCATATAAAGAACACAACTTTTATCATGCGCTTTGTAATTGTGTCAATTATTCTACACATTCGATTGCTATTACATAATAACTGATCAATGTTGAGCAATATTATCATAGTCACATAATACCTTAATGCCTCAACGTAACGAATTTATTCAAGTATTTTATTAAAGTAGTCTTAATATCCGATGGTAGGTATAGATGTCCAGTCTTAAAGCAATTGATGCAGTAGTGCGAATCGGAAAAACGTAATCGAAAATTACCGATTAGCTTCTAATTAGGGTTAGACTTCTAATTAGCATTTGAATATAATCGGCTTATAATTGGTCGTTGTTGTTGTGCATAATTAATTACGTGGCAAATAGCGAGGTAGTACGCACGATTTGTTCTGTAACTTATAGGTAATAAGGCTGTTGACACACGATCTACACTCAAGCGACGAGAAAGTTGTCTAAACTAATTCAATTAAGAACGTGGGTATATGAGTATTAGGACGATATTCTTAAAGTTATGTGCATATGAATTGAAGTGAATCTTGTTTATAAAACTAGACACCTCTTATATATCTTCTAAAAGTATTGATGAACGAGGCTTGGCGCACATCTGAAGTATAAGCGGGTGCGTGTAGCGGATACGAGAGGGGAGCGGACCGGACGCGGATCGCAGCGACCTTTTTGTCACAGTTGTCTAATAACCTATAAATACTTGCCATAAATATACTGTAGAAAAATACTAAAAAATCTTGGTTACATTTTAGTATGCAAGTAAATTTTACGTAGCCAAAAAAAAACAGTTTTTATTAACAAAATAAAATAGTTATATACCTAGAAACAAAGTTACTTATTCATATGAATGAAGTAATAAATGAGAGAAATACAAGTTTTTAGCTGTATTGGTACTGCAATCGATAGTTTTGCACTTACCTATTCATACAAATTTGAGTGTTGCCAGCTCAGTAACACTTTAAACCACTATTTGAATAAATTCGAAAGTATTGCCAGTATAATAAAACTTAACACAATACAAAATAAATTACATTCACGTCATTTTGACAAAATTTATTTTTAAATTATTAATTATTATAGTTAATTAATTATAATTAGATATTGTTATAAATACTATTTGAAATTATTCGAGAGTATTGCCAGCTCAAATACAATTTAATAGTATTCGTCTCCATCACTAGTACAACTTTATAAGGGCTACTGTAACAGTCCGCCTATGGCCAAATGACCAGCCTAATAGAGTAAGTAATAAGATGCTCGAAATATGAACACGTTCTAGCAATTTCTACACGATTTCATACAAATCGTAAAGAGTTGCTCGCACGCTGCACGCCCCGCTAAACGCAACCGCTCGTAACTAAGATGACCTCTTACAGATTTTAGGAGTAACAAAATAAGTATAATATGATAGTAAAATAAATAAATTTTACTTTTACAGTACTAAAAGGCAGAAAATCGTAAATAAAATGTAGTGATCCTTATTTTCTCGCAAACCTTTGGGACAACGATATAACACTTATTTTTTTTAATTGATTCATAGAAGTAGATAACTACTAAAATATCCTAACTAACAAAAACTACCATAGACAACTTCTCTGTTTATTAGGGTAACCCTGAGTCATCGAACAGTTCTTGATAGCCGATACCTAGAATAGCCGTAAGTAAATTTCAACGTGATCGAATGCAAACAATACGATACGATTTTGAGATACGAGTGATAGCAAAAGTTAAAATTTTTAATGGAAATAAAACATATTTATTTGATGGTTTTGAACTCACGCAGAATATCATGAAAAAATATGAAATATCATCAAAAATAAATGTCGCTTCTAAAACACTCATAACTCCTTTATTATTTTATCAATTAATCTTTGTCTAAGAATATAATGTTGCAGCGAAACGCGTGTTAAGTATTTGCATTGACTGAAGGGACGAATCTCTAGAGAAATCACTTTACGTTGCAATTTTATGTAAGTTTTTATAAAAAACATCCAAAAAGAGACTGGCGAGATTGGATACTGAAATCAGTTAAAAAACTTCTCGAAACCAGGTCATAGTATTTTATCGGAACTTGATCATTAAAAAAGTACAGAATTTTTTTGTTGTTTTACTCTGGCTGACTGATTAGTGCCATCTTTGGAGAACTGCTGCAGGGAATACATCAACAGTGAACCAAATTTTAAAATACACAAATATTCTAGCGTACCACATAGCTACATGTTATGATATCTTAAACGTTAAATAAATGTGAGTTGATCCATAACAAAAATTATAGTACAGAGTACTTTTTTTAAACAAAGTCAACATTCTTACAATATCGTCATCAGCACTAATATCGTTTGCTTAGAAAAATTTTAAACACATGCGAAAACATTCTAGTTCTGATTATAGGGACGCTTGATTGTAGATCGTGTTTAGGAACGAATCAATCCTAGAACTAAATGATTTTCACTGGTAATAAAGTTCGTACTACATACTTGTTATAGATTAGTAGTTGGGAAGGCTTTTTCGTAATAAAATAGGTAGAAATTACCAAGCTGAATTGCTTGTAGAATGGCAATACTTACGAAATTCGTGAATAAAACGAACTAGCAATCTTGATAAGTTGGTTACATATATATAATATATTCAAGATATTTGATAACGATTTTAGTTAATGAGGCTGTGTTTGTGTAGCCTTAAGTATTTCATTATAAAATAGGTAAGTATTTATTAAATTAATTGTGAAAATGACGTGCGTTTATTTCAAAATCCATAGATTCTGTAAAACGAAATAATTCTTACTATTAATATCTACTATAATTTCTTTTTTTCAAAGTAATATTTAGATTTTTATTTCTCATCATCATATTATTTGAGTAGGACAACATTAGTCGCATACATTATGTGGTTCGTGTGCGGGTCGCCTAATCCGTCGATTCGTAATTCGACGGCAACGCCACTCGATATTATAGAATAGTAAACGTTGAACAATCATCGGAAAACAGTGTAGTATTTCATTAATCGAACACTCGATGTGTCGTTTAAAAATCGATTATTACACGCAATAGAAATAAGTAGGTACATTTAATATGCGTTGTTTCATATTACACAATTAAGTAGGGATTAGAATATATTATAATTACGCGCATCGCAAGAAATTTTTCATCGAATTTGTATTTTTGTAAAATATTAATTGTTGAGAGTGCATACAAATAGTTTGTTATCCAATGTAGGTTAGCCTCGAAGTGGATAATATTAATACTTAATATTTTTTTTACCTAGGTTAGAGAGGAATCGGTACCTTATAGTTTTAATGTACCTAACAATAGTATGTGTGCTAATGATGCTAGCTTGGAAGGGTTAAAATTCCACGAAGACAAGTCAATTTAATCGCTTCAAACAATGCTTCTCTCGTAGTTTTAAGCATTTGACTTCGACGTATAGTATATGAAACAAGATAGCTGGGGAGAATCTTACTTAATTGCTTATTCCGCTAATGCTAATATTAGTAACATACGTTTAGGTTTTGTCTATGAAACCAAAGTCCTGATCATTATAAAAATTGAACTTAGGTTTGTGGCAGTGCAGGCTTATGTTTTTCCGATGCGACTTGCGACAACGACAAAAAGTCGCAGCTAGTACACACACGTTACTATACGGATATTTAGTAATGACATTGTCGCAGCGTGTGACAGACTTGATAAGAAAATGTATTTATACATTTTTTTTTCGATTCCACCAACTCATTAGCGATCCGTTGCACGCCGCACGCCCCCACCGAGGAGGCCTGCAGTTGAGATTTTTTCCAATATTTGATTCTAATTAACATCTTAATTGGATTTCTGCGGTCTGGGAGACAAAAGCAGAAGTAATTACTAGTGATGTAGATTTTTTGTAGGTTTTAAGTTAGTTTTTCTTCAACGATTAACAGTCGCATTTTTAGACATTGATTGAAATTTAATTTAACAATTTTAATTAATTAATCTTTTAAAAATACAAGAACCATTCTTCTGTAATGTTAATCTAAATCTTCCGCGAATCACTGTACCTAACTACCTACCGTAGGCATTGTTAACGTATTGCAGACCGATTTAGTAAGGAAATGAGTGATTCTAGCTTTCTAAAATATGGTGGCTGTGGGGAACCGATCGAGTAAACGTTTTTAAGAAATATAAATAAAATTATTTTGCTACAGTAATCATAAGAATAGGTACTCGTGTTTATGTGCTACTATGGTAGGCAATATTCTGGGCATTTTGGACATATTTTTACCACACTGCGCTGGGAGGACAGTAAAGATTTTCGAGCGTATTTATTATATATTTCATTGGCACGATCTACAGACGATCGTCTCGACGGATTGTATCGTATGAAGGGTTATTGAATTAATCTTAATTTATTAGGCCATATTTTTTTATTACGACGCTCGTCTCCCCCATATATTTTTTTAGCAGTCAAGTCTTTTACAGTTCTAATTATTACTACTAGTTGTGCTCATGCTTAATTAAGGGCAAAAAACAGATGAATCGCGCGTAACTTTGTGAAACGAATTATCTATGACTGTACATCCTTATTCTTAAATTATAATCAGAATGTATTGAAGTCATTTCATTATATAAAAATACCGTAAGGTTATGCGTATATTATACAATAATTTAAATTAAACATTATGCTATATTGTTATGAAATACTTTAAAAGTCGTCACTATGTCCAAAATGCCTGGCAAATTGTCCGTTCTTAGCTCTCTTCTATATTGTTAGCTACATATATCATGTATTCATAATATTTACATTTAGGTGTTAAAACTATAGAGTTCAAAAACGATAAATGAATTGGCTAACGGTGCCTTATCCTTTTCATGTTTGTAAATAAGTTGTGCGAATAAGCAATAATATTAATCGTGCTATCTTTTTGTCATTATAGAAGTTGTACATCTATAAAGGTTGACGAGTACTTTGATACTTACATAATGATAGAAATATCCCGTCTTACAAACTCGGAAATATCTGGTGATATCGCATCTTTTTCATACCCGCCGTGCCCAAATAATTGTTATGTTAACACCAAAAACTATAGTTATAAGCGCGTAGAATAGAAATAGAGTATTATTAGGGGAAGCGTGTACAAGTTGATCCCCTTAAG
>LGAG01001135.1:237085-253517 GCA_001278395.1 Lerema accius | reverse complement strand
GTTCATCTGTTCCCCCCTAACTCCCCTAACTACTGGTTATAACTTGATAAGTGGGGTATCATTAGAAGCCTCTCGTAATTCCGCTGGTTATAGGCTACATACAATTCTATGAAATTGCTTATGGCGCCCTCTGGAAGCCAAAAAGTCGTGAATAAAAAAATGAAGTATTTCTGATTATACCGTGCTTGGTATCAAATTAAAGGGCATAATTAGCACATTTAAAAAATATATTTATTGTATACTTTTACTCGCGGATTTGCTCACATAAACTGGATAAATATCAAAAATTCACACCTCCATATCTTCTATGCCTACCAATCAGATCCAACGAGCTACATTCACCAAATTTTTACTCATACTACCCCAAAATAATAGAAATAAAAATTAAGTTAAAAAACTAAAACCCGACTACGGAAAAAAACACACTCTGAAAAGGATAAAACAAGAAAATTTTCTCATTTCAAAACAAATACATAGGTATACATGCAAAATGATGTTTATGGGACATAATATTTATATCTACTCTCTTCATAACCATTGTGATGTTAAGAGAATAGCCGTGGTCGTGGTCGGTTTTAGTTTTTTAATAGGAAGTATACGAAACTAATGCGGTTACATGAGACTAGATCCCCTACATTTATAAAAACAAATACAAAATACCTAAATGTTTTAGTTACACATGTTTACACATGTTTATATAGTTACTCGTACATCAAACTGTGTAAATAGAATGAAAAAATAAAGTATAATAACACCTCTTTGATGTTGGTCGCTTTCAGTTAAAACCAACTGTAGGCTTATCGTATATTCGGTCCAGTTTGTAATTCGTGAGAATAAGAATGTAAGGTCGTAAAGATCTACAATTAACACATTGTTTAAATTAGGTATATTAATAAATTCGTATATTGCCCAAACTATTATGTCCAAACCGAATTATGACTTAATTTGAGCATTTTAATTAGCAAATTTGTAATCTAGTGACGGTTCTGTGTAAAATAAATAGAACAGTAATTTTAAAAATTACACCACTACCAAAAAAATTTATACTGAATTTATGATAATAATTAATGCGGGATCTAGATAATCTTTTGAAGTCGGTGCCAGGAAACCCGTAGCATATTTAGTCAGTCAAACGGCGTCTCTATTCCTTCCAATTTAATACCGACGGCAGATACTCGATACTCACGCATGGTGATAGACAATTTTGTCCACCTTCCCTTCGCTTGATTTGACGGTGAGATGTTTATACTTAAATCAGTCGGACCCAAAAATAAAGCGGGTTTCTTTCAGTTATTCGTTAACGAAAAATCATTAAGGTTTTTAACGTGAAATATTATTGACATAGGCTATATTATATTGTATTTCTTTTCTGCTTAAGTTTTTTTAAATTTTAACATTAGATAATAATAAACTTTAATTAAAATTGACGACATACGACATAGTGGAAAAAAGAATTAACATAAATGTATACATAATTTGAAGAATTGTCAGGAATCTAGTACTCAGTTTATCGTGAATTTAGAATTTGGTTATACGACAACCAATGTACCGCCCAATTATTTCTGGTTTTTGCGTCGGCTGGATTTGTTTATCAAACTTACCGTCGGTTTCGTAAGTCCTAATTGGAACCTCGACATTTTTAGTCGAATGTTTTTAATTCCCTACATCATTTGAAATCACGAAGCCCACGAAGTTACTCGTACCATAACACTAATCAGTTCCAGAGTTCCAGTCTACCATAAGGGCCCACGGAGCCCTTCACCAGAGGCCCCCTTAAGAGGGCCCTGAATTGCTGACAGGAAAACAGCGTTGGCTTTATTATGAATGTGAAGGTGAAATGGTATCGACAATTTAATTAAAAAAAAAAACAAAATTTTGAATACCTACCTACTTAATTATGATGAATAAAAGTTATAGCCTATGTCAACATCAAAATAGAGACGAATCCAATGACACCTTATAATGAAATCAATCAAGCTGTATATACTGTAGAGCGTACCAAAGAAATGGGCATGCTAGCATGCGCTCGAAAAAAATTACCCTACTTGCGCGTCGGATGAAAAGTAACGTAGGTACACATAACGAATTGATAACCTAATTTTTTGAAGCCGAATTAAAAATAGACTAACTTCTCTGATTTTTAATTAATGAAAGTACTGAACTTCTAATGAATGGTGAATGAAATGAAACGGCATTAATTGAGAACTTAAAAACGAAAACCATAACTACTTCATATTTTCAAAAAGATTTTGAGTAAGCCTTTGATTATGAGTTTCGAAGTCTGATAAAAATGTCTCTCAAACATAACTGTTATTAATTTTCCCGAAGCATGAGGACTTTGTACCAGCTATGGATACATTTAGGAATGGATTAAAATAATATTGCAATGTGAAATACTAGTAAATAAAGACTACTGATAAATTGGGTGGTGGGGAGGGAATGATATCGATTCTAGACTGAAAAGAAATCTTATGATATCTTGAGAAATTAAAAAAATATACACAGAACATTGACACATTCTTCTATGTATTTATGTATTTAATTCACTTACACGTTAGTTTTTTTTGGGTGAAAATCGATGTTGTATGACACTGGATCAAACCTTACATCAGCCCGGAAATGAGATTAATATCTAATGAGAATTTAGGCTTTTCAATGTACTTTAAAATAGCTTCAGTGACAATAACAAAGCCGAAAAAATCAATAAAACTCCGATGATACCTACCATGATTTCAGTGGTTATGAATATTCGTCGCTAGAATAATTAAACACTATTGAATTGCGGTATGCGAATAACCACCAAATATTACGAATATGTGTTGAAGTATTGTAAACTAAAAAAGAAATAATTTAATATTTGGACAACTCGTCACTCTCACTCAATTCAGATATTTTATTCTATGTTTTTCCATTAAATATGTATGCATAATAGTTTTTCCCTTATGATTCTACTTTTGATTACTAGCTTCCTTATTAATAAACAATGAATAACTTTAATCGATGGCTTATCTCTGGTTTAATAGGATTAAGTTAATATAGAAAAACACCAGGCAATTTCCATACATTGTTGGTCTAAAAAAATGCGTAATCAGACCTATTTCCAATGTCTAGGTCATACTAAGAACTTCAAAAATGCATAATTATTATATTATAGACTTACTTTGCTTGTAACTGCATTTTATTATTTTGTTTTTGCATAGTAATTAGGTATTGTTATTACATACGAAAACTTAGGTAACTAGGTACTCAAAAAACCTAGTTACAGAGTTCAATTTGATAGAATTAGTTTAAGGTCTATACATATAAGCTGTGTGAGTGTGTTAGCGTTTTTTTTAACTTGGCTATAAGAAATATGCTTAATTCTGGCCGCGTATTTTCTTACTTTTGACCAGAATGCCTTACTCGTATGTCCTTTATGACATTTACTGCAATGTATCGTACAGAGTTAAGTGATTAACATATAAAAAATTATAAAATAAATTATAATAAATAAAGTAACTATATCTACCTTAATACCGTAATCGACATTGAAATTTAAGCTTTATTACCTAAACAATAGTTGTTCCCTCGAATTTTATCAACGTAGGTTTTATTCGAATCGAAAATCATTAAATGAAAATCAGGAAACGTTTATAATTATGACAGTTAACAAACGCTTTATTGGACTTTTATTCTTTCAGAATGTAGCCAACATCATTAAAAAAATATTGGTTAGCTCTTGAGACCCAATCAATACCCATAGACTATTTATATCGAGATATGTTTAACTTGAATCTAATACTAATAATAAAACAGTAACAAGATCCAACCTGCACGCTTTTTTATTATCTATTATCATGGAATTTTATACAACTTAATCACTTATTTATTTTATTTACTAATCTGAGACACAATAATATGGGCACCGCTTGTGACACTACGCGATGCAAAGGGGGACTGCGCTGAAAACCAGCAGCCGTGGGTCCTAGCGCTCCATGGCACAGGCTGAGCGTAGTCCTTTTTCGCCGTGGGATTTATTTTATTTATTTATTTTATGTCAGTAAAATTGTTTAATTTAATTTTGTTTAGTTTTAAGTTATATTTTGAATTCTTCTTTTGTTTTTTTGTTTTGTACCACGGCGAAATAAACGTTTCTTTCTTTCTTTCTTTCTTTCTATCTACGCTAGTGGTTTATAACCTCTTCAGTACTTACCCCTATGACCTATGAAGAAAAGTGATTTTACCCCGTTTTAAAATGTTATGAAAAGAAACAATACAAATAACTTTTTTCTGTATTTTTTATTTTACGATCTTTGTAATTAGGTTCTTCATTACCCCCGTTAAAAAACAGATTTACCCCTGCGGGCGTAAGATTAGGAATCCGTGCGTCTGTCAATAACTTTCGGCTTAACTCAAAAACTTTCAATCACACAGACACGTCAAACTTACAACACCCCTGTTTTTTGCGTTGGGGGTCAATAGGTAACTACAATTTATGCATTTATTTTTTCATTTATGTATACAACCTGTCTGTAACAAATACACGTACGGAAAGTTTTTAAATTTATAAAGAAAATTACCTCTTACCCGCATGAGAAAACTTCCCTGCTCACCCTTGTTAGTACAGTTGGTTAAAAGTGATAATTTTAACACACTGCTTACTTAATCACCCCATTGGAATAGTCAGGTTACGACCTAAGTAATTAAATAACTCTTAAGGAGGATTCTAATTAACATGGAGTTATTTTAAAACGCAAAACCTAAGACTCATAGGTTACCTACATTAGTAATACAAACTTGTCTCATTTAATTTTCCTGCAGGAAGTTAAGCATCAGTAGCAGGTATACTCAGTGTCGTTTGAGTTGCAGCGATAATTTATTTGAGTTGATGTTTAATTGCGAAAGAAATAAATAAACCACGAGAATATTTTTAGTCTGTGGTATTTGAATTATAATTGTAATTATAATTCTTTCTCCTTTATGTCTCTCCATATCAAGACACCTTTACCAAACGGAGATAGATAAAAAAATTACGTGCATAAATGTATTATGAATTACTATAAATAATAAATATCATTAATCAAATTCCTTCATTTATTTATATTAAATAAATAAAAAAGAACTAAATTGGTTCTATTCAACCCATTTAACCAACGTTTGATATTCACTTAATTTAATATCCATTGTACAAAATCATGTCAAGCTTACTCAATTTACCAATCGTAAGGTTTTTAAATTAGTAAGTTTTTGTATCAATAAAAACAGGACTAATTAACGTATTAAGTAGTACATTTTTGAAAAGCGATCTCTTTCCAAATAGTTTGAAAATCCCTAGCCACCAATTACACAATTACATCAATTAAAATTACATCCATTGCCCCCGTTATAATTATAACATCTCCGTTTCGTTTCACCCCGAACCCTACTGAATTCTATAAATCAATTCAAACCATAGCACCATATGTTTCTGCAGTCAAAACAATCATTACGCATTAATAGATAATAAGTATCGTATGCGCTTGCCATGCGGCGTAATTGAACCAGTATAATTATAAGTGAGGGCTGTGTGCGTTGGGCTGACCACGGGACCTGTGCCCCGTACTTGAGGTCACCCTCTGACCCCACGAACATTATTCGACTTCACACCCTCGAGTCAATGTTTTCCACGTGCCGATTTGGTGCACCGTATGCTATTGTTGCTATCTGCAATTAGCGTGACTTTAGTGAGGAATTAAACAAGCTGTGTCGTCTATTTATTGCCGGACAACCCCAGAAGGTAATTAATGATTTTCGGGCTTATGTATATCCATTTTTTGGAACAATCTAATGCCCAAAGAGCGTATGAGGTGTCATTTGTTTATAGAAGTAATGTACTTACACTATACGTGTATAATGTTCAATTTAAACCGCAACAGTCCCATTTTTAGACGACGGATTTTCTATTGAATATTGATTATAGATTATTGTATTCATACGCGGAAAAATGCTGTGTACGTAGTACTGCGTTTTTAATGCGCTTTTTCTTCGTAACGCATAGATTAATACATACTCGTATACCTGTCATCGGCGTAACGCCAAAGATTCGTCTGAACACAACTTACTTATTTATTTATTGACAAACCGACCTATCTCTATTTCCATCTCTCTATTCAGGCAAAAAAAAACGACTTACAATTTCGATCGTAATTGACAGTGCCGTCTCCTCCTTTTTACACGGACCCTACATACGTACGACAATGTACCTAACTCAATAACTAAAAGATGCTAACGACTTTGTTCCAACGGGTATCTAGTCTTAAAAGTTCAACGTTCTTCGTTGAAAGTTCCGTGAAACCACTGAGGGGGGCCATCTTTATAGGTATTACGTCATAAGTTAGGGACGTCTGGGGGTCGACAAAGTGTGACATTATGTGACAGGAGTTAGACCTCCTGAATTTCATGACGAAACATTTAAAATCTAATTATCACACACAGATACATAATAGACATAACGGTCGTATACAATTGCGCCTAAATAAGTGACGAATAAAAATATTACCGAACGGCTAGCTTCATATGTTCAAGCGGCTCCATATTTTCTTTTCGTCACTTTTCGGCGAGATGGCTCCTTTTTAAGGGTCTATGGTAAAAATAAAACTGCAAAATGCTGAAGGAAAAATGACACAACAACTGTAGCCAAGACTTCAAAAATCATGAAATTCCTCTGACGTACTCGTAATTTACGATGGCCTCATACGACCATTAAGTTGTCAGCAGTCAAAAGCCACCCCATACGGGTATGAAATAACAATCATAATTGGTATATAATACTATGAAGGGAGGCGTGGGAGTACGAACACTTGGAAGAGCTCGATTCGTAGCAGTATACTACACCCTCGAGCAAATGATGCATATCTAACTCAACAAATATCTATTCCGGAGTTTCTACAATAATTGCATTATAATTGGTAACGTGCCTTTAAAGAAAACTCGACGTTTTCATTTCAACGCTCCGATCAAAGACATTTCAGTGCAATAACATACTATTACAGAAAAACGATGCAGATATGTTATAAGCGAGTTTGTAGACACGATAATACTTTGTTAAGTTGTTTTTTTAGAATACAAACGAGAGGGTAATAAAATGAGTAAGATTACATGAGATTTAGATTTAAGCTCGACTCTCTAAGACCTCAAGAGTTAAAAACATAAATAAATAAATAACGCTATAAACTCATAGCCCTACATTACAATTCTCTGTGTCGTGGGTACCATGGACGACACAGAATCACACAAACACACTCAAACCGAGAACAAATTTAAATTCATCATTTAATTTTCGCTCCCGTTGGGAATTGAACCCAAGATCCTTTGAACGGCGATCCGGTGTAGTAAACATTGCGCCACATAGGTCACCGAAAATAAGCAACAGTATAAATGAAAGTCGTACTATTATTAGTACTCTTTATTACTAGAATTCATGTCCCACCTCCGCACTTTTCGACAGCTAACCGCAATCAGGTATTCAGTAGACACCAACAATTATCAGAAATGATGAAGTACGTAACGTGTGTTCACGCTAGCTGATGTAGTTTGTAGATAATGGTTGAAACTGGAGGGCGTGGGAACAAGTGGGCTTGTGGGCGTCCACCGTTGACTAAACGACTACTAGAACACATAATAACACCCAACACGAACGAAATTAATGAACTTATTATTGACAAAGCTGGTACATGAATGTTAGTATTATTGGACGACGTCAGTTATGTATGAGAGGACTGCAAATGACTACAATGTCAATGAAATGACAAAGACGCATGGAAATGAACAGTTCTGCAACCGATTCCACTCAGGTAATAAGAAAGTAATTAAAATGATTGTATTGTTATTCTTTTTTAAAAGATGAACAGGGAAGTTTCTTTTCTGTTTCTTATCCTCTATTTTAAAGCACCTTTACGAAATGAGGTTAGATTAAAAAAAATAAGTGCGTAAGTCTACATGGATAAATGATATTGATTTTTTTCAAACGTGGATTACTTTGCTACGAGTACCATTGATAGAAACGTTGCTTAGCCGCTAAAATTGAGTTGCGCGGTCTGCATGGATGGCCATTAAATCATAGCCTAAAGTTTCTTTTCTCAGTGTAGGTAATAAAACCCTACATCACTCTCAAGATGGAGACGAATCTAATAACACCGTTTAAATCAGTTGGCCTTGGCGTGCTAAAGAAATAGTCATGCAAGCATAATATTTACGCTCAAAAAATATTACCCCCTATCTGGGACACGAGGAAAAAAGTCCAAATTCCGCGTCGTTTTAAATCGTGTTACATATATGTGACACTAATCTCCGTAGCTTTGTAGAAACCTTTGAGGATACACAAGTTCTCCGAAATACCTCTCTAATACAAACCGCATATGGTTTAGAAATCACATATGGTTTTCAACCTTTAACTAATATTGAGCAAGTTGAGAGTTCCGATCAGACCCAGATATTGTTTGTAAACTACTACCGCGAAACAAGATCGTGGTGTAATTTCAAAGTAGCACTGCAACCTGAAAATTAATAAGGTGTTAAGAACAGTCGATAGTTTGATTCAGAAATATTATAATTATTCATATCTTAGTGCATATATTCCCAATCTTGCCACATGTCATAATAATAAGAAAATCCTGGCTGCTAAAATACGAGGAGCATCGTAAAAAAATATATGGAGACGAATGAAACCTCACATATTTTAAAGTATCCAGCCATTTGGGCTGTATGGCGTGTTAAAGAAGAAGACGCACACACATACATATCGAAAAACATTTTCCCCTGACGCCTAAATAATAGCGTTTTTCTCATTATATCAAGCGGCGTACAGGACCTTTTTATAATTCATTCACAAACAATTAACCTAAAGCAAAAATATACTGTCGAATACCTCTCGCTTTCCTCATCATTCTCTACCGAATGCCTTGAAAATTATTATTCCAATCATCCAAATACGAGTAAATATCTGTGAAGTTGAGTTTCAAAAGAAATTAATTATTTCATATTTATTCCTTATCCCAGCAAAAAATCAAAATTGCGAGCAAAAAGTCATAGTAGGAAGTAGGGTCATGCTTTAAGTCCTTTCAAGTGCAGGTAAGCCCCTGTAAATGCTCATTAATAGCTTATTAAATGCTTATTATTTTTATAAGTACTTATAAGAGTGTGTTTCTGGCTCAGTTTCGTTGTTTGTTATTCTTTTTTTAAAGATTGCCTAAAATATCAATGTACTCGTATCTACATATAAATAAAATGTTAAATTTGTATCGACCTTAAAATATTCGTTTGTTATGTAGTAAATCGCAATTTTTTCTTGAATTAGCCTTTCAGATGTTTTAATACAAACCAATATTTTATGCCAATTTAGAAAACTCTAATTGGCGCAAAACTCTAAATATTTCCGCGTGCAGTTCGTGTTTTATTTCCAAGGATATGAGCTGGGCTTTGACGGAAAACATACCTTATTTTGCATACCTCAAGGTTGAAAACTGCTAAATAACTGGCGGTTTAAAAAACAGTAAAGAACAGCCATCAAAATGTGATTTGCGTACCCCGCGAAGATGTGTTCTGGCGGTGTGACACCAGGCCCTAATTTGAATTTTGTCAATCGATTATTAATAGTCTGTGGCCAATGACAAGGCAAAATTCTTTCAAACTTCTCCCTTTTATTTGGTCGTGAGGAAAAATTGATTGAGCCATTGTATAAAAAAATATGCACACGTGCACATGATATTTAAACAATTTTATAATATGCGTATGCAAATCGCAAACTATTACAAACCTTATTTCGAACGGTGTTTCATGTTTAAAAAAATAATCAAAATAATTTCAGCGGTATGTGAAGTCTACAAATCGCATGGTTTATATACTATGTTTGGTGTCCATCGGTGCTATAGATACAAAAAGAAGTAGTTATAGAATTTGCCTTAAAGGCACGAAAGTCGGTGATATCGAATTATGTAATAATTCACCTACATTTCACCTACACAATTTAAGATAATTTTATAAATATGTAATTGTGGGTACACTACTAAAATTAAGAAATTAAATAATAATCTGTATTACAATATCAATTGTAATTTGGTGTAACCTGCGTTGGGTGTCCAATTAATAAAAAATAAAGAAAAAAATAATTAAGATATAAATAAGAGTTTCGTATACCATATTATATATTAAATAAAAAAATAATGCCAAAAAGCACTCGGATTCTCGTGATCGCCAGGTGCAGGATTCGAACCCACGTCTCTGGAAGCTAGCGGCGATAGCTTTCAGCGCTCTGACCACTAAGCTAACCTGACTTACTAGTTCGAGGCGAATGTTGTCTACCGTATCGTATTCTGCACATGCACAGAACGTTACAAAACATTTTCTAAAAGAAACTGAATCACAAATAGCACAGTTTCAGTTAATACAGACCCTATAATAAACATTTTTGATTTCATTCTAAACACAATCACAAGTCGATCTATTTATTTAGTTAAAACGTTAAACATGTTTAATACTGATAATGGTCAATTTAAGATGTTATTAGGTAAATAAGTAATGAACATAGTTACAATAAATGTCACTAAATATTAAATTACATTTTTCTTATGAGATGTATTGTGTTTATATTTATATTAATAATTTCAAATTAAAAGCTCCTAAAGTTTTTTATTTTTTGTTCTATTTATGCATGGAAAATTTCAGCTGGAAAGGAGAATGACGAGAAACAGGATATCGTTGCATATGAACAATTTATGTCGATGTATATCGTTAAAAATCATCTTTTAAATTATAGTGTCTTACATATTTTTATTCGTATCGTCGGATCTGACGTGGGATTTAAAAGCAAACTTTAAAGAAAATGTGTATTGACCGTATAAATAAATAAGCGAGGAAGATGGCCAACATTTTGTGTACAAGTTTTAGCGGAGAAGTCAATATTATTATATCATTGATGAATTGAAAATCATATTTTTAAATTTAGTGTCTCCTACATTATTCTTCGTTGGATTTGACGTGGGTGTTAAAATATATCTAACTTAAAAGAAAATGTGTACTGACCGGATAAATCACTAATCAAAGAAGATGGCAGACATCGTAGGTATGAGTAACTTTAAAATGTCGCAGCTGTGTCGAGTACCGCCAATAACTTTAATATCTCCTTCCAACCTACCCCCTTCTCCTGTGATAATTAATACAAGACGCAATTTAAGTTGAATTTCTTTTTTTATACAAAATACTCAATATGTACAACGTTATACAAAATATGGTTCATATCCCAAATCCTAGTATGTTAAAGAGCTAAGCAGTAGTAGCATATTAGTTGCATAGTAGAAGCGTTTTTTTATTGTAACTAATAAGTGACAAAGTAACAGATGAGTATTAACGTCATGGTAAGTCACCGTCACGGGAGAGGTTGTTGCATTCCAGCGTGAAAAGTACCAATTTCAAATTGAAATGTCTCTGATCTCCCACATTTATTGTAATAATTTTTTTAAACATATTTGGCAGATAATTTGCTATTTTTTACAATTGATTTTGTTAAGACGCATCATGGCCCAATTTCCATACAAAAAAAAAACATTATATTTGTTTTCTAAACGGGATTATAAATTTTTATTCATTTTCAAAGTATTTACGCGACAAGCTTTTATATCATTTTTTAATCAATTGTGTAATACATGTACTAAATTGATTTTGTGTAATACATGTACTAAATTTATTGGTTTAATTTAAAGATTATTTTCTTCCTTTTAGATCACTTAATAAAAGCTCATTTTAAAAGGTTTTTTACATGAATTTATTTTTTACTTTTTAGTGATCGTGTAATAATAATGTTATATGGTATGTATTAATAATAATTAATATACATCTTATATTAATAGGTACTAGATGAACCGGTGAATGACCTTTGAATATAGGTTATTTGGAAAACTAAATTCCTGTTATTACAATTTTCCTCTAATAGTGGAAATAATTCTGCTCAATTAGTTTAGTAGATATGCTCATGGAGTAATAATGTATATTTAATTTTTTGATTATTATGTAAATATTAGGTAAATAACAATTTTTTTGTTGATCTTGTTACTGAAATGAAACCAAACTCTATAGTTTAAAAAGACAGGGTTAAAATTCCGTTGCAAAATTCAACGCAAAATTCGCTTGAGTAACGCTTTCGTAATGATTGCGTAACGTTTGCTTAACGCTTATGTATCGCGCTCGTAATGCTTGCGTAACACTCACATAACGCTTTCGTAATGATTGCGTAACGCTTACATAATGCTTGCATAACGCTTGTGTAACGCGCTCGTAACGCTTGCGTAACACTCACATAATGCTTTCGTAATGATTGCGTAACGCTTACTTAACGCTTGCATAACGCTTGTGTAACGCACTCGTAACGCTTGCGTAACACTCACGTAATGATTTCGTAATGTTTGCGTAACGCTTACATAACGCTTGCGTAACACTCACATAACGCTTTCGTAATGTTTGCGTAACGCTTGCATAACGGTCGTGGGGGTAACGCATCAAAGGAATCTACAATCGGAATAAATGTATCCTATGTCCTATTCCTGGATGGGAACTATTTTTGTGCAAGTTTCAGCCTTATCCGTTTTATGGTTAAAGGACTTACAAAAATCCAGTCATCTTTACAAATTTTCCCATTTATAATAATAGTAAGATAGGACGTAGGATGTAAGATAGGATAGCAGGATTAAAATGACATAATTTTATGTCCTGATGCCACTCATTCCTCTACAATAAAATAAAACCTTAAAAAAAAAATTTAATAAAATAAAAGGTTATAATAACATACAACAGTAGTAGACTTTATTTTAAACTAAAATATACACCGGAGCGAAGCGAGGGCGGGTCCACTAGTTGTAAATAAACCGACTACGTTACGATGGGAATATCAAAGCTCATAACCACAGTGTAAATATTGAATATCGAGCGAATATGATGTAGAACTGGACGCGCTGAAAGAGTAATTATTTTTATTGGAAAATAGCGCGAGAAGGTATATAATTCCGTCGGTTAATACAGAAACTATTTGCACCTATTAACTTCTTAAATATAGCCCTGATAGCTTAGTGGTTTGAGCGTTGGTCTCCTGAGTTATGAATTCCAAGCCTGACAAAAGTTATGTATCTAATAGATATATAGAAGTTAATTATCACTTGCTTCAGTGTAGCAAAACATCGTAAAGAAACCTGCACACTTGAGTTCTCCATAAAGTTGTCAAAGCTGTGCGAAGTCTGCCAATCTCCGCACTAGGTCAGCGTGGTGAACAATGGTCTGTACCCCTCACACTGTGAGAGGAGACCTGAGCCCAGCAGTGGGAAAATTATAGGATGTGATGATGATGATTTCATTTTGTATTACTTACAGAATTTAAAGTCATCATTAAAATTTTTGTCTTGCTGAAAATCGAACCCAGGATCCTTTGAACGACAATCCGGCGTAGTAACCGCTACGCCATACAAGTCGTCAGTCAGTTGACAAAATGAATTCAGAGAAAATAAAATCCTATAACAATTAAGAAACACGATATCACCGTAACAAAGGTAGCTAAAGGGTTTGGTTATATTAAGTAACAGTCAATATAAAACTCCATTGTACGTCACTGAACGCATAGTTGACGATTGTTACTAATATTTTGAAATACTACAATGCAGATACATACACCGAATCTACATAAATATCCTTAAAATGCATGTATTAAATATCCTTTTTCAATGTAGATTGTATTCAATTAAATGAAAACAATGGTTAAAAAAATTAAGTAACAGTTCTAAGGCAAAATTGTCTTACAGTTTCGATAGAAAAACTTCTAACAATCCCATGGGCGTCCACTGTTTGAAATTATAACAATAATTTTTATCACAATTCCATGCTTATTGTTTCAACAATAAAACTCGCACAGTTACAACAGTTCCATGGTATTTAATATTAGAAATATTTATTAGAATAAATGTAAAATTTAAAACAATTACGATCAATCAATAGCATTATAACAATAGAATTCGTTAGAGTTCAAAACAATTAAAGCCGTTAAGTAATAAAGAAATCAATTAAAAACAAAATTTTACTGAACAAGTTTAACAACTGAATAGTTTACATAAACGTGTGAGCTGTTTTTCACGCGAAATTTACATGGAATATGTCATTTGTCGATCTCTGTGAAAGCTCGTGTGTTAAATAAAGAGTTATTCGGTGCGAGGACACGGCAGAGTTCCGGCAGTTTCCGCGCGGTCCACAGGTGGTTTAGTCCACTACACTCGGGGGACATTGCGCACTGTGGAATATCGAGTATCACTTTGCGCTTCCTAACTCGTGAGCGACGAGCTTTGCCAAGTTTTCACTCACCTTTCTAATGAAACCCTACAAAAAGGTACACTTTCTCATAAACTAGTGGTAACTTTTTAGCGGCTTTTTTTGCGCCTTTTTTTGAGTTGTTTGTTATTGGTTTGCTGAACTTTTTGGTTTTATGACGGTGTTTATCACGTGTAATTAATGTGAAATGTGAATTGAAAGTGTTATTTAAAATTCAAATTTATTTTGTGCGTTATCGGATTTTCTCTTAAATATTAAAAGAGGTATTTATGAACACTTTAAGAAAAGGAATATTAATTATGTTTTTTATCAAATAATTTTATCAAATTGCATAACAATAAATGTTTTTTTATTTCTTTCGTTGGTGTAGTGAAATATGCAAAAATTCAGTAATCACATTTTGCCACAACTTTCCAATACGATTTATTTTGTTTTACAATACAATTATCTGGTTTGCGATTTATTTGCTTTACATGGAATCAGTTGTTTATTTTATGTGGTTTTACAATACATTATTTTTTTGTAATTCAATCCATGAAAATGAAGTGAAATTTTATTGCATACACTCGTTAATTTACTTGAATATTGTAGAAAATTATCAGATGCAGGTTTGTAATAATCCTACAATTTTTAACAGAGGTCCGTATAGTTTCAAAGAAATATTTGACACTTTGTGAGCGTATATTGAACCGATTTTAACTTCATTAAATCTTAACAGTGAGAAAGCTTAGCGGTTTGAACTCTGCGCCTTCGAATGGGGTTAGGTTCGAATCCTGCACGCAACTCAATCTTTTTTTAAATATTATGAGTTAATTACTTATTCGTTATTGCATAGTAAAGTTAAGTTAAAGATCTCGTGGAAACTTGTGAAAAACTGAGTCTTGAAAATACCTACAATTAAGTTCGTCCACTTTAAGTCTTGGCAGGAATTCATATACGGAATTGACTATAGGGCGTGTAAGGTAAAGGGGGGTTAAAAGTGCCGAGGCGAATCAGTTGCGATATCAATACCAGAAAAAAATAATCCTGAATCGAATTCCGGAAATTGTCAGCGAGCTGCATTCATGTCATGAATTTTCAGCGAACTAGCTAACAATCGTTTATGTTACTAGGAATTAATTAGAGCTCAATTCGTTGGAATTAATAAATTTACCCAGAATAATCCTTTTGCATGGCGCTTATTGAGCATTCCAAAGCTATATCAAACGTAAAAAGGTACTCGTATACTAGGCAACTTCATTGTGGGAGTAAGAGAGTTCTTTTGAGCCGCAGAATGTAATAGAACTGTTACAGCGACTTTTTGTAAAAATATTTATAAAGTAGCGGAGAAACACTGCTAAAGACCGTGAACACCGCGAAAGTTAATATAGCTGTTATATCCAGCTAGGAGCATTTAATTTTGTTATTAACTCCCAATTAGGATTTCTTTAAGTTTTTTAGTTTTTATTATATTATAATCGACGTCCACTACGTTATAATGTTGCTGTTAAAACTACCCTGAATTATTATCACATTTTTTTAATCTCCGCTGGTGTAGTAAATAAATTAGCCAGGGAGGGTTTAGACGACTCAGTTTTTTCACTTCTCAGTTTTCAACAACAAAAAATTGTAGTTTATAATTCTACCACTTAAATTGCGTATAGATGTGTCATGGACACGGCTGTGTATTGTACGTGAATACATTTATGTCACAGGTTAATCTTTTAATTTTTTTTATGTATTTATGTCGTAGAATAGGCAGTACCTAACCTAAAAATGTCGGAGCTTATTGCACCGCGCGCTATGTTTCACTATTCTCCCTTATTGTAATTACTTATTTAATCCTTTAGCTATCCAGTGCTATAATTTAATTTTGGATGTAGATATTAGAAACTACAACGTTTTTGTATTATAATGCAGGGTAGATTTTATTCGTGTAACTGTTTCAGTTTTTTCTGTGTACGCCAAAATAAAATAATGTATGAACGACGTCATCTTAAAGTAACATAAAAATCGACTCAGTTTTTAAGTGAAAGCAACAAAAATCTACTCAAAAACATTCTCATTTATAGATTTGACAGAAATAGTAAGATTCACTTTAGCTAAAAGTTTTATTTAAAAGTCGTTTTCGTTGTCA
>LGAG01001135.1:193332-236709 GCA_001278395.1 Lerema accius | reverse complement strand
AAACTACAACGTATTTGTATTATAATTTAGGGTTCAAGTTCGTGTGACTGTTATGGTTTTTTCTGTGCACGCCAACATAAAATGATGTATGAACGACGTCATCGCAAAGTACATACTCGTACGTTACATAAAAATCGACTCAGTTTTTAAGTGAAAGCAACAAAAATCTACTCCAAAGCTTTCTCATTTATAGATTTGATAGAAATTGTAGCATTCACTTTAGCTAAAAGTTTTATTTAAAAGTCGTTTTCGTTGTCACAATATTTCTTATGCTTAAACTGAAGTATTTCTTTTCTTTGTAATATACAATTGCATGTTAGTAAATGTTGGTACATTCCACCGGCGAATTTGTACATTCTTTATTAGAAGATAGTCTAAAGTGGACCTTTGTCGTGTTTTATAAGACTTGAATTGTATAACCTCAAAGACAAGACCAGTTTAAGCCAAAAGTATCTTTGTCTTTGTGCAACTTAAGTTGATATTTCCGTGCAGCATTAAAGGAATTCCTTGTTTGTATAAAGTGAGATATGTAAAAGTGCCTCACATTTTGTTTCTATTGCGAATTATTATATTCTCCTTAGAGTAGCCTTTCGAGAGATTCTATGGTAACAAAACATACACCGAAGCGAAGCGAGAGCGGGTCGACTAGTTTAAAATAGGACACAAAACTACGCTCACAGTGTATTACCTATATTAATTCCAGGAATTTTGTAAACTAGTACAGAGTACTAACCAACCTTCTGCAGAAAGTATATCAATAAAAAAATAACAACAAACTAAAAAAAACTTATGTTCCTGATGACCGCGTACTTTCTATGAAACGTTTGTTCAACTTTCAATGTTTGTTAGTTTTTAGGTTTTTAATTTCGCCGTTAGAATTACTTTCCCTTATTTTATCTTCTCTGATCAGTTGAAATTTGGCACGTTTAAAGTTTACATAGGGAAGAACACAATGTTGAAAAGTCTTTTATTATAGATACAAATTATTATGTGACATGTATATTTTTTTCTTTAATTCACGTTTTATGAATAGATACACAATAGGCAAGGTCGACAGATAGTGGACAGTGATAGCTGTTAGCCAGGCAAAACAATTGTTGTCTAAAATTACTGCAGTTGTAATTATTAAAAATATCCATCTGCACGTCTTCTTCATGAAAACTTTAACTATGCCAATACCAAAATCCAGCCAGCATTATCACTTAAATTAAACAAAATCGAACAATCCGCGAAGTAATACAAATATTGGGTATTGTTTTTATTGGAGAAAACAAACATAATAAAACGAATCGTCTGTATTTCCCTTAAAAGGCAAATGTTTGTATTTAACCCTGCGACAGCGACCGCGTTTATGTCAACTACGTTCCCGTTTATTGGATTTTAACATTGTAAAATATAAAATAATGACTGTTGCACTAAATAGCTCGTTTGATTTCGCTGATATTTTGCCTCGTCTATTTTGGAATTACGGAGAAATTACTGGACTGTTTTCATGACATGGTTATAAATAAACTAGGCGAATTTGCCTGCGGAAAAATAGATTTAAAAAAGATATTAACCCCAAGGAAACCTACAATCTTATGTCGTATTCCTATATCTGTTTGAGCTGCATGCCAAGTTTTGTCTTAATCCGTACAATGGTTAGCGCGTGATGGAGTTACAATCATCTAAATATTCAAACAGCTAAAAACCCAAGCATCCAAAAATATTCACAAATCATATTTATAATATAAGTAGATTTAAAAGTCCGGGTAAACATTAGCATTTTATCACTGACTAAATGACGTCAGAGTTCGCGACTGCGGAAAAGTGGCCGTAACAAAGTTATTGGATTCGCCCCTAGGGAATCTATTTCTACGATAATGTTATGACCCAGCACATATGCTATGTGCTATTTTTAATTAAAATCTGTTCAACCGATCATGATTTCGTCAAAAAATTTAACCTTTTAATCATCGTATCGAAACGTACTATCGGGAAAATAAATATTGATATTTTCCAATAGGGATGATTGGCTGGTACTCGGGATTATTATATTTACCGAATATTACTGTAAAATACACATAAATATGTGTATAAAGATGTTTTAAAAGATTTAAAATTTCAGTGGGCAAGTCCATTTAAAAAATATAAAATTAATTTAAAATAAAAATATCATTAAATAATGCACACGTTTTATAGTAACTTGGTTTAAAAATCCATATTCATAAACGGAACAAAATTTATAAGCACTCCATACAAAACAGCGGCGGCATCACAATTTTAAAACCATTTGTAAGGACCGTTTTTGGGAAAATCTAAAAATGTGAATTCCAATGTGTGATATCTTAAGAAGGTTTGATGTAAGCAGAGTGATTACATCACCAGAATTACCGTTATTGCGCGGTCTTTCATTAAATAACGCCACCAAAAAATTGTCATCAGGCCTATTTTAGACATGATCTATGTGTGCATATTTATTCATATAAAGAGTGGCGCGTGAAGGAAACAGAATCCAAATATCCGAACATGCAACCTTTATATTTTTTAATATTAGTTATTACCTATTTAAAAATGACTACCAATAAAAACACCTAATAATAATAGTTAGTTCGTACAAAACAAAAACTATGTCAGGACAGGATATCGACGGAATACCTGATTTTTTTTCATTATTAACTGTATTTACTACTATAAGCATCCTTCACGATATTTTCTCTTCCCCATGAACTTATATTTCCATTCAAAAGAAATAAGTACAGACCTACTCGTAGCTATTTAATAAGTTACTGAATGCGCCCTCTGTTGAAAAACATATTCAAAAACATCAATAACAGGACGTATAAAATACTGTTCCGGTACCAATCAGCCTGTGAAAGGAATAAATCATGGAAATGTAAAAACTACTTAGCAATCTGGTAACTGGTCATCGTTTTTACAATATATTTGTGTAATAAATATAGATACCTACTCGTATTTGTCAGGCTATCCAGTTTTTCATGTATTTATAATATTGAGCTGTATTTTATGTAAGGAACACTGCAAGTATTAAGTAAGGATTTTTTTAAGATTCTTTACCCTAACGTTTCGCTCCGTAACGTTTTTCGGTACCCGCTATATCCCTCCCTAAATGTTACGTACCTAACACACAATTCTTTCCCTTAAATTAAAAATTAAATTAAATTATAAAAATTTTGTCCCTAGTTTTTTTAGGAATAAAAAAAATTGTTACCCCTCCCTCCTACCTATGTAATGATTCGTAACATTTTACACCCCTCCCCCAAATTGCATTACATAATACTTTAACAGCCCCTGATGAGAATAGCAAACGTTCTTGCATTGTCAAAATCCAATGCCGTCCATGGACATCTGTGGTATCTAATTAAATAGGACTGTAGGACTAACTATTAGTTGGTTAGTAAATCCTATTAGTATTACGCGTTAAGTTACGAATAGTAAGTAAGCATGTTTGTACTGAATATAAAGAGCCGTAATCTTGAGTACTTTTTATCCTAGCAAACGATCTTATTCGCGTGGTAAAGCAGGCAAAAGGTCTACCGAAACGAACCGTGAGCGGTACACTAGTTAATAAAAGGGCAGTGGAAGTTAAAACTAAAACAAACAGGCGAAATCCGCTCACCTTTAAGCTACAGGTTTTCAATAAAATACCGACATTTGGCCAGCGTATAGACCACTATAGGCCTGTTACGGGAATGATGAGTTTTCCGACCTGTTGTAAATAAACAAAAACCAGTAGGGATGGCAAAGTTTCGTAGTTACTACACTCCGGGACACAACAATCGACCCACCCTGTATTACCGGCCTTCGTTTTTAAACCTTTACATTTTAGACGAATAAAAGTAAAGAGTAAATATTTATTATGTCCTTAAGTAATTTTGGATATATTTTTATGCCTGATATCAGAAAATATTTATGCATAAATGTCGTAAAAAATAAAGGATAGCCAGGATTTACCGTCCCGAAGTATAGTTCCGAAAAACTGAAATTTTCGGTGAATTCTGATCTGAATGTTTTTGTAGCGTTTATTTACTTTGTAAACTCCAATATAAGCCTTCGATGTAGAAACTGGATTCAGGTTTGCCTCGACAACATATTATTATTCATGTAGAGGCAGATGATATTTCGTTGCAATTGAGTTTTTAGTTGACTGCGCCAGACCATGACTTATATGCAATGGCTTCTATGCCAAAACGCCATATAACGAATATATATTGTTGTTCCGTGGGTCCTGGAGTCGACTCCCAGCGAGAGATAGATAGATTTAAATAGATAGATAAAAACTTTATTGTTTATGTACCACAGGGAAAATATAAACATATGCACATAATAATCACAGAACGATGGGCAAACTTACGTGGAGAGGGAAGCGCCGCCATTTTGAGGTTATTTTACGACGTATATAAGTAACTTGAAGAAGTACATTTTATTCAAAAAAAATCTTGTATAATAAACGTATTCACGTACAACACACAGCATTGTCTATGACACAGCTACACCCAATTTTTATTTATTTTTTTATAAGGTAAGGTGGGGTAAGACTAACACACGGGGCAAGACTAACACTGTCTATTATCTCGATACGTATAGCTTAAATACGAAATTCTTCCAGTCTGTAAGATAGAACAAACGTAAATGTTCTGGGCTAAAACACACACATGTCGTTTCTTCAAGTGCATATCGAGATAATAGACATTGTCAGTCTTGCCCCGTGTGTTAGTCTTACCCCACCTTACCTTATATTTTTTTTTTCCTGTCCGGCAGTGTATGATGGAGAGAGGGGTTGTAAAGATGGAGACCCTCTGCCGCGTGTGTGGAGACAAGGCGTCGGGGAAACACTACGGAGTACCGTCCTGCGACGGCTGCCGGGGATTCTTCAAGCGAAGCATCCGACGGTCAGTGTTATTAATGTTTTTTTTTTCTACTAAATAAATCAGCGCTTGACTACGATTCCTCCTGGAGGGCAGAGATACACTATACACTATAAATATATTTATATATACTACTATACCTCATTTTTTTCGTCATGATTTCAAAAGTAAACAATCTTGGCACTACTTTTATTTATTTCATTAATTTAAAAAAATATTTAGAAGTATACAAAAATTTATTTTAACATTAAATTATTGTTCATTCTTTATTTATTTTTTTAATTTGTGTCCGTCTTATTTTTACATCGATAATTATTATAAAAAGACACTTTAAGATTGTTTACTTTTTAAATCACGACGAAAAAAACGCGGTATACAGTCGGTGGGGAAGCGCACTAACTTAGAAGCCTGTTCACTATAGACTTGAAGACACCTGGGTCAAACACAAATTTTGGAAAAAAATGTTCGGACTTTATAAAATGTTATTGGCAATATTTTACCATCATTTCATGTACATGTTTATTATAGTAGACCTTATATTTATTTCTGTGTGTATTTAAATTATAATCGGACGAAAACACCGAAGCTGGCAATTTATTTCAGTATTTCGCGGTTTACACTAAAAGGACGCGAAGCGTGTTATTCGTGCAGAGGGTATATTTACCACGAAGGGATGAATATTCGCAGTGCAACGTTTCGTCCGATTGTAAAATGCAATTGGTTGAATAATAATATTATAAGTTAAAAAAAAACAGGAAACAAACCTAAAATTATCTTATATAAATATAAGTACACTAGCTGACCCGGCAAACTTCGTATCGCATCAAAATCAATAAAAATTGCTAAACATAAAACTACGATTTAATCAGATTTAAAATGTCAGGAATCCTTACTCGGTAACCATGGTGATACTATCTTGTTTGACACATGATAATATTGCAGTAGTCCCCTACAAACTTTAAATTTAATATCTTTTGATATAATGGTCTGATTTAATTAAATTAAAGCCTAAATAGAGCCCTGAGTTAAGGATTATGGGTGTATTTCATCCATTGTTCTGTCAAATCAGCCGTTTTGGAGTGATACTCTTTCAAACACACAGACAAACAGAGAAAACTTCAATTTTATTATATGTATTGATGAAGATTTACAAAATTAAAACTAAAAAAATTACTAAGTAATGAAAATAAATATTAAGTAAAAATTTTAATATATCTGAACTACTTATAATTTAACATTATATTGTCTTGTTATGTAGCTAATGTATCTCTGTTTGTAAAGGAAACTTTGAGTAATTATGATCAACTTTGAAATGCAGGATCAATATCAAACTTTGTATAACTACTTACTGAGAAACGATGTCAATGCTTCGGATTATTACAAACCGTATTTTTTTAATTATTTGTATTTCATTAAGCTAATAGCTCTTATTAATGCTCAATATATTACTTCATGTCATAATATAAATGATATATACGTCGCCTGTAAGGGTATACACAAATATTATAATCGTTTTTATAAGGAAAGAAAATATTGGCTCAAAAACTAAACAGTATTGATTAATCGAGTGTTGTGTAAACTAACTTCCAATGCTCTTAAATGTATGATCACCACGACTTTTTGATTAAAAAGACGATTAAAAGTTAGTTAAGCGGGTTCCACACGAAGTTGTAATAAAATGCAAGTTGAAACTTTGTTTGGGAGTTTAACGCTGGCAACTCTCTCCTTCCAATACTGGAGATATGTAGTATGTAGGTACCTACAATCTGCAGTCTGCGTACTTACGTACTTTGTGCTAAAGAGAAAATAAAAAATAAAAAATCTTTCCAATACTAGCATATGTCGCCTTTTAATTATAAGTTAGATTAAACCTTCAGAACTAAAAACTGAAGTCATTTTTAATAACCAATGTTTTTTACGATTTGACATATTTCACTGAGCGCGGCCTGTCGAGCAATGTACCGGGAAACGTTATTATTTGATAAGTACGATATGTTTTTTTTCTACTACGCTCATTTGTTCCAAAGTCGCAGTCTATATATTTTTTCGACTGTGTGTAATACCTATGGCAAATAAGACCTTTCCTGTTTTGTGTCTCTGAAGACGACGGACAGACTCGTGGCTAAACTTTAAAGGGTTCCAATTTCTACAGAACACTACAAGAATAATGTCCTTATTTATTTTGTTTTTCTTCTTTATCAAACGGTCAATCTCACGGGCAATCTTTTACAATATCTAACTGTCTATCTACTAAAATGTGACAGAAATTTGATAATATTAAAACAATTGAAAAATATTATGTAATTGGACCTATGACAAAACTGTATTTACCTACAGTGGATAAATTGACTCAATTATTGATTAACTAGCTGTTGCTTCGCTCGCGTAAAATTTCGTCTGCCACATAAGTTTCATGACAGATCATTTTATTTATAATTATGTGAAACGGAACGTTTGTCACCTAACTAAAGTGGCGACTGCGGTTTGTTTGTCAGTGCCATAACAATTTAACGAAATACTCCACAATCCGAATTTTGCGAATATATGTTGTCGAATTGAAATCATTATTTTTTTATGTTTTGTTATTCATATAAGGTTTCGATCGAGTCTACCGTACCTACCCCTGCACGAAATTATTAATATAGATTAATTCTTAGAATAATTAGACATATTCTAAGGATTTAATTCTTAGAATAATTCTAAGGATTAATTATTGATTGATTAATGATTGTTATCGTAGGAACCTGGACTACATCTGTAAGGACAACGGCCGGTGCGTGGTCGACGTGAGCCGTCGCAACCAGTGCCAAGCTTGCCGCTTCGCTAAATGTCTTCGTGTCAACATGAAGAAGGACGGTAAGGTCATTGCTACGAAACACTCAAAACAAAAGAGCATCTATCAACAGAAAACAGTTCATATTTTTGAGGGGGAAATCTTTCTCAAGATACGAGAACCCATAGTAGTTCTTCCCACTAAATTCCCCCGGTAGGCATCTGCCCCAAAAGGAGAAAGTCCGGGATCGCACGTAAACGACTTTTGGACACCAAAGTCAGCTTACATGATTATCAGTAGGCATTAAGTTTTGACCTTCCTAACTCGCTTGAAAAGGAAAGAAAAAAATAAAAAAAAGAATGACCAAAAGTTCTTTTTCTGTTGCAGGTAAGTTTGCTAATAAACTTATGAATAATTAAATACATTTCGAAAAAGCACCTTGTATAAGAAATACGAAGCATTTATTCAAAAGCAGAATGCGCATTATTAAAATATTCTGTTCGATTTTACGGTGAAATGCATTTTCCGGCAACGTATAACAATAGCGTTTTGGTGGTCTCACCAAAATTAAATCTTATAGTAATGCGAGCAATGGTTGTATATATAAATAAATATACAATAATAGTGTTGGAGAAAACGTATGGGAAATTGGCGACGATTTGCGAGCTTATTTATGTATGTATGTATGGCCGTTTCTTTGGCATGGTCAAACGGCTTGATTTCAACATGTATGATTTCATTAATTTCATCTCGATTGTGAGAGTTAGGTACATAGGCTATATATTTTTTTAAAGGCTCCCCCAAACCTCATAAAAGATTGTTTGTTTTCAAAGTAATTACTTTATTACTTGTTATATCGAAATGTTATCCCCGCGTTGTATTTTATGTTTTGTTAACTTTTGAAGTATTTACCAATAAATGTATCATTTTAATGACAACATAATTATCTCAAGTATACAGGTATTTGGTAAATATGTGCGGGGGTTTCTTTCTCCTTTCTTCTCCTCCATACTTAAGCACCTTTACGAAACGGGAGAAAAGATAAAAAAAAATTACGTGCATGAGAGTATCATTGATATCTACATGAATAAATGATTTTGAATTTTGAATAAATTGTATTAAATACGGAGTAAAGCTCGCCGTACCGGGTAATGAAATTTATACAACCTTCTATGAAACCTATTGTGATCGAAAACACTGGATTTATGATATCAATACCACAATAGATTTTCGGAAATTGAGAACAGACAACTTCTGTGAATTCAGTGGAATGATTTTTGGCCGGAATTAGTTCTGCTATGTTTGATTTCAGCATATTGTGTAAACGCTCAATAAAATCTATACTGAATTATAAATGTGTACGAGTTACTTTACCCGTTTGTTTTGTTTTCCGTTTTTCTATTGGAGGGATTTTATTGAAATTCTGCGAACCAGTTTTTTTCGTCTTTACAATATTTTAGTAGCCGTCGCGTTCATACACAAAAAAAAAACATTGCAATGGGGTTGTTTTCTTATCATCATACCGAGAGCATCTGCAAACTTGCAACATATTTGTAGGCAAACTATTGATGTGAATTAAGGTCAGATAATTGTGGTATTGTCGCTATAAGTGAAACGATGAAAGTGAATGAATCAATAGAGAAATCGGTCGCGCACTTGTCTCAATAAAGTATTTATACAGGGTGACTCCTTCGCAGCATGTCTTTTCCATTAGCAGACATTTCAAGTATTTGTGGCAAGTGTGAGTAAGTGGCGAAAAAATAGGGGGCGGCACCCCTCCCCGCGGGACCCTCCCCGCGAGGCCCTCCGCGATCGCAGCTGCGGTTCACACGATCTATTCGTTCGTGCTGTACCGGGGGCCTTCATTCTACTTATTTATAAATGCATCAATCAACTCTCAATTGTGTCTTGTACTCAGACCAAAAATATATAGACTTGTAGGCTCACTTTTCGGAACAGAAAAATATGGTTGGGAAAACGTTACGTAAATAACAAATGATAACGTTTCCCGGTACATGCTTCAGCAAACCGTACGTGCTTTGCGACGTAGGTCAGATCGTAAAAAAAAATGTTTTAACGTTTTTACGATCATGAGGTATATTTTTAACCCCTGACTCAAAAAAGGGGTGTTAGAAGGTTGATTTGTATGTGGGTGTGTCTGTCTGTCTGTTTGTGGCACCGTGTTAGTGTTTTTTTTGTATTAAAGGTGACTTATCTGCGAGCGTTCTTAGACATGTTTAACAAAAATCGGTTGAGCCGTTGAAAAGTTGTAGGGGCTGAGGGGAATAGCTAAATGTCTGCAAATATTATACTCTAGTGGGTCTGAAAATAAAAAAAATCGAACTGAATGAGAACATTGATGACTTTATAGAGAGTATCTTAGCTTCGTTTGACGATAAAATGTCTCAAGCATTTTTTTAATTCTTAATTTAATATTATTTACAGAATAGACAATAATAATTGCTATTGATTCTTACTAGAATCGTAATATCGGGATGTTGGAATCGGGTCCTGATCTCGAGCGCTGATATTGTGTTTACTCTACTGTAACTGATCTCGCGACCATCGACGATTTTGAATAAACGTTGCAGATATCTTGTTTATTTTAAAAATATTTCTCTAAACTTTATTTTTCACGCTACCACGCTTAATATGGCCTAGCTTCTTATACGTACTGTAATACAGAGGTTGCTAAACTTTAATTATAAAACACTAATCAAATAGGCTGATTACTTTTAAGCGAGCCCATACAATAAACGTATTATTTTTTTAATATTAATAACAACAACAGGTAGACGCTTAAAATTTTCACAAAATTATACATATAGTACCTAGTTGTATAAATTTACCTGTCAAAATAAATAATTAAAAAAAGTGAATATTAAAGGAAGCCAGCCCCATACCCCATACAACAAACGTAATTTATAAACAATTTTTTCGTGATCTTAATAAACATGTAAAAACTTGAATATTTTAAAAAAGGAAGTATTTTTATAAATGATGGTACAGAACCCTTTATGCGCAAGTCTGGCTCGCACTTGGCCGGTTATTTATTTGATAAATTCAATTAGCCCCTCGGTTTGTTTTTCCTAACCTTTGACGTCGCAGTGAAGTGAGCGTGGGCAGTCAAAGCTCATAAAGTGCCATTTGATTTTCACGTTGAAAATCCGCCCAAAACATTTCCACTACGCTCCAGGTTTTTCAAATTATGCCGTAAAAGGCAAAACACGTCACTTGAAAATAAAATAATTCCTAAAATTTTTATTTTCCTTTTAAATAGAGAAGTTAAAAAACAGCGATAAAAATATTTAATTTTTTTTTCTTTTCTACATAATAAGCGCTAAGTAGAGAAGTCATTGGTCACATCGTAGACTGACTATGCTTAGTGCCAATATCTGTAAAACATACAAATAATACGAAAAAATAAATAATATAAATATATTCCTAAATACAGGTTGTAAAGATGTAACTCTATTTTTAAATGTTAATAAGAAAATTGGGTGTTAATTAAAAAACATAAAATTGACTTCGTAGAAATAAATTTTGAATATTATTAAGAAATAACAAATTAGGGACTTATATTACAAAGTTATTCATAGTTAAGTGTATATATATTATTCATAGTAACAGATTACTAACTGACCGGGTACTTAAATAGTATTCGTTATAAAATGTTGCTTAAAATGTCGATTTAGCCCTTTATAGATTATGATGTTATAAATACACTCTAAGATTACTATATACCTAAAACGTTATTTAAATAAGCAAAGAATTTAAGCCTATAAAACTAGAAATTGCAGCAATAATTTCCCTATTATATACTTGAATGAATAACAACTAGCTGAATGAATAGGTATAGACAACAAATTGCAAACTAGAAAAGGCTTTGTTCGTTGCGTTCCCTAGACATTACCGGGGCACAACTACTTTTAAAGGGGCTTTATGAAGGACTCTCGGGAAGTTGGTACCACACCGACAGCTCCTTCATGTCACTTAGAGAAAGACTTAACCGCCGCTAATTCAGATATATAATCTACCACCTGGTTTACGTGTCATTAAATGAAATCGTCTACGGCGTAGCGTCACAACAAAAAGCTAACATTTGTTTCCAGTTAGGTGACGAATTTGCATTTAAACTTGAGATTTCGTAGCTTAAGTACTTGATTTATATGAAAACTAATATTTTTTATAGAATACACAGTTACGTTATGTGTTTTTGTGTTTAAAAAAAGAACCTTCCGTTTTCGATGTAACCGGTTTGTGGGCAGAAAAGTAAATGTCATATTTTATAATCATTTGTTATGCCTGCAGTGTACGAAGGGTGACGAATTTTGATTACGATTTCTCGCAATCCAGTCGCAACCGCTCAAAAATGTGATCGTGTCTCTACAGAGGTTACGTCTTGCGAAAACAAAACGTGCAGCAAAACAAAGTGTGGTGATTCATTTCTTACCTCGTGACGACTTGTGTCATACGGTCACGTGTTAGAATGCCTTATTTTGTTAAAAGATCATTAATTACATTTGTTTTCATTATAACAGTATCAGAATAATTTAACGGACAACCCGATTTATTGTTTGTGAGTGCACATAAGCGCATTTACGAACAAATAGGTATATGCTGTAGATATTGGATGTGTAGATCTGTACTATACAATAATTATTTTATTGTTATCAATCGATATAATGCACTTTATTACTTAAATTAGTTAACCTCTTACTCAAGTGAAGTATTTACTTGTTATTTATTCTTACTTTTCTTAACTTCAAATCTAACCAACTTTCCTTTAAGCTCATACTCGTATATTCAGTAGATTTCTCAGTACATTAAACCCATAAATCAGAGCCGGAAGTCTCTCTATCAATCCAATAAGTGACCTAAATCGAAGGCAGGTTCGAGTAGTGTCACACAACCTCTCAACAGACATGAACGGCAACACTCAGCGTATAGATCGCGCCCTGTCACATACAGTGTGACATCTCGCTACAAATGTTCAGGAAGGAACGAACAAATATTGGATGTTGATGCGGCGCTCTTAAGTGCTGGGTGAAGATTGCACGGGTTCCTAGTTATAAAGAAGAAAGTTTCGGGTCCAAAACAAAATAATGTTAGTAATTTAAAAGCTGATGACGTTCTGCTACAATACATGTTCCTATCACCGAATAACTGTTATTATGACATGAGATAGGGCCAACCTATTTATATATTTTTTGAGAGGTCCGGGGAGAGCAAATTTTTAGAGGTCCGTACCTAAAACGTAAAAACGGGACCCTATTACTAAGCCTCCGCTGTATGTCTGTCACCAGGCTATATCTCGTACACAGTGATAGAAGGTTCCTATATAATAAACGTGATTTTTTTACATCATTACAACAATCGTGATTTTCTTTTATAAATGACGGTACGGAACCCTTCGTGCGCGAGTCCGACTCGCACTTGACCGGTTTTATTAGTACTGACTTCTAGGGAGAGATAGTTCGAATTAGAAGCAAAAATTAAGTTACCCAGATGTATTGATGGCACTAGTCTGTAAAACGACCCCGCAGCCTAGTTAGTATTGACCCTGCCTGCGAAACGAGAGGTCCCGGGTTCGATTCCCGGTACATATTTATGTGACAGATAAATGTTTGTTCTCGGGTCATGGATGTTAGTGATATGTTGTGTTGTCCATGCCACCCGCGACACAGGGAATCCTACTGCGGGGGTATGAGTGTGTTAGCGTTTATTGCTTTTTAATCAAGAATCGTAAGCGACAGTCTCTAGCCCCTATTGGTCTCGTACTAAAGCTCGCCACCCCGCTGCTGTGATTGTCATGTTTGCTATTTGTAATTTTAGCCTCCGAAGCTTTAGCTTTTATAATATCTTTAAGTGTCATCAAAACACTTAGCGAATGACATGGAGTCTCGCAGCGAGGGAGGTTTCCCTGAGTGCATACGTTTAGTATTTCAGTTATTCATTTTTAACTTCGTTGCGTACCACTTTGTTCGATATAGATTAAGCTCTTGATCTTATATCTCTATTGAATTCATAGAGCGACAAATGTATCTGTATACATACAGTTGTTTATTCCGTGATTGAATTAGAATACTCTCTCCAATCTTGCTAAAAGATCAGAATGTAAGAGGTAATAGAACTATAGTTCGTTCTCTTTTAACTTGTCTTATATGTATTTAAAATAAAAAAATTCAAATCAATGTTCCTAATATTTTAGCATAGGTACGTGATATGAAATCACTTAAACGTTATAACTTAAAAATATGTATGTGATTTCCGATACAAGGCTATCGTAAAACTTCGTGATAAATAGGACAAGTTAAAAAAATGGACTGTGTTTTACGTTGGACCGTGTGTTTTATTTAATTGTGTATTTTATAGGGACTAAACGAGTAGAGCTAACTGAATAAGTATAAGAAAAGGGTGAATAATGATTTATTAGTTCATTAATTTCATTAACCATGTTAACCAGCTACGTACCTATGTGTAATTTGTTATTTTGGTTTATTTAAACTATTTTTTCTACAGCCGTCCAACACGAGCGAGCACCACGACCGTCTCCGAATCAGCTGCCGCTCTCACCATTTGGGTACAGTTTGTCCAGACAACCCAACCTGTTCCCCTCTTCCAACCTTGCCATTCCGACCGTTCCTTACGCGCCGTACCCAACCCTGCCCAGCGACAGACATACAGTCAACCCTTTTATCGATAACCTCTCGTTCCAAAGTCTACGGGTCCCCGAGCCTATTCCTCGACAGGTCCCCCTGAGTCCTCTACTCGGTACTCAGGGCTCTCTCGACGCATTGAGTCAGTTCAAACTGCCACTGTTCTCGGCTCCGTTACCGTATCCGATGGCTACGACGGGTTATTTCCCACCAATCTTCTACCCTCCGGTCGTAGCGACCAACGCTCCGAGAATGTCGCCAAGTGAGTATCTTTGGATATTTTATACTAATAGTGATAATATTTTATACTGCATTTACCTATGTTTTTAAGACCATAAAGATGAGGTACTTGCAACGTAGTGCGTTTAGTAATAAAGTAAGTAAGTAGTATACAATTTAATATCATTATTTATTTAGTCGCGAATTCTGTTGTCTCCCTCTAACTGTTTATCACGCTCTATACTCTGTCTCTCTCTTGCCCGACGGTGATGTGGTTTGTCCCCCGACGGTTAAGAAAGATCAACAGCACCTTTTCTAGTCTGCCTTCCCTTAGAAAAAAAGGTATAAGTGCGGAATATTAAGTTTCCAGATAAATTTAAAAAAATCCTTATGCCTCGGTTTACTTATTTACTTTATAGTGGAGCTATAAAGATAATCATTTATTAAATGCATTTTGTATAAATGTTTCACAAATTACTTTAGTGAATTTTAGGTAGGTATGTTATTTCAATTCAAATAACAATTGGATAGTTGGAGTGAATAACTCTATTCCACAAAAATCGCGACTTATGGTTTTTCTTATAGGGCAGTAAATACTTTGTTTTTTTTATCGTGCATACAGACTGCAACTCGGCAAGAGTCATGATCCCACATACGTCCATAAGCCAGACGGTTTCAGAGAAACCAGACTCACAATTATCTGATAAAATAAAAGAAGACGAGGTCTCCAGCTCTGAGGAAGCGTACAAAATAGACTCCACTGAAGAATACAACACAAGTGGTTTGTATATTAGAAGAGTATTGGACTTTTTGAAATATATTTTATTTCGTTAAGTTACTTGTGTCCTTTTGCATTTGTGACGCGTGCGATTTTTTACCTTTACTGGCTTCGCGACTGCACTTTTTGCAATTGTCTTCTTTGTATTTGAATTGCGAATTAATTATTTGTTGTAAACTAACTTTACAGTGTATTGAAGTTGTAAATACAAGCGAATGACTTTTATATTTATCTTTTATGTTACCTAGTCCATAAATAAAAGGTTTCTCTTTTTCAAATCACCAGGTGTAAACAACAGACAAGTTACGTCACCGAGGGCCCTCAATTTCCCAGAATATTCGCCAAAAAATTATGAGAAGATTCGAATTGAAGAACTTGCGAAATATTCGACCGGGAATGACATTCAGGAACCAGGTGTCTTGCACCGTTTCTTTACCGATCACGTTTTTGTAAAAGCGAACAAACTGTTACATGGCCCTGCTACCGAGAAACTGTATGATCCGGCTAAGATTCTAATAGCTACTGTGAAGTGGCTCCATACTGTACCGTCGTATACGAAGCTACCGGCTAGCGACCAAGTGGCCTTGCTTCATGCTAGCTGGAGGGAAATATTCCTCTTAACGGCAGCTCAGCGGGAATTCTTCTTTGATGCAGGTAAGATAGTTATGTAGACGTCATATGCATACAGGGTGTTAGGAAAACGCTCCCGAAAACGAAGACAGATGATAGTATATAGAGTGCCTATAATGACAAGCGCGAAAAAAAATCCAACGGAAAAAATATTTTTTTTTTTTACTAATTTTTACATTCCATCAAGCTAGTACCTACCACTCTAGGAAAGCATTATTTCATAAAAAAGGCAAGTACCTTATTTAAAAAAATACAATTTAGGGTAGATTTCATCTTAATATATGAAAACAGCATGCATGTATTTGTCGCTGAACTAAACTAAAGGTGGTGATTTATAATTTATCGTAACGGCTCTGTTTTGGTAATTTGGCATGTTCATAAAAAGAGTACCAAGTATTCCATTTGATTGCAGAAAACATAATCGTTGAAGAGGCGTCGAAACGACCAAACATTTATGAAGACCTTCGACAACTTACCTCTGTTACTAAACGGATCAATAAATTTCAACTCGACAAATTGGAATACGACATGCTCAAACTGATGATGCTGTTTCGCGCTGGTAAGAATGTTAAACATTTCTTTTTAATTAATTTTGTTTTAGTCCCTTAGAAACCGAATTTCATTCGGTATTTAGCATGATTGTATTGACACTATTTAATAAAGTAATTAACGCGCCATCTTGTGCCTAATTAATGTACCTACTTATGCAAATCAAACCAAGCAAACACGCGAAATCTAGTATCAAAATAATGTACAGTACCTACATTAATTTATTAATCAATCAACTGTATTAATTACATAGTAAGAAAAACAAATAACAACAATAATCAATACTTTCAAAAACTACGTGAAAATGTATTTTACTGAAAACTAAGCCCTAAGATAGTTTTTATACATTGAGGCTGCCATTTTCTCAACCGAATACACATAATACATACATTATCATCGAAGCAAATTATTTATAATAATAATTTATTTAATTTAGTTATCTTATTCTATTAATTCAATTACAGAGGCGGTTAACACTTCATCAATGCTGCAGATAATAAATATCCAAGACCAGTATTTGGTGCAGCTCCACAACCTGTGTTCAGGAAGAGAGTCTTACCGTCTTGGAAGGATTCTGGTGACCCTCTGCAGCATCTGCTGTCTGGTCAACAGGGGTCTCTTGGAGCATTTCCTGTTCTGCACCTCATCCGAGGAGGATATACGTGCTGTACTCACTCGCTTGCTGATCTATACGTCTATGGAGATGAATTCTGATATGGAGATGTAAATTGTATGGTAGATGTCCACTCACGCTTACGATAGTTATTTTAAATGTGCTAGGGGAACGATGAAGTATTAAGTAAGTACTATAGGGTGTGGGGGCTTTCCTTGGGGCTATTGGGGGGGGAGTCTAGATTGTGATTTAGGTTTTTGGCAAACACAATCAATAAAAAAATCATTTAAAAAATCCATATAACATAAGCATGGGGGTGTGAGCTTTGCTTACTCTTGCAGACAAGGGGAATGGGAGGGTAAATAATAGCGATGAATCTGCTTACGTAATACTTGAACGGCCCCAAGGTGTTGGTTCATAGTTAAGTTAATTAAGATACTTTAAGCATGATTACTACATAAATATTTAAATAAGTATGTCAGAAAAAGTTACCAAGATTAAAATAAAAATAAGATGCAGTAAAAATAATATGTGCAATTTCAAAAGGAAGGCAATGTAGCGCGGTATGTTTTTTGTCAGTTTAGTAAGGACGTAACAAGAACTTATGCTATCTATTTATCTACCTATACATAGACGAGGACCCATCGTTGGACGAGTCATTAAAATTTGGGTTTGTGCACTTCTACTCCATGTCAATTTTAAATGTCATATCAAAATCTATAGTGCGAAATACCACCGGGTCGTAGGTCAACGCTCAAACCTATTCTAAACAATTCCGATCAATGAACCCACAAATATTTTATATCACAAATACAAAGCGAATACCTCTGGAAACAAAAGCCTAGACCAGACCAAAAAAAAACAGAGTTGTCAAATTGCAATCCAAACATAGAATAGAATAGTTGTGGCTTTAAATTCTAAACCTAGAATCCTAACCCGGGGTATTACCCCTGCAGGGGTAAATCAACTATTTTACGGAAGTACCGAAGGACCTGATTATTAGGATTGTAAAGTAAAAAAATACAGAAAAAAGTTAGTTGTGTTGTTTGTTTTGATGACAGTTGAGGACGGGGTAGAATCAGTATTCCTCATAGATTACAGGGGTAACGATATTGAAAAGGTTTTGAACCACTGCTCTAAACCAACATACCGAAGTATGTATGTACTGTAACCACACCATATCCCAAGAGCTGTTTTGTTGGGCCTCTTAACCCATAGCTAATTATAAACACAAAAAGGTAGCTACTTTTTTTCTATCTTTTCTGGACAAGATTTCTTTATTTCCTAGCCATCAACGGTACCAACTACTCTGATCCTAAAGTATTTTTCCAGGACTTTTACGTTACTAACCAGATATTACTAACTGCTACATTGCCAATTGCTTCCATATACATAATACTGTAACATTTCCTACATCGCATCCATAGGTATCTTTAAGACATTTTAGTATATAAGTAGACTTCGTTATCGATGTACTTTTTTTAAATGAAGTCAATGAAACGTAAAAACGACAGTAAAAAGAGACAGACACAAGCTTGGCTACTAGATTGGGCAGAACGGGAGTTTCTTACTAGCGACATCTATTATCATGTTAGTAGTACTATTTTGTCAAGTGTTGAATACTGTTGTGAGTACAGTGACATGTATTGTTAAAACCTAAAATAAATTTGAAATGGAATGAGTAAATTGTTCTAAACTGTATTAATAGATTACGCTACATACATCTTTTAAAAATGGTGACTTAGTGTTTTATATTGATGTCGTTACATTTCTCTCATTATCTTGAAGCCAAAATTTAAAAAGTTTCACTTCTAAAACGTGTGAATTTTTATTTTTGCCTGTCTCTTTATCAGGTTTCGAGGGAGTTTATAGCTTAAATGACCGACATGGTCCTAGGATACACATTACCCCTTAAGACTATTTTATTCCCGCTAGATAGAAATATAAATGTTTGTAGTTTGTTGTTTGTATGATGAGCACAATCGTAAGTTATTTCTTATCCCATCTTTCCTTCCCACGGGATAAAAGATAAAAGGCTCGACGAAGCGAAGCGACAGCTGTCCACATGACACTTTTAATTATTAAAAAAAAACGATACAGTAAATGAAATCGTTGTATCAATTAGTCGTGTAATTATAATTTTAACTATTTAACATAATTATTTACTTCCATTTTACAAAGATTTTCTAAATACGTATTACTTTTTCTATATACACATTTTTATTTAAAAAAAACGTAAAGCTCAATAAAATTTTGTTGAACATAAGTACATGATAATTGTAAACATTAACTATTTACTTCTATAAGTTTGTACATTATATTGTAAATAGGTCTTCATAGTTCTTCATAGTTCTTCACGTTGTAAATATTAAGTTACATTAAACTCTTATTAGCGGATACGTTGTGTTGAGTATTTTTATATTTTAAGTGATTTAACTACGGTAATTTTTTTAACTTGTCCTATTTAGCATGAAGTTTTACGTAAACCTTGTACTTAACGGAAATAACATAGGTATTTTCTTGTTATTCACTTTCCCAGTGACGTTTATGTGATTCCATCACTTTAATATCGAATACATTTATGTTTAAAATATTTCACAAAAACTTCATTAAAAATTGATATTTTTGTTCTAAATATAAGACAAGTTAAAAAACGGACCGTACATATCTTATAGGTACCGACATGTATTACATTGTTCGATCACTAATAAAAAACTGGATACCTAACCAAAAAACTTCTGCATGGAATACGCATCAAAATTTAAGAGCTCTTAATTGATTGATTGTTAAATTCTGAAAGCTGCTTTTAAAAGCCAAAAAAATCTAGTCATTAATTATTTCGTATTGTTGTATTAACTTGCTAAATTTTATATTTCTCAGTGTCCATAGTTCTTTACGTGAAATTGTGAAAACTTAAGATTTTTTTTAATAAGGTTACTGTATCAATTACGTAATAATAGTTGTTTACCGTTAATCTTCTAGTCCGAAAGCTAATCAATATCTAATAAATACATTTATTCACTCTTAAATCTGTTTGTATGATATACCTATCCCTATAACAAGCTATTGAACTGACTCTAGCTTGCAATATAAATTGTTCTACGAAGCGGAATAGGTACTGGAGTGGTTTTATTAGCAGACTCATTCGTTCAGACAGCTTAAATTGATGAAGTAGTTTTTCCTTTCTGCATTTTCATACAAGGAACTGGTTTTCGCCCCTCAATAATGATAGATCACTTACGAACTGTCTTTAAACAATAACAACTACAGTATGAATATTGCGTCTGAAACCATTCACGACGGGAATATAAACAGTAGTAAAAAGTACGATGGAAACAACAGACGGTAATATGAACCACATGATTCCATACACGGGCTCAGAATAGAGGACTACTATCATCAAAGATACCGTTAAAACTATCTCGACGGCCACATGTCCGATAACTATCCACAAGTACAGTAAAATAATAACTTCTTGGTATATTAACGCAGCGATCAGAAGCATCAGATTTGCAGCACACATCAACACACCGATGATGCCTTGAACATGTATTAGTAACTCTACAAGGATCCGATTCAATTTGAGCTCCATCAAAAGATCTTCGGCCATAGCAAAAAACAGTAAGTAGTACACCCCAGCCAAAAATCCTAGGGGAGCTATACAAAGCGTGCCATTCTTAAGACTAAGGCAATGGCAACAATCTTTAGCTGCTGAGAGGTGGCCATCTAACTTGCTTTTCACCATTGTGATGTCCTGCGAACAAATCAAATCAAATGTCATTTATTGTGGAGTAGGTACAGGTAGTATAGGATCTTGCAATAATTGGCTTTGGTCGCTATATCCCCGCCACTTATGGACATAAGTACCTACAATAATTTTATCACCGAAAAATTCATTAATATTTATCAATTAAACATTGACATATAGGAGACTCCCGCGGCTTCGCCTGTGGAAAAGTGTTTCCCAAATAATGGTATTGGATTCAATGAAGCAGTTGACTTTAGCTTCAAGCAGTTATATGTTATCCGCCAGCATTGACACAGCAGCTGGAAGCAATCGGTTCATGCACCCACGCACGCGACTACTTCAAGATGCATGCACCGATTTCCTGAAGCCTTCCGTCTATCACCACCACCATGTTTGGTTTATTTACCTTTGAGTAAGGACTATTAAGTGCGTTTTTTCGGAGTTCTAAAGCTTAATTCGAAGTAACACCTACTTACCTATTCTTACAGTTCGTTTTCACATGTTAATCGAACTTATTAACACTTATCTATATAAATTAACTGGTGGATTCATTCAGTTTAATTTTCGAGGAATCAACGTCAAACAGCATTTGGAAATCAAAACTAACTTTCAAAACATTAACTGTTTGACAGTAGCATGAAAATCGTTACTTTTTTATCTTCTATGAAAACAAGAAAAACAAAGAGTTTTTATTCTTTTGTTTTGTATTAAAATCAATCAAAACGGCTACATGTACCTACCTATTTAAAAACTCACGCCGGATGAATGAAATATAAATCTAGGAACATAATATTTTACTGATCTACAATCAATAGTTTACCGAAAATCCGGGCTAAATAGCTTTAACCGGTTCAGAAATAAATGGAAAAGTATATTTGAAAACGCTAATAATGTTGCGACATTATTTTCAAATACATTTGATTGAACTTTGGCGGGGTTGCTCAAGCTTTATGTTTTTTTTTTTTAATAAGGTTTATGGCTTGGATACGAGTCCTTTAAGCCAAAAGCTTTATGTTCAATACTTCCAACTACAGAAGATCAACCTATGCAAGCAAATCTGAAATGAAGATCTTAAATATTCTGTGAACATAACTTTTTTAGTCTATAGTGAGTTGTCACAGAGTATAAAGGCAGTTTTAGGCATGGATAACCATAGATTAAAGTAATATAATAAGGAAAGGATAACTCAGGGATAGCTCAAAAACTTTATGCTGGCTCAACGAGTTAACTCTATAATTATAGTTTCAAGGCGTACTGCGCCAAGCGAGATGCGAAACGCCAATGTGCGCGTCATGAACACAGCCGTGGTTCAGCAGTATCAAGGTAACGTTATCAATGCAGCGATTGAGTTTACCTAACCGGTGCAGTAGACTGAGTTATTATTGCAAATTGAGAGGCGATGTCGAGGCATCTTCACTCTATCAGTAGACCCGATATTCATTACTTAGTCTGTGGATTCGTTATATTATACCACCTAGTCTGTGGTTCATTTATCTGTGGTGGTCAGTGTCAGTCACTTTAAGAGTTTAAGATGTTTTCAATGTTTTGTTTGGCTTTGGCGCGTGGTTGCAAAGTACGAAGATCGAACCTTAAAATATTACGAAAAGTTATTTACAATTTTAAATTAATTTATGTGTGAATAAACTTCAAGAAGTATATTTTTACATATTTATAACACAACAATTTACTCGTACAATCTGCAATGGATGACAAAGATGATATTGTGAGTATTAAAAGTGAAACTTACAAATTAGGGCCAGCTAACTGATCAAAATAAATTATTTACTTGGTTACATAAAATTGTTTACTGATAATTCTAATAAGTAGACTATTAAACTGTACATTTAAAATACGCTTACTTTTATATTTAAGAACTCTGAATTATTTGTGAATGAATCCATAATCCTAAAAGTTTATCAAATTGGATTCCACATGAAAGTTTTAATTTATTATATTTAGTCTACGTTCCAACAATAAATATACCGCTAAGCTAAGACGTTTAAGTGTAAAAATTATTAAATTAAAGGAGGCACATATAGTTTTTTTTTCTATTAAGGCTTGCTACACCTAGCTATTTCAATTAAAAATTAAAATTATAAGAATAATTTCATTTACATGTTTTTTTGATAAATAAGGTTACTCAATTCAAATACAATGAGCTACTTAGTAAACAGTTCATAAATATTATCTTAAATTATGACCTTACTATATGCACACTTATCTTAAGAAGATAATGATAGAGTAAAACATTCCAATGTGTTTTTTTAACTTAACATAACATTATTATACAACAGAGCAACAAGTTAATACAGGCATTGTTTCAAATATACACATCTGTGTAAACTGTTATAATACTTTTAACTTATCAAGAAAAAATCTATAAATTATAGATGCTTCATGGTCTTTTAGTTATAAATAACACTATAGAGACATATCCCCACACTAGAATTATGCAGGGTTATGGTTGCCATGGACAGCAAAAAGTTGAAAACAGAAATTAAAACTCATCATTTAAGTTTCTCTCGCTGGCAACTGAACTGTTATACCTTATGAATTTATATCTGTAGACTCTTCAGTAAGCCGTAACCTTTTCAAAAGTAAAGCCTAACCATAATTAACTTTGCAGCAGAAAATCCGTCAACCCTGGTACAAATATGTGACAACAGAGCCGTCCATGTTTTTTTATATGATGGCATTCATGGTGACGGGTGTGACAGAACAAACACTGTACGTATTCCGAGCTTGCACCATCAACCACGGCTACAGTAGGGAGATTTGCTACAACATCAGCAATTATGAAGCCATTAATACTGAGGTTCAGGTGAGTAGTGCCAACACTACAAACAAATTAAACAACTTAACAAGACTTTTGCATTGAAGTCTTCTTTTTACAAGCTTTTATTTAGTTTCACCTGTCCCGGTGTTTGCAATGAAATCTTACAAGGTAAATTTCACCCACTTCCCGGTGTCCGATTGAGATAAAATGTTACACACTGGTCCAGTCCTGATGACAATGCATGTTTATTTTAACCATGATTTGATACTGCTACCAGGATTGGGTCCAGACGATTGAACTCCTCAACGGTTAACAGTAGGGACTTGAAATTTTGCATTTTAACGTTTTAGTTATATTTCTTATTAACAAGTAATAAAAGCTTGTTTAAAATATATATTTTAATTTTACTTGTTTCAAATAGAAAAATTATAAATATTCAACCAGAGACTTATCACTGTACCTAATGGGCCTGAATAAATAGAGCAAGCAACGGAACTTTCTATAAAGATTTTTTACATTGGTAGCAAAGTAATAAGATTTTAGGAATATGATGGGAGTAAATTCACATAAATAATTAGTATGTGATTTAATTGCAATATTTACTTTAGATTTTAACCACTGGGGTATTTAATAGTTAGAAAATAACTAATGGTCTAAAAGTATATGCCATGTATTCAGGGCACAAGGTATGTCCTAACTATCAGCTTAGTATGCCATCCCAAGCTCGAAGATGCTCAAGAAATTTTGCCACTAGCAGTCACCCATCCACTTACTAACCGCGCATGCTGTTGCTTAACTTCGTCCATCATTTGGACCAACGCTAGCAAGACTATGAGCGCTTCATACTTGATAAGCATTTTACCAGCGATGTATCTATCATTACATCATCGCGAAGACATATTATTATTGCGTAAAATATTTATTATTACGGTCTGACCTACTATAGAAGTATAGACGTTCAGAATTGTTCACTTGATTAATAGACGCACCAACAATTTAACGATATAAATGGTAAGGTAGGTATATACAATTTACTGCTTCCTTAAGATATAGATAATGTTACGCAATCTAAAAGACGAGTAGAGACCAATGAATAAGATAAATTACAACATACTTATAAAATATGTATGTATGTGTATGAGTAATATTGAATAATGCAGTACAGTACAGATTTACCGTGAGGTATACATAGCTAGCATACAACAACAGTTTTTTTATAGCTTTCCTGCCATTCTGATGCATTTTTGTGGAGGAAAAGTACGTAACTAGATACCTAGGTACATAAATATAAACCCGTTTATTAGATAGGTATGTATTGTCTATCAAGACTAGGTAGGTATTACAACAGGATAAGCATCTGATAAATTAATAACTCATATTATTGCTTTTTTTTTAAGTGGCCTGTTACTTATTAAAACTACCAAAGACGAAATAAACAATTTGAATTTGTATTATCAGCATTATAATTGAATCGGGACATTTTTTTGCAATAGTAATCAATATTTTTAGCTGCAAATAACTATATTATTGCGCGTTCAGCGCATACTGAACTCGTTTAAAGTATTTTTCAGTGCGAAATTATCGAGATTAGTTACTTTGTCTAGTACGCAAAATATAAACAATAGATAGATCTTATGATGCTATGAGTTAGAATTATGTATTTAAATAAGACAAGTGTATTTCATTTTATCGTTTTATTGTTCATTCACTTCAATTTTTAGCTCAGGTTACAGCCGCGGCCTTAAGCCCGCTATTCATTAAGGTTTAAATTAAATACGTTTCTTATTTAGGTAATTTAACTGATTAACCAATAGCATTTGACTCTAGTTTGTTAAAACTGCTCTCCTGGACACCTGAATCGAGTCATCCTGCATTTTTCTGAACTTTAGGTGAACATTATTTAAAAATGCAGAGTGATTTGTTTCAGATGTCCAATAATGCTCCCGGATACTATTAAATGCCTGACACACGGAAATAATGTCCGGCAAAATGTTCTAAAAATTTTAGTTGGTCGATGCTACTGTCCCGGAGTCTAGTTGCTAGTTCGATTGTTGAAGGAGATATCCTAGTTCCTAGAGGCCGTTCAAGTATTAAAAGTTACATAGGTAAGAGGGAGGTCGAACAACGCGTTACGTAACATTTTTACTAAAAAGAAACTAGCGAAAGTAATTGTTGTAATTCGGCAAAGTGATTTTTTTTTATAGATGAATATGCTCATGTGTGTAACTTTCAGGAAAGGACGGGGAGTGTACAGAAAACGTTACCGCGCGTTACATGTGATGTGGGAGGGGGTAGGAAATTTTCAAAAATTGCGTTACGTAATACTTTAACGCTCCCTTAACAGTCTCTGACATTGGGTTACAGAAAACAACGACAGTGTTCCACCAATGGAACGGGGTAGCCAACAATGCGGTGCCGTTAGTGCTCGCATTCTTCCTCGGCGCGTACAGCGACAAGCGAGGTCGAAAGAGCCTCATTGTCGCGGGCTTGATCGGAAAACTGTTTTTCTCCTTCATGGTCGTAGTCAACACTTTAACTGGTAAGTTTAAATTATGATTAATTACCACTGCGTATGGATTAGTTTTAGTTTACGTGCACTTTAGAAATGGGTTAAGAGTTCAGGGTTGAAAATTGTGATTAACTAGTGGTCGATGATAAAAAAATTAAAAACTTGACTGCATTAAATGGTTGGGCGTAAATTAAAAAAATACAGGTTAAATCTTTTCCATGATGAAAACGTATCCAATGATGCCTAATATGATGAAATAAGTTAAGCTGTTTGAGATGTAGAGCTTGCCAAAGAATTCGACATACGCTTGAAAAAAGTTACCTTCCTGATGCAGTCGAATAAAAATATTAAATGACGACCATTACAAGGTACATTATACATCTCGGATATACCTTTTCATGCAAAAACTTGTGGGGTGTTATGTTTAGACGAAATTTCGAAGGTAGAATTCCTGAATTTTCTATTTAATATCACACAATAGATGACAAAGATAATGCAAGTAAATAGTTAGCTATCTTATATTGTATTGGGATTAAGATAAAGATAGATAGACATACCTACTTTGTTGCAAAATCAACAGTCTCTTAAGAAATGAGGACGTATTTATGTTACCAATATGTCTATGCAAGTGTTCAAAAAACTAAGGAAAAAAAACATTATATGGCATTTTCCTTGATCCGCTTGTATGCTGTGAATCTAAACTGAACAACAGTAAATAAAACTCTTAAGAAATTCTTTAACGGCAATGAATTGCGTTTTTAGAATCTCATCAGCCAACTGATAACGAATACAGTGTAGTTGTTTTATTTTCATTAAATTCGCTGTAATAAAAAGTTGTAGTCTCTTTCATTTTTTAAGTCATGAATGCTTTGAAAAAGGTTTGTTCAGACGTGTAGCTATATTGAAGAACACATACACACGTGCGACAGCGACGCGACAAAATGTCTTACAACGACGTCGCAATCGAGGTGCAATTTGTGTTATTGCCAAGAGGCATATTCTGTGTGTATTGGCATATTGATTTATGTCTATAATAATGTAGGTGCATGTCAAATGCACAGTAGGGATGTTTTTTAATAAAAAAAAATGTATTTGAGACACTTTAAATTTAATTTCGCTTTGTGCACTTCTTTTACTACGAGAAATCTCAAACTTTTCGTATTCACAAAAATGTCGTCCGAAAATACAACCCAATGTCTTGCGAACGTCAATTGTGTGTTTTGGGCTCAGCAAATATGACCGGTAACACTCGTACGACATTTTGTCGTGTCGCGGTGTCCCTGTCGCTTGTTTGCACATTACTAATTGTTATTTGTTTCACTTTTTTACATAACTCAGTTACCGGACATTGCTTGATTCCAAGTAGTCTGTACCGGTGTAGGTACAGACAGAAAAACGATTCGGAGAATGTAGCAGCATGCGTACAATTGTTTTGTTTCATACATCATATGCGGTAACGACGACTGTTTTTAAACAACCGAACACATTTGCTATTATCGTACGTTGCGTTTACCACGTTACACCTATAATGTACCGGAACGAATAAAAAACTATTTAAGTATTTACTTGTTGTATACATTTTATTTCTATTTTCTACCAACAAAAGTAGTGTTAATGTCATGGTTTAAACATTTAAAGTAAAGTGGAGATTTTTAATCTTGTAATAAATTTTTTTTTTGCAACTTACATAATACAAACAAATTCCTCCCCCAATTTATCAAATGGCAACAGACATCCTCCATGTAGGTACATCTAAAGAGTAGTCTAATCTTGTCTAAAAATAATCGCTGATTCATTTGAAATAAAGTAGATTTGATCAAAGGATAATACTCAGAATTGAAACATTATCTGGTCATGAGGAAATTTATCTTAAAACCGGTACTTGAATGATAAACGTAAACTATGTATTAATATATGAAGGGTTAAACTTTGGACCTCGTTTTTGAGAATCATGCAGACGTATGAGTTTGAGAGATGTTATAGCAATAGATTTTTGAAGATAGCGATATATGTAGGTATAGGGAGGTACGATAATGTCCGGAATTCGCGTCAGAAATTCAAATTCGGAATTGACAGTACAGGACAGCGGGGATTCAAAGAGCTAGGGAAGGTTGTGTCGACGTGAACATTATCATAATAGTAAAAGACTTAGATAACCTACCCCTGGCTCTTTCAAGCCCCGCTTTCCCAACTGTCAACTCCGGATCTTAATTCCGGACGTTTGAGTCGAGCCTCAATAGACAATCATACGAAACTAGACCTTAAATTTTCACATTACTTGCACATTACATTATTATACGAATTATACCTTTATTATCCGTAGAGTGGCCAGTGGAGTACATAATCTACACGGCAACATTTCCGAGTTCATTGACCGGGGCAGACCTGGCTATATTTACGGGGTGCTTCGCATACGTGGCTGATGTGAGTTCACTAGAGAATAGGACCCTCAGAGTGGGCATATTGGATGCAGTCTATATGAGCACTATGCCTACAGGAATTGCCCTCGGTGAGTTGAATAAAATTGAAAATCAACAGAGATAAGTTTGAGACACTATCGACGTACGATCCTTTATTAGGTTGGTAACTACACGCTGTGTAATGTTAAAACCGCGATTGCTTAGTTGCGAACCAATAGTTCTGTTACTGAAACAAAATAATGCTGTATTATATGTCATATTATTTAATTCGTCTTAAGACCTAACAGCTCACTTAACGAAAGTAAAATCTTAATATAAAATACATTTAATTTATATTGCTATAATATTACATTCGTGTCTCTTCATACAACTTTATACATCACAACTGCATGACAAACATAACAGAACTTAAATAAATTCATGCAGATGTATTTCTGAAATACGCCAAATATAACTACACAATCAAAATTCCTCGTAAGACGTATAAACATTGACTAAAACCATTTCAAAACATTTCAGGCAATCTGCTATACTATAGAGCATTCGAGAAATCATTCACGGCGATGTTCGTGGTCAATACTGGCCTAATGTTGATAGCAACGCTTTATAGTATACTCTGTTTGAACAGTCAAACGAGACCTGAACAAAAGGGTTTGAAAGACGCAGGAGTAACAAACCCGGTAGCGGATTTCTTTAACTCCAGTAATATTAAGCAAACAATAGTAACGCTTACGAAGAAACGACCCTCGAATAGAAGGCTTTATCTATGGTTCCTGTTTATTTCTATGATCTTCTATACGTTTCAGAGAGGTTGGTTTGAAATTTTATTGTTATTTTCATGAATCGTCATTTTACCCTATGTTATTGTTAGTTGCAGTAATTGCCATATTTATACTTCAGTTTTCTTCTAATATGAACTGTGATTAAATTATGACCCAAGAAAACATTTCATTTACTATTATGTAACTTAATTATACGTAATATACCTATAACAGTACGAAAACTTTCATATAAGTGTACTTGATGTCACATGTATATTATTACATTTATGAAATATAGCTTCCTGTTTCGTTTATACTCAATAAAAGACCGTTCTCAATATTCTATCCAATCACAATGCACAAATAAGTTGCCTAGCAACAGTCAGACAACGACGTAACCTATGCCTAATAACGTAACTAGGAATTAAAATAACTTATTGAAAAATGTTTACATTTACAAAACTGTTTACAAAAATGTTTACATTACATTACAGATGAGAAGTCAGTCATATATCTGTATACATCGAGAGTGTTCGCGTGGGATACAAACGACTACAGCATGTTCCGGACCTACCTCAACACTGGCTACGTTCTTCTCATGCTGGCAGGCATCCCCTTGATGACCAAGCTGTTCAAATGGAGGGATACGGTAGGTACTTTATGGTTGACCAACAAACATAACCTTGACTAAGGTTAACTAATAAATAATCCCATAAAAAACAGTACTTGTCAAAAAACCCAAGTTTCGCAACTCGATTCTTCTACGTTCGTTATAATGTGTTACATGGGGAGGAAGGGGCTCGAGCAACGCGTTACGTAACGTTGTGTTTTTTTGTTCCTAAAAAAAGTTGGAAATATAATTCGTGTAACTCGGCAAAATGGCAACAATTTTAGATAAAATGATCATTTGTGTGTTATGTAAAGTTTAGAGAAAGTGGGACCAGAAAAACGTTACGGCGCGTTACAGGAGGGGGGAGTTGATTAAAATATTCAAAAATTGCGTTACGTAATACTTGAACGCTCCCTAATGAGTTATGGTCGAATTCGACCGCAGAACATGTTTTCGTACATAGTGACGTAATTTGTTTGATAAAATTTATTGAAGTGATTTGTTCTATAGATAATAATAATGGTGGGCGCTGTGTCGCATATGGCAGGGCATTTGATATACGCTAATGCCAGTACAGGGACCGGAATGTATATTGGGGCCTCTGCGGCGGCATTGGGGCCCTGTGTGGTGCCCCTGTTGAGAGCTATGGCCTCTAAAGTACTACCACCCGCTGAAAAAGGTAATTACTACATAATTGTACTTACATTCCATCTTCAACGATCAATGTCTAAAAAAAGTAATAGAGGAAAAATAAATTTAAAGATATTCAAAGTAACTTTTCCAGTTCTTGTATCCAATTATTCGTTATCAACATTTGAATAAAAAATATTCTATTTGGACTATTCGTTTCAAGGCACTTACGAGCATTTTTACCCGACTGGGTATAGTTGCTTTTGAGCATATGTATGTATGTCTATTTTTTTGGCACGCTCAACAGTCTAAACAGCTTGGTAGATTTCAACTAGGGTGTCATTGGATTCGTCTCTATTTTGAGAGTTACCTACATTTATGCGATACTCTCATACCTTATGGTATAGCCAAAATCAAATATCGTATAGTATTGTATCGAGAATTTGATATCATCATAGCAACCAATAACTGTCTTACTGCTGGGCTCGGGTCTACTCTCACAGTGTGATGGTACAGGCCATTGTCCACCACGCTGGCCTAGTGCGGATTGACAGACTTCACACACCTTTGAGAACTTAATGAAGAACTCTCAGGCGTGCAGGTTTCCTCATGATGTTTGATCACTAAAGCAAGTAATAATTACTTTCTAATACGTACATAACTTTTTAAATTAGAGGTGCGGGTTGGTGTTTGAACCCAGTAACTCCCGTTCGAGAGACCATCGTTCAAATCACTAGGCTATCACTCTATTTCTCCTGCCCATTTCCCAAATTATTTGGGGTCGGCGCAACATGTTCTTTTCTTTCATTCTTCCCTATCAGCCGTCAATTCTACACTTTAGGCCAGTCGCACTTTGGACACGTTTTCGTACGAATTTAAATCGTGCGGACACGTACGAACAGGTCCGAACGATCCCGACATACCAAGTACTATGGGAGCGCGCACACTGGGTGCGAGTTAGTCGTACGTATACGTACGTGTAGTTCAGACATCCGAAAACAATCCGAACTTAAAATTATTATTAAAACGTATACAGTGTGCGCACTTAATTCGTACGACCACGATCGTACGTTACCGCACGATGAAAATTCGTGTCCAAAGTGCGACCGGCCTTACTCCTATAACTTACATAATCATCTTTCAAACTACCGCTAGGCTATCACTGCTTTTTCGAATTTGATATCGTAATGGGTATAGCTGTAATATAAAGTTTTGTTCAACAGGCGTGGCATTCACATTTCTTACTGTAATGGAGAGAGCCGTGGGATTGGTCGCTTCAGTAGTGTATGCTAATATATACAAGGCGACGCTTGATAGCCAACGACCAAACACATTTCTTTACTTCACTGTGGCGACTCAAGCCGCTGTGTTCTTATTGGCACTGTGAGTTTTATTGTATTTTGTATTTTTACCACAGATCCATAAAAAAGAAAAAAAAATATACAGAGCCGTCGTCTATAGTTCTATACATCTATACAACGAAATAAAATTGAAATGTCTGTTTGTGATATTAAAATAACCGCTTTTTATTAAATGCTTACGTATGTATGTATACACAGTACACATGCCAAAATATTTATTTTTTATTTTTTGTCTGTTTAATCCAGCTAATCTCTGAAACAGCTGGACCGATTTTGACGGGACTTTCACTGGCGGGTAGCTGATGTAATAAGGAATAACTTAGGCAACTTTTTTTACTTTCGTTGCGGCATAAGTTTCCCGAAGCGAAGCGAAGGCGGGTCCATAAATAAAAAAACTCTTAGGGAGTTTCTTGCCACTTCTACTCAAGAACACCTACTGTAGGAAACTCGTAGTCGTAGAAACGATGGTATACCTTTATTGACGAAAAAAAAATAATTTTAACTAAAATTTTATTTTGTTTTCCAGAACAATGGAATTGATGCTCAGAGGTCAAAGAATAGAGTCCAATTTCGACTGCGACGAGCGCCGCAAGTCTAAAAGCTCACCGTGAAACCAGTCTGGCTGTATGTACGCCCCGTACACAGCTACGGACGAACACACGTTAGGTTTTATATTCATAGGAATATTTAAGAAATAAATGAAATATTTAAAAGATAATCCCGGATTGGTATCGATGTTAATAAAAATCATGTTGACCTTTGTTGAAAGCTCCCTTAGGGCGGGCGCACACGACCGGATTTTACCAGATTCTGAATTTCTAATTGGGAGAGCGGGGTTGAAAGAGTCAGGGGGTAAGTCTTTCTATTATGGAAAGGTTTATATCGACATAACTTACTCCTGTCTCTGTCTACCCTGCTCTCCCCTACTGTCAGTGAAAATTAGGTATTTGAAAAATTTCGAAAGTCTGCGCCAGGCTTCTAGAATTCAGAATCTGATTCCTGTTGCGAATTCCGAACGTTTGCGCCCGCCCTTATAGCATGTTAGGGCAAGCACACACAAATTTGGGGCCCTATAGAAAACTAATGAGTAACAAATTAAAATAAAGCTAGCCTGGAGCTAAAGTGGTCTATGTAACATTTTTGGCTATGAGCATTTTTGAACTTAAAAACAATAAATTAATTTAAGCAAAAGTGGTCTCAAGTGTCATCGGGCATCAAAGTAAGGTAATTACCACTTTAGAATTTGATTGGTGATGTAAACATAGTGACAGTTTAACATCTTGTTTGATGACTTTTGTTACAGGTATTAAAAAATATGGATATTAGGTAGGACTGGCTGGTAACAGTGGTTATTTCTTTTAAACATTCTATTGTTTTGGAGCTGTCAGATTTAAGGTTGATGAACGAAATAGAGTAAAAGTAATGAGTAATTAAAAGTGGATAATTCAAGTATTTATTGAAGGGGACATATTTTATTACAATCCTGGCGCAGTGTAATACTTTATTTTGTATCATATATATACCACTTTAGTTCCAGCCATAAATAAGTACTTATTCTTTCAATACTGTTTGGATCGATTATTTCCTAAAGAATTTAGTTACATACTTTAAACTCGAAATAAAAATCGTAGATTTATTTACTTTTGTTAGGTTTCAAAATAAATTTTGTCAGCCATTCCAGGCCCTCACGAGGCTAGAGGCCCTGGGCGAGGGTCCCCTGTGGCCTTACACAACACAACGAATTGAATTTCGACAGACACTTCGCACTAATACTGTCTTTGTGTAAAGGATTAAAATAGTATGCCAATATTTTAGCGAAATTGTATTTATAATAGTGATAATAAAATCATTCTTCAAAACTACTTATGAAAATGTGCAATCGAATAGAAAAATTTTTAGCTGTTAAATATTTGATAATATATTGTCCAATCGAATATTTTTGTTGATTAATTAATAAGATTTTGTGATATTCATCGTGTAAGAGATTATCATTAATAATGTAATGATATGAAATTTAGTAAAAGGAATACCAATTATTCCATGTGATGTGATAATTTAAAAGACAATAAAGTGATAAAAAGTACTATAATAACTTTTATTTCTCCATCCTACAGTTCAATCACTTGTACGCAAACTTTTGTATTTTTGGTAAAAATAGTATTTTCCTCCTTTATTTATTACACAATCTACTATTTCCTTTTTTTAAGTCAGTTTTTTTATAAGTAACCAAATAAGAGATAACTCAAACTAAAAATTCATTTTCACATGTGTGTTATTGATTTATTCAATATTATGTAACGACAGAAATTTAAATAAAAATCAATATGTAATGCTGTAAGTATTTATTTCCAAGTATGATTATAATATTTTATTTATAATGATTTAAGTATTCACAGTTGAGATTCAAAGAGAGTAATTCTTACAATCTAAACTGAGTTGATTGATGTACATAGCCTCTTATATCTTATTTATTAGAATTTTAATTCTTAAACGATATGATTGAAATTCATCACTTTGGCAAGAGCTTCCTTAGAATTAGTTACGAATACGAGTAAACTAAGTTACGTCAAATTTTAATATTTTTTTCGATTATTAAAAGAGTGAATTGGTTTGCAGAGAGCTAATAGAGAATATCGGTTTTTATTTGGTACTTTAGCTTGATTGTGCGTGATTCGGTTTCGGTATTTATGCGTTGCTGGTCCATTGTAGCAACTGGTTGTAGATCGCTCGCCGCGCCCGCCGCAACGCCGGCAAGTCTTGTTTCCTCGACGGATACATGTTAGCACAGTGGGCGGTTCCTATGAACAAATAATAGTATTAAATTTCTCCTTTCATTCGATACCAAGCACGGTAAAGTAAATTTTTTTATTTCCGACTTCTTGGCCTCTAGAGGGCGCCATATGCAATTTTATATAATTTTATGTAGCCTATAACCAGCGGAATAACGAGTCACTTCTAATGATACCCCACTTATTAAATTATGACCAGTAGTTTAGGAGTTAGGAGGGAACAGATGAACATACATATCACATACAATGAATAACAAAAAAACAGAGTAATCAATGTTTTGCAAGACCTAATACAGCTATTCTGGTCGTAAGCTTTTAAGGATTCCCCCCATATGACAGGAAATTTAAAGATTTTATTCACATCAAAATAAATATCTTATTATAGTGTGTGTTGTCGACTAACCATTGATATATATAACGGGCGAAGTGGAGTCTCTAGTGGCAGTCAGTCCCAGCGCGTGCCACGGGTCGATAGAACCCTGTACGTACAACACTCGAGTCGCCTCAATGTCTTTACCACCGTAGTAAATATTCGTGTCTTTCACAGCTGCCGCTATAAACGATGCGTTGAACCTGGAAAATTAAATTATATTAAATTAATTGGTACAGTTGTATACTTCGTTTTTTTCGTCGTGATTTAAAAGGTAAACAATCTTGGACAACTTTTATTCATTTCATTAATTAAAAAAAATATTTAGAAGTATACAGAAATTTATTTTAACATTAAATTATTGTTTATTCTTTAATTTCTTTTAATTTGTGTCTGTCTTATTTTTAAATCGATAATTACAATAAAAAGACACTGCAAGATTGTTTACCTTTTAAATCACGACGAAAAAAACGCGGTATAGTGATGGACCTTATGGGGCGGGGGAAGGATGGGGAATAAAATGTCCCCCATTTTATTATTTGTTGGTTATAAGCCTTTTTTTTTAATATAAAAGTTAATTCTCGGTCTTTAGAGTAATATAAATGTGTAATACGAAGTTTATGAACTGCGACTAACTTTGGTCCGAAGATGTCTTGGCACTGTCGCAGGTAGTAGTTGATGTCGCAGTCTTCACCGAATGCTGTCGCCGCGCCCGTCGATGTCTGGTAGAACCCGAACTCTGTGCACGTCTGATAGAACCATTGGCGACCTGAACAAAATATACCGTAATTATATATAATATCATACTATTTACCCGACTGCAAAAAAATATCCCACTTTATACCAAAGAGGGATATTTTTTTCATTTCATGTAAATTAGAGATCATTTTTTATTATTGCATATAAGGTGATAGGGCATTGCATATAAGGAGGTATAGTAGCAAAAAAGACGTATACATGTCAAAAGAGACATACATACGGTCGAAAAACATAACCCTTACGTATTCAAGTAAATAAATAAATGCACCAACCTGCATCCATAGACCATTCGAGCGCTTGCATTTCACGTATCATGTTATCATAGCTGTAGTCCAGACACGTCAAATTGTTCCGGGCCAACATCAAACTGGTAACATTGCCCAAGTTCATATAGTACGGGTGTTGATGATTATCCAACATGTCACATATCTGAAACATAATTACACTATGTAAGACGGTATCTATTACTCTGTGCACATTGATACCTCTACATGACAGCTACTCTGTATAAAGTTCTCAAAGATGTGTGAAGAAAGAAATTATATATACCGAGACGACGCCTGCGGCTTCGCCCGCGTAAGAGTAGTTAAAAAAAATATTGTATTTATCCCAAGGGAACCTATAATTGGGACACAATCTATCGTATATCCTATTCTGGATGCAAACTATATGTGTGCCAAGTTTCAGCTTAACCCGTTCAACGGTTAGAGTGTGAAGGACTTACAGAATACAGACATCCAAATAACCAAACATCTTTAAAAACTTTCACATTTACAAGCTGAAACTTGGCACGCAGATAGTTTGCATCCAGAAATAGACTATAGGATAGATTTTATCCCAATTATAGGTTCCCTTGGGATAAACCCACAATTTTTTTCACTAATCTTCCGTGGGAGAAACCGCTAGCGTCATCTCGTAAATCAATATATTTACCGTATTAATAGTGACGTTCTTGAACCTGTCTTCGACGGATAGTCTATTGTCTTCATTATACTGCACCACCTCGGCGAAGGCATCGGCTATATTGCTGTAGAACGTCACTATATCCAATGCTGTCGCGTTCTTGAGCGGCGTACACAATCTGCACAAATATAATGGCTTCTGTTATTACGGTAGTCTGTATTCAAATAAGCTAAGCAATTGGTAATAAATAAATAATTGAAAAACATAGAAGCAGAGTGAGACTTGGAGGGGTTAAAAAAAATTATAGCCTAAAGCCTATTTTATTAATTTGTCATATTTAGCACGCAGCCTTACTTAAACCTTGTCGGAATTATTATTATTAATATCGCATATTTATGCTTAAATATTTATAAAAACTGCTTTAACAAATTGGTGTATTTGTTTTAAAAATAAGACACTCAGCCCACTCTGTTAATTGAAATAAATCCAATGAGACCCCTAATGTTGAAATCTGTCAAGCGGTTTAAGCTGTAGAGCGCGTCAAAAAATACATACATACATACAGCCATACATACATACATACAGCCTCATTGTGCAGGCGACTAAAAATAGGAGGGCTCTAATTGTAATTTAGACCCTAACAGCTTTAAAATAAAAGCATATTTCCCACGTACTTCAAGGTTCGGGCTATAGGCGCTCTAAACGCATCCTAATTGTAATTTAAATTCTAACAGCTTTAAAATAAAAGCATATTTCCCACATACTTGAACGCTCGGTCTATAGTTTCTGGCATATTAGCTATGAACGCTACAACAGCCCGATGAGCTTCCTTCACACCATACACGCACTCGCCGTTGCCTGTCTTAGCTCGCAACGACTCCAATACCACTTCGAAGTACTCTGGAAATATACAAAAAAAAAAATTTGTTATCAATTAAAAAAAATTATGTAATACGTTTTAAAACATCATAAATATAAAAAAATCCGGCCATGTGCAAGTCCGACTCGCGCGTGAAGAGTTCCGTATCATCATTTATAAAAGATAGTTACTTTTTTTTAACAGGTTCAAGTTTCTATTGTTTATTAAGATCGAATAAAAAATTACGTTTGTTGTATAAGAGCCCTCTGTAATATTAACTTTATTTTTATTTAATATCATTAAGAAAACATACCCTCAAAGTTAGTTTTGGCAACAAGTGGTCCACTCGAAGACACTGCAGCGTAGACCAAATGAGGGTATTTCAGTCTCATCCAAGCAGCCAACGATCCAGGATACGATCCCCCAAAAACTATCCACTTCACATTCTCACTTAAGTTGTATTTTTCATTCATATGTCCAATAAAATTCGCCAAATCGGCTAATGCTTGACGAGAATTCAAATACTGCAGGTTCTTTACTGACAAATCCCTGAAATATTCAAATAATGCACACCTAGATAAACAGTAGAACAACTTAACACTTTTTGTAGGTGTCTTTGGAGTACACATAGTTTTTGACGCAGATTTTGATAGTGGCAATAATTCGATTCTAAGTTATTTTGAGTTATGCTACTCTTTATCTAGGTATGTTTATTATAAAATATAATCTGTTATACTGTCACCCATGTATATTAGCAACAACAGAAGGTATAAATAGTTAAGATCCAACATCAAAAAAAATGTTGATATTGTAAAAAAGTTTTAAGAATACCTAACAATACACCTATATAATTTAAAAATATTATTAAAGATAATCCCTTAAATTTGACGCATTATTATTATCACTATACTTTTCATGACTTCCTGAAAAGATTTTAGTTTTGTTTCTTGTTATGTTTATTAATAATCCGGTTATCGCTCTTATTCGAATATTCCATTATTATTAACTGTCTAAATATTTTAAAACATTTCTTTGTGTATTATCATAAGTAAACAATATTGTAAAATTATAACAATGTCAGTATTTTATGTATTTTCTAGATAAGAAGCACTGGCATGTCAATTAATAATATGTTATCTATAAACATGATAAGACTTGGTATTTATTAAAAACAACTTGTAAACATTTTTAAAGTAAAAGTTATTAAACTGGATACCAATTGATGCCATTTGGTCAGTTACATGATACCATACTCTGCTTTACAGTTTATTATGGTATAACTTTGGAAATTATCTAACTTTACTTGCACTTATGTGGAAGCAAGTTAATTCAACAAATCATATAACTATAATCCCATTCCATCCCATCCCAATAAAAATTTAATCCCATCCCAATAAAAATTTAATTAAAGTAGCACATCCCAGAACTGATACAACCAATTTAGATAGAGTACCTATTAGTTACCTGTTGTTATAAGATTTATTATGGAAAAAATATTATAATAGGTAGATTCTCTTGACCCTAGCTGGTAAGAAAGTTCAGGGAATTGTCACTAGCCTACAGGGGAATTGATAATTTTGGATTGGCAGCCCTACTGGTAACTATATGGTCAATCAATTGAAATGACAATCTTATGGCACAATTGTGACCAAGAGTGTTGTTAAAAGGGCTGTGGTAGGGATTTCAAATCCAGAGGCAGAAAAAAATTGTCCATCTGGTTCTGCATTGCAAATAATTCTAGTATAGAGCAAGGAGTGTCTAACATTATTAAAAAAAACTGAAATGGAAACAAACTATAGATATTTCAGAGTTGCTTTCAAGGTTGTTAGTGGGGGAAGAATATGATAAGTATTCTTTCATCCCATTAACTAAACTTCTAGGAAGTTTATTTTTATCGAGTTCACTAAAAACATTGACCAACTGAACAAACACTGAAATTGTTACACATGAAACATCTAAAACAACAAAACTTCATGTCAGCAACATAAGAAAGAGGGGTCAAAATGGAGAATTTTACTTTGATTATAACCATCTTATCACAAATGTGGATGAGATTGGGCCCTCTATAATTTACGCCCTGTGTGCATTATCTGTTATCTTTACCAACCGTTAAGAATATTATAAACAAATTAACTTACGGAACAGGGTGACTTGTGCCATAATATCGGTGTTCCAACATTATGCACAAAGCCTTCAATTTCTCAGCATATTCTATCCAGGCACCCTTGACCATCCAACGAGCATCAGCTGGTCCCTCTCCACCGATCATCAAGAAAATGGGACCCTCTTTTTTCTTCAAGTCATAAAACTTGTCATTCACAAAGAAGCGCTGCAAAGTACATCCCAACGTACAATATTGCCTCCAGAAAAACACATTCGAATTTTAAATTAAATACATGATTATGGAGGAATATTAGGCACTTCATCGAATAAAAAGCTTACTTCGAGTTAGTTTTTTTAGGAACAATTATATTATTATGTTATAAAAAAACAACCATTTAAATCAATTAAATTAACAACATTCTTTTCCTGAGAATTAATCTAAAAAGTCGTTTTTATTTTTATTTTATAATTAGGTAATTTAGGGTACTTTGAAAACTGACCTGTCGCCATGTACGTTGATCCGGAGGTGAAAAATGGTCCAGCTTCTGCTTAAACCATTGCTCAGGAGGAGTAGGAATATGTTCTGATCCTGCAGGTGCTCCTAAACCCCCCCATTGTGTTCGCCCGAGGCGAAACCGCTTCGAGGAATAAATCGTTAAACATAATTGAAAGTAAATCCCCAAGAATAACAATAATCGCATTGTCAATAGTTATTTAACATTAATAAATTAATTAATAATAATTTCTGAATTCTGATACTCAGCGATAAAGAGAAACGAAATCCGAAATTCAAATATTTGATTTTATGTTTTGTTGGTGATAAATCAAATCCTTCAATTCAAAACGACGATCGCCTAATGAAAATGAATGATGATTGATTTTGATGAAGGAAGTTCAGAAGTTCACTCAGTCTCAGTCTCACAGACTGAACAGTGTGAGCAATATAGCAAAGTACCATAGAGTAAATTAATATATGTTGAAATAAAGTACTCTGTGAACAGGTCCTGCACATTACTGCCCTCTGCATGTTGTGTTAGAGAACTTTTATTTTGTCAGCTGGTTATGAGCACAGAACATAGGTAATATAAGACATCCACTAGTTTGTGAAGACATCTAAGAGCGAAGGGCGATCACAATTGATCACAATACAAACAAGGAATATAATTTATTTTGAAGGAGCAAATTTTTGCAGAGATGACAAAAATTAACAGGATTAACAGCAAAAAGCATTTCCCGAAAGTATGGGAAAATTCTGCGAGTTAGTTTTTCTCTTTTTTGTTTAAATGACATAAGGATATTTTTTTTTAATTATTAAAACTAGTTTACGCACTCTGTGTTATAGTATACTATTATAATAGGGTTGTTGACTATTTTTTTTATAATTTCAGATTAAAGCATAGTATACGTACATATAAAAAATATTATTTATGAAAATTATTTAAGACTAGTGGACCCGCCCTCGCTTCGCTTCGGTGTATATTTTAGGTTAAAATAAATGACTACTACACGTGTTGAATGTTTTTCAACATGGCTGTATTTGGATGGCTTTTTACACCTTGGGTTCGAAAAACCCAAATATCTTACGGACCCTAATTTTTTCTAAAATAAAATATAGCCTATGTTACTCGTAGATAACGTAGCTTTCCAATGGTGAAAGAATTTTTGAAATCGGTCCAGTAGTTATTGAGCCTATTCAATACAAACAAACAAACAAACAAAAAAATATTACCTCTTTATAATATTAGTTTAGAAGTTTAGATATGACCGAAGATTTTGGATTTTAAAATTTCAATTCAAAAATTGGCGCCAAAACTACCATTCAATTGATGACCATCCATTGTGATGACTTCACTCTTTTGTTTCAATCTCGTATTCACTGTACTTACACGACACAACACACTACCACATTCATAGAACGCACACATTTGACAACGAAATTACTCCTAGATAATGTCAATGTCACTTACATGACAACTTATGTATAAGACTGACGTCACACGATTAATTTTTTCGTTTGAAGTCACGTGACTTACAAATAAAGGAACTGAATTTATTTTTTTGATTTTATAATAAATTAAGTGCTTTATAAAAGAAAATTGATGGATAAAATATCTTATTGTGATTAAGCTACCTATCAATATAACCAAAAGTCTCATTTTATTTTGATTACTGTCAACAACCATATTATGTACAAGAAGAGATTCCAAAGGGGATCGAACATTTTTGTATGGAGCCTGGCTTAGTGTCCGGCCGCCATTTTAATTTTTCTTCAAAATGGCGGCGCATGATAATTCCTATATATATTTATAGAGGACACTTATACATACAAAAAAGTATAAGGGTTAACATATCCTAAAAGATCACGTTACGGAGTTATTTCCAAAAAAAACGGACAGTTTTGTTCTAACCGCAGTCATTGCTCTGATTGACGAATAATTTACGGTGACTGATGATTGCATAAAGATGATTGACATTTATATATGTACCTACTAGCTGACCCAGCAGACATCGTTCTGCAACATATTTTAAATATGCCGCCCGCAACTTTGCCCGCGTGGATTTCGAGCTTCAAAAATAGAGGAGGTTCTCAATAAATAAATAAATAAATAAATATATTTCCTATGGAAATATTTCCACATAGAAGAGTAATAATTATTATTTTATAACTTACAAAAACATTTATACTATATTAATATAACAATTTAGAGTTGTATTTTTCTAAGCATAAGCATGTTTATTTTATTTTGCCACTCAAGATAAATATTCGGTGAATAAAATTGGTTAGTAAGTCGGTTTTTGAGTTATCACATTGCTACAACATTGTGAGCGTTGATCGTAAATAATATTTTTTATTAATATAATAAATATACGTACATGTATTTTATTATTTGTCGACAAGTTAAATCTTGACTGAAACTACCCACGGCCAACCAAGTTGTGCGTAGAAGCTTTCAAGACGTTGTTTCTAGAAGGTAAATATGGTACTTACCATCGATCTTTTATTGCAAATAACTCTGTAACGAGACACTTTAGGATATGATGTACCTTATATTTTTTTTGTTCGTATAAGTGTCCCCTATCAATATTTGTAGGAATTATCGTGCGCCGCGATTTTAAAAAAAAAAACAAAATGTCGGCCGGACACTAAGCCACAAAGGTTCAAACCCCTTTAACTTCCTTATCACCATGTCCAATTTACAGAGCGTGATGGAATGGAAACTGTGTGACACACGGAACACATAGTGAGACAATAAATGCTTAAATGACTCTGATCTATGCTTGAATCACAGATCAAATTAATATTATAAGGAAATGGACTGAATGGTCGCTTTATAACGTAATATTTGTTTGCAGATTTTGCCAAGAGCTAAAAGTATAAAATATCATTGAGGGTGGAGATTGATTGTGTGATGTGGTGATCAAGTGATTTGTGACCGAGTCATGAATCTTTGTAGGAGTGTAGCGAGTAAAAAAGAGAACGATCGATTCGAAATTAATAGCGCATTTACCGTATATGTGCCAACTTCTAGTTCAAAGCATAAGTTCTAAGTAGTACACTAATCTATGAAGCAGTAACTTTCCTTATAGTCCAGTCAAAATAGACCAAAAAAACCTGAATCTGAGGAATAATTCGCATAGAGCTGAAAATTGGTACAGATGTTAAATACGTCATTACAAATGAAATGTCAA
>LGAG01001135.1:175104-192508 GCA_001278395.1 Lerema accius | reverse complement strand
CACTAGCAACTCTCACAACTCGCACTCCTGACAAACGACAAGATGGCGGAGCTGTCACATTTAGTTCCAAATTTTGCCATCGGACTTGAGTCGTGGCGCGGACTCTATGTGCCAACTTCTAGTTCAAAGCATAAGTTCTAAGTAGTACACTAATCTATGAAGCAGTAACTTTCCTTATTTATAAACTACTCTGTGGCGCTGGTACTAGCTTTCACAAATCATTAGTTTGTGTCACAAATCAAAAACCCTTCAAAAACCACAATTTAAGGTTTTGGTGAAATTATAATTTAGAGCATAATTTGGGTCCAATTAAATCTACTTTACTCTATGAATTTATGTAATGAAGATTTTTGGATTTGATTTACTAATTTACTAAAATTAGGGTTGGCAACACTACTTCAACAACCTCCAATGCGATCGATGATTCGATTGCGAGGTATACCGAGTCCGAGCCGAGTACTTCAGTTGTGTGTGTTGGTTAGCGCTCGGTGGTTCAAATATGGCTCTTTTCAGGATCACATCCACTAAATTAGTAGAAGTACAGGTAAATTTTTAATTGACTTTTTTACGGTTTTTGATTCATGGGTAAATGTAAAGTTTTACGTAAGCACTGGTCAACTACATAACCTTAGCGTTCACATCCAGTGCCTAGGGTTATGTAATGAGATTATATACTGTTTGGGCTTAAATTAGTAGTTTTCTTATAAATTTTGATGTTCACAATTAACTTGAAGCTTATATTCCTTTTTTGAATAGAATTATATATTTTTTCATGGTCATTATTTGCTGCCATGCTTACGTGAAGCTTGATTTTTTTTTGTTAAAATCCCTAGTTTCTCGTTATGTTCTTAAATTCCTAAATATTTATAAGAAATGGTAAATCGCGTAACTAGCAACAGGTTTATTTCCTATTTTTTAGTTTTATTTCTTACATAAATCATTAGATTTCCTGTCCTAAGTTTTAAGTTCTCGACACGGTTATTGCCGCCACTAAAAAGGCGCGTAATTTTCCTTTAGGTTAGCTTATATCGTATTGATTTTTTATAGCAGTGTGACCCACTCGTATAAGGCAAGTTCGTCCGTTTGTAAAACGGTACATTTATAAAGCGTGCGACTGTTGCATAAAATGAACAGGTTTAGGTATAATATTAAACACATTTTAAATCATTGTGCACAAAATAAATACGTCAGCTATTATAAATTAACACATGTTAGAATTTGAGTCTGTTGTGACCGGTTTATTTTTTAGTGCAATAGAATAGAAGGTATTATTATATTTTAATTTATAAAGTTAACAAGCGACATTGTTATATACCTATTAGATAACAATTTTCTAACATCTCATGGCTGAATGATTCATAATATAAATGCTACATGATAGAGCTTAAAATGTTTCATTGACAACTTCACTTGTACCTATTCTACAAGTAAATTAAACCAACACTAATGTTCAAGTTTAATTATTATGAAAAAAAAAAACAAATTTTGTTCACAATTTAAATGCGGCTATAGCTAAAACACTATCCCTCAAACAATTAGACTACTCATATTAAAATACTTGTGGTATGAAGTTAGAATATTAAATCAGTAGAATCAGCATCATGGACTACACTACAGATACATGATTATTCAGAAGAATTAAAATCACCTCAGGCTCAAGCTATTTATCAGTAATATTGTCCTTAATTAATATTTCTCAATTTGACATCAATTAACTTAACCTGATTACTTAACTGACACTAATTTATTTAACTACCTTAATTGATATGATTTAAGTTTAAAAATGGCTTTGTTCTTTATAAACCATTTAAATCTACATTATAATAAAATGCTAATTTTAATAAGGTACCTAATAATGTAAGTACTGTAATGTAAGGTACCTAAGGTACGTAATATTATCTTTCTAGCTCTGACCGATCATCATGTGTAAACTATGAAATGGATTTAAATATTATTAAAGTTTTCAATTATGTACCATTGACTATTTCAATGCTATGAATTATTACATTCAGAATACCTTTAAATCTTGGATACAGGATACAGAAGAAAATAATTTTGTGAAGAAAATTTGTCAACAAGACCTCTGTAATGTGAGCTAAACATCTTCAAGTATGAACCTTTTTGAATATTTTCATGAGCAATTTTTTTGTTACAACATATAAAAAGTCTGCTAGGATGTTATTTTGAATCTAGAATATTAAGTATTATCCAAATTGCCTAGTTCAAGTTTTAAGAAAATCTTAATCATTTTGATTAAATTAGATGCACCATTTTATTTAAATTATATCATACAAATATTATGCATACATTTCAGAATCTTGATTATTAAAACCATGATACAATGTAGAAAAGGAAACACGTGATAGTATCATATCCTATCACATCTTATACTCAAGCAACATGTGATGTTATCTATGTTTTGACATTGATTGATCTGGTGAACTATCTGTGATGCGTGCAACGCTGTATCTGTGACCTTAGGTCTTCACTGCCACGTTCCCAGTGATAGTATGATAACAATCATGCATGTTGCTATGCATCACCACTTGATCAGTCAAGTGATCAATTGCCCTGCAATTTGTCACTCTAAGAACTTTTGATTCAATTTCCGTTTGCTTTTGCTCACATTTTGGCACTGATTTTTCCGATTATTCACTTTGCAGAACTGTCTTTGACGGTCTTGAACTTGGTATATTTAGTTTAGATGTACCTGAAGTATATTTTCGTGTTTCATTATGTTTGATTTGTTTTTATTGTTGAAAAGTAACTACGTAAAACTAATTGGAGAAGGCAGGAATGGGAGTAACAATAACATTTTTTGCATATCTCCTGACGAAATTACTGTCTTCCCACATTAGTTATGCAAATGACCATTTATTAAAAACCTTCATTCGATTTTTAAACTGTGTACCTCTTTCTATAAAAATATAGTCTGGTCGGCGTGTGTAACTCGAAACGAAGGGAATGCGCAACGGTACTTTGTGTTGGCCCACATTTTAAATGTGCAACACTGCCATATGCCTCACGACGTGTTTTGACCAAATTGCTATAGGCACTTAATTCTGGCATTTATTTATCTCAACGAACTCATTTTTATTTGGCCAACATTTAGTTTACTTTTACCTTGACTTTTCAAAGTATTTTACGTGTTTGAAATAACACGTATTTTTATCTGAAATTTCGCATTCGAAGATTCGCGATTCTGGTCGCAGCTAAACAATTAGGTAACGAAGATGTTACTGGTATATTTTAAGATAACACTACCTCTAACATTTATTGGGCTCTAGCAAAAGTATTAACGTCTACACATAACAGATTATGCTGTAAATATATGGCTTAATGTTATACATATCCTTCCTAAGCCTTTATAAAGATGCCTGCACAGGTATCTTTAAGAAGTTGCGTGACCAGTCTAGATTTCCGATATCTCAATTTACTATTTTTACTTACTGCACTTTAGGTACTCTTTCTTCGACTCAAAGACACGCAGCGCTTCTAATTTGGCCACTAAGCCACTATTATTATGTACATTGAGTTAATTGTTTCAACTTTGATATTAGCATATGACAAGCGGCTTTTCAGGTCTCTATTTGTATTCAAATTGCGTTAAAACGAAGAATCAGTCGTAATCTAAGCGTAAATTCAATTCATGACATTCGTCAAGGTCAGAATACTATTAGAATAGTGTGGTCATGAACATCGTTTTTAATACTTTAACATTGTATATAGTTGCAACGGGTCAATATGTAATGTAATAAAATGTGAGAAACTAAACTTCGCCCTCTGGCAGTTATCTTCATGTATAGAATCGATAACAATACAATATTGTCGTACCATCTAACTGTTAAAACTATCAATTCAATATCAAAGTATCAATGATACACTTAAACACGTAATTTTTTCAATCTAACTCCGTTTCGTAAATGTGCTTTTGATATGGAGAAGAAGAAAAGAAAAACTCCCCCGCACATCTTTTAAGATAGTAATCTCTGTATTTGGATCCACAAGTGTTAGTCTTTACTGCCTATCTTCATTTCATCTCAAAAAAAGTCTTAGGCTTAGGTTTTAAACACGGTAACATTTAATGTAGTTCAATATTAACCACTGAAAAAAAATATCTCATTTTCTGTACATACACGCGGATACAACACAGGAATTGCTCATAACGACAAGCTAATAATATCACTATTAGAAATTTTAGTGTAAAATCGTATACAGCTAACAAAACGTCATCATAACCTCAAAACACACGTAATTTTGTTGATAACCTCAAGTAAATGAATAGATCGTGTATGGTGTGGACACGTATAAAACACTGGTCATTGTAGTGCGTGTTGCGTGTCCTCTACTCCATCTAAAGATAACGCAGGTCAGTGGTTCGGGCACTCGCCCAAATATGCGCTAAACTGACCGACGATCATTGCTACAGTAAAAAATTGTTTCATTGATGTTCAAAATTGGCGTTAAAAATGTTATGACGCGATCGTTTTCGTTCACGTGAATTGCTGTTCCTTTACCAATATTCAAATACGGAGCACTCTTTCACATAACGATTATTACTGGAATGAGAGTTTCTTGTAATCAAAGTGTGTTTAAGTAAAAGACGTAATTTAAGTAAAGAAACGTAAGAATAATTAATAATTTTAAGTCCCTATTTTAAACAAATAAATAACTTTTTTTAATAAGAAAAAATCTTTAAAACTATAGGAACAAGGAAGACGGAAAGAGCTGACCATGATGTAATAAGTCCAAAAGTTAAAATTAACGATAAATAAAGTTGAAAAACTAGACTGTTGGATTGCGAACACTTAAAAAAAATGGCGGATGTAGAAAAAACCTGTCAAACTTCACTCTGACGTACGTAGGTACGTATAGGCATTTCCATGGGCATTCTTGTTCTTGAGCCATTATTTATCGTATTACTACATTTTTTCATTGATGTTGTATGGAATCATATTTAATGTATGAAAGACTAGGCTTCGACTCTGTAACAGTCTATTAAGGGTTAATTATCGTAATCGAGACCTAGATCCTATATTACATAATGTTAATTACTTGACATGAAACAATTTCAAATTTGGAACTCTTAACAGCACAGTGGAATACAATGTTTAATTTTGGATTATCCAGCACTCTTTGTTATAGTTAATAACGTAAATAATGTCAAGTTTTTGGAATCATGGGTCATGTAATAAACGCTATCAGAATTCACGTGACAAATCTTGACATTGGCTTTAACGGGGATTACTTATCCGGCTATCGTTCGTATCTTATCAGTGAAATATTCCAGAACTGCAGATAGAGGCCGTATTAAACAAAACTTGTTTCTGAAATACATTTGTTCGTATCTGATAATGTTTACGTAACTTTAGTAGCGATAAATACAGATGCATTTATCACGTATCTACCTATACACCCTTTTTAAATTTGGTAATATTTATTATACCTACCTATACGTACTTATATACTGTTGAACTATTCATTGTCTTGTCACTTAGCACTTGAGAATTTATATCGTATTATAATACATTATGTACAAAAGTGTTTGTCAAGTTTAATAAGAACTAAATTATCTTAGCACACGAGGAATCATATTATTATATGTAGCTCTAAAACTGCAAGGCAATGAGAACTTTCTGTAGTCATATTAGTAATCAAAATTACATTTTGCCCATCTTTGATTAAATTATTAAACGTTATGTTTCTAAAAATCTACAACGTTCATTTGCCCAATTTTTACTTTTAATTTTCACCACACCAATATTTTTTATATTACGAAAGAGAAGAAAACGCAATCTACATTTAATACCAGCAACGACCTAAATAGAAAAGAAGAATCGCTGGTTGCCTACTGACCTAAAATCTTTTCAAGCTTCGGGAACATTGACCCAGTTCTTTACCATAAAAAGTTACTCAATATTCATATTTACTTCGTGGTTTATACGAATGCAGTAGGGTAAGATTCATTGCTTAGCTCAGGATTTGTACATACGAGGGTAGTCGTGTTTCAAATTAAAAAGCTATTATGACTTACATTATGGGTAGTGTTGGGTTAATTTTAGTGTTTTTGCAGTTCGTAGCAAACATCTTATTCAGTTTTTTTAGAACCTGGGTTCCTAACCTGGGAGTAATTACTGGGGGTAAACCTGCTATTTTATGGGGGTAATGAAGGACCTAATATTAGCATCGAAAAAATAAAAAAATACCGAAAAAGTTACTTGTACAACAATCTTGGCACTACTTTCATTCATTTCATTAATTTTAAAAAATATTTAAAAGCATACGGATTTTTTTTTAACATAAAATTATTGTTTATTCTTTAATTTTTTTTAATTTGTGTCTGTCTTATTTTAAATCGATAATAACAATAAAAAGACACTGTAAGATAGTTTACTTTTTAAATCACGACGAAAAAAACGAGGTATAGGTACTCGCTAGTTACATCTCTCTCGGTTTGACTTCGTTATGGCCTACTCTAGTGCAAGCAAAACTCGTAATAGTTCTCGCTTCGTTGGTTACATAACTGAAGGTTATTCTTATTTCAATGTCGGTTGCGTTTTGGCCTCGAATCAGTCGTGATGATCCGAAGTGACGTCACGGCTAGCGTTCGTTCCGTTTTGATGGAAATAACATTGTATTGCGATGTTAGCGTGCGTTAGCGACAGTGGGTATGACTTTTTAATAATCGTTTACAGATACAGACCACGGCTGTTTACTCGTGAGTCTATTATAAATAAGGCAATTTTGTAATTTAATATCAAATAACAGATTAAAACTACTAGGTTTACTTTAATAATTGTCAACATTACGAGTAGATTATCATAGTAAAGGTAGGGGAGGAACTGGTGCGTTCATATAAGATCCTAAATCCTAAAGTTTCGCCAAATACGGCGCATGGCTCCTTTAGTAATAATAAGTAAGGCAGTTTGTTTGCCTAATACATTAAAACTGCGATTCTTCATTAAAGTACTTCAGTCAAACTACAATCAACCCTATAGTGCGTACCTCTACGAGTATAACGAGTTTTCCTATAACGCGCAACCAATCTACCGCGATATAGGGAGGAATACTGTATTTGATTTTATAAGAAAAATGTATTAACAAATTCAGATTCAATTGGAAATTCCGGTTTGATCTTAGTATCTCAATGATTAATCTGGGGCAATGTAATTCCCCGCCAAGAAGACCCAACAAAGTCTAGGAGCCAAGACTCTTATTTTGGCTTTAGTGTAGAGTTTGTGAAGTTAGGGCTTGTAGAGTTAGAGGCGTGGCTCTACATTCAATCTTCAATCTTATAATTTACTAGACGATGCCCGCGGCTCCGCCCGCGGAAAAGTCGATAAACAAAATATTGATTTCGTCCCAAGGGAACCTATAATCGGGATAAAATGTATCCTATGTCCTATTCCTGGATGCAACCTATCTGTGTACCAAGTTTCAGCTTAATCCGTTCAACGGTTAGACCGTGAAGGAGGGACAAACATCCAAACATCCAAATATCCAAATATCCAAACATCTTTACAAACTTTCACATTTATAATATTAGTAGGATTGGTAGTGTGAATCGTAAGTAGTAGAAACGTAGGTAGGCGTCTTGACAACATTTTACATGAAGTTGTTTTAGTATGATTAAATTATATCATTGCGTTTTGGCGGTCTCTATGTCCTATTTATACACACAAATGTCACGATATGCCGAGTTACCTACTCTTAATAAGCTAGACTAATATGCTGAATTGGCGACCGACTGTAGAAAAAATTTACACGCCTAATACGTGAGCTCTAAAGAGCCTACTAAAGTGGGGAATATTTAAAGTGCTAATCATGCAATTTAAATTCTAAGTGAGCGAATGGAATATTAAGGCGATTTTGACTTGCTAGGCGAGTAAAAGTACCAAGTTGTAGGATATTATATTATAAAGTTCTAGAATTAGAAACCTACATTTACAATTAAATGAATAAGTTAATTGACTAACCAGTGATTGGCAACCTTTTGGCAGGCTCGGGCCGCGTAGTAAAAAAAATATTAAAGCCGGGCCGGGCCGCACTTGGAAGATCATTTTGTAATTTTCCCCGCTACATTGGTCAGCAAGTCTCGTCCTTTTTTCTTTACATCCTACTTTGTTGCCTACCGATGGACGAAATATTAAAAAAATATATCAAAAAAGGCCTAATAAAGTTTTAGATAATTTTATAATAATAATCCTCGTGACTAATGATATTGTATTCTTAATATATTAACAAGTCTTCCGTGGTATCTACTTGCTATGATAATACGGTAATAATGTTAAAGTAGTATAATATCACTTCAGGTATTTTTACCCTGATGCATCATAATGAGGACATGACAGCGTTTCAATAACTTTAATAGTCTGGTCAATAGAACTATCTCGCCAACTTTCAGTCCAATTGTGGTCCTATCCATACAAGGAGTATTATAATCGAATACAGCATAAAATATTTACTAAAATTCTTTCAACCGTTTAAAAGTTTAGTGACAAACACAAGTACACTAGTTTTTTTATGTATAAAGGTTTTTGGTCAATGACCTGATTGGATTAATAAGAAGTGAACTTTTGCTTTTTCATTTAAAATTCAAACTATTCTTCAAGGATACACGATGTCATTGACTTTTGTTATTTCATTTCTATAATATAATGTAAGCTGGTGAAAACCTTAATTGCACTTTTTTTGCAATAAGGCCAAAATAAAAGAAAAACTTTGCTATAATGTCATTATAAAGATTACGAACAAAAGTCAAGTTAACTAAAACCTTTAGATTTATACAAAAAAATGTTTATTTCATTTACATTATTTGAAACATTTTTGTTTTTCATAAAAAAATCAATAAATATCCTCACTTGTAAATTTCCATAAGGAAATCATCACGAGGATTTGTACCTAATTTACGTATGGGGAAAGTACATTACCTGCTTCTTAAGCTACTTTATAGAATCACTTCTCAAAACATGCAATGGTTTGTGTAATATCATTGTGTATTATTACAATTTTATTAACTTTTCCTCCACTAGGGTTGTCAACTTAATTTATAAAAAAAATATATATATATTTAGGTCAATATTAAACAGTATTTTAGAATAATGAATAGTATTTTCTTAACTTAATTAAAAAATATAGAAATATCAGATTAAAAAACTCGTCGAAAACTTTGTGTACTTAATGTTTGTTCAACAGTAAAAAGTATAATGTAAAAAACAGTATAATGCAACAGAATTAGTAGTAGTAGTATAGGCAGGAGTATAATACAATAGTATAAAAACATTTAACAGTATAGTTGGCAACCCTAGCCTCAACCGAGTTATACGGCGACCTCCTTAAGCGACAATTTGTTAGAGGTCCGGTTTAAAATCCAACTGCCAAATTCGTGACGTACATACGTAACGGACATATTGCTTGTGGGACATGTTAAATATTGTTTTAGAATCTGAATAGAGATTTACTTATCGCAACTGTTGTTTATAATTATCATAAACATGTATGATATTTTCACGTATATTTCTTTTTTTTAGAGTGGTAACATTTTATGTGTGTACCTCTATGTATGGGTTTAGTTAAATTTTTTGTACTCAAAGACTACTCCTGAGGTTGCTAATGACATTAACCAACATTACTATTTAATATTAATTACATAACATTACATTACATTCTCAAAACGAGACGATTTTACGAGTTGTCAGGAATTCCCAAATCGACATCCCTGAAGTACTGCAATATTCTACAAAGATATCTTACGCATATTACTCGAAGTAGGTTCAATGAACTCTCAGCACTAGCCTTTTACGAGCAATCATAAAAATAACTATGAAACCTTACAGTGTAGGGTATAAAGGACGCCTTGGAACTTAGGTTAATACTAAAGTAAGCTAAGGTTCAGTTTACATCGACGTATTAATATTAGAGACGGCTTATAATGAGCATTAGTTACCATTAATACACCTAATGACATCTATGGTAATTTTTTTAACTTTTCCTATTAAGCACGCAATCTTATGTAAAACTTGTAACGTAAATTAAATTACACATTTTCATGTTATTCACACTTTTCCAGTCATGATTTCATCACTTCAATATCATATGCTTAAATATCCACAAAAACTGGTTTGAAGGTGGTTTTGTTTTAAAAATAAGAGTTAAAAACGGATATCAATTTATTCAATTCATTACCCTATTGCTGTAAGCTACATTGAGAATGGGAGTGTCTTCTACGAGTACCAAGAACATCAAAGCAACACACATTTTTCCGTGTTTTTATATAAATGACTATGATCTTAAATACGTCATATATTGTAACATTGTCCTGTTTTTAAAGTCACAAACTGTTTATGGTATTACCCAAGCACCTTCAATTTGACGGGTTAGATGGCAAAACAAGCCAAATGACTTGGGGGACAGATGAATAACTATTAAAGATCTAACTACTAAAACACTACTAAATTGTAGACGTTTTCGAAACGTCTTCGAAGCCAATACATACATAGAATGCTCTTAATTAAACAAGTAGATCATTATAATTTTTCTGGATTTTGCTGAGTCATTTATCGTAACTACTAAGATAGTCTTCTATCTTAGTAACTCAAAAAATCACTTCTAATTGTGAAACTAACATAGATAGGTGTAATTAACATCAATCATAACGTTTCAGGATTAGATGTACCTTTAATTGATTTGAATTTAGAATCGAAACTTACATATTTTCAATGTCTATTCAACAAGGATAGATTTACTGTCTAACGGCAAAATGATCCCGTAGTCTATTATCATAAATCTGTTCAATACTTCAGACTATCTATTGTTATGCTAACGATGTGCACCTGTCGTGTAGTAGCTTATTGTTATGTCGTCAGTTTTCTCGTAATCATTTCAATTTATCTCATTCAAAGTACTATGAAATTCATGAGGATATTTTTCATGATCCTATTGTGGTAGGTCTGCGTTCGAATTCAAATTAGGAATATATTTAAAAGATATTATTACTTTAGACAACTTTTTGTCGTGATATAGTAAAAATGGGGACTGTTAAATCTACTGTTAGATAAGAAACAATGTAAAACGATCGTGTTGTTAATCAGAAATCTCATGTGAACAGCCATTAACATTAACGTTATCTGCATTTGTGACACGCCACGCTTTGTTACTAAGTTTTAACTATGATGATGAGTTAGCGCCGTCTGTTTACCACATAGTTAATGAATATATCTTTATGATGATAGATCGCAATATAAATAACAGAAGTAAAATTACTTCTGAACTGAAGTTTGGAGTTTGTTCAAAAACAGACTAACAGTATTGTAACAATCACTAGAAACCAGGTAGTTATCTATAGTTCTTCCTTGATGGATTTAGCGTAGTTCAAAGTACGGGTATTAGCAACAGGCGGGTTAATTTTACACGTGCTATACACGTGCTATACAAGTATATAAGTAGAAAGAGCAATCGGAGTGCGCCCACGGCAAAAATAACCCGCATAAATGATTGCATTCGGAACTGTTGGAGTATTTAATCTATTCTAGTTACTATGGTAACGTCAGAAGTTTTCTATAGGTCTCAATACTCCTCCAAGCAATCGAGGAAACCAAAACTTTATGTTCAGGTAACATTCTTCAAGTGTGGAACCTTCTGCTGACCGTACTCCAACAATTGTCTTTGAAAACTTGTTACTGAAGCAAATTAAAAAATGGTCAGCCAACCAACCAATTCAAGATATAATTCATTAGTCGGATGTTCTGATTTACATATTTTTGTATCTTTCCCATCAATATATCGTATAATGCATCATGGATCCATCATAGATTCGAATTTGTGTCAAAGAAGAAAAATTAATTTAACAATTTTTTTTACTCGTCCTGGGAGATTTGATTCTCAATATATCCAGATAATTAAAAGTTGACAAAGATGCACATATCTCCACAAAGTTCCCAACCTTCACTTGGTCAATTATCCCTTAAGCCATATAAGGACAAGTCCCAAGAAAAGGTTCAGTTGAGAGCTGTTGTTACCAATGATCGTCCGAGAAATCTCTCTTTCTACCTGTCTTAGGTTGAAGATATTTCAAATCACAACCTGTCGCTCGATGCAAATTTGTTTGACATTCACTCTTTAGTGCTTTGCCCCTTTGTCCGGGGTGTTATTGGAGCTCTGTCAGTAGGTATTTGAGCCGAAGCTATTGTCAATGAATCGTTTCCATTCGACGCAAATTACTCGGCGTGATCTTTCGTTTTGCTCACGCCATTAATCAGAACCAGCATTGTTGCTACTGCTCTTCTATCTTTATCCAAGGCCGATTTTTCTTTAACAATTAAAGGATTATTTGTATTGTCAATATTTTCTTTATTATCTGTAATTTCTGATGTTGTAAACCTAAGACATCATTATAGGTTATTTTAGTAGGGGGATTGTTTTAAAGTTTTATTGTAACTGTTTTTTTAATCGTTTTGTTTACGTTAGTCTGTATACAATATGATTATATTAACATAACGTCAGGTATCTAACCTTAATTATTTAAATGAAGAGCTACGAGTAATTTACTATTGTCATATGAAACAATTGTCGTATCATTACACTTTATCTATGTTTGTTGAATAGTTGAGTTTCTTGTATTAATTAATCACGTAAACGTACTAAATGTCGTACATACGAGTATGTTTGTTCACTGCTGTGATGCTGTTAAGTAGAAGTTCATTACTGAATATAAAGATGACGTCAGAACGTACCTATACGTGTATTCTTGCAAGTCTTAAAACAGAATTAACGGTATTGCATCTTGTAAATCCTTCAAGCCATTTGACCCGTAGAATTTAATCGTGACAAAGAAGTGAATATATTACATTTAAAAAAACATTACCCACCTCTTGGCGTGGGTTAAAATACGTAGCATATTATGTCATAGCCGAGTTTTGGAGTTATTTGATTTTCAAATAATTCAGAGGCGACGGCTTATTGACACAGGTGTAAAGAGTGTAGACATGACTCGAAATTTGTTCATGTAACCGATCCATGTGACTTCGAGACCTCGTAAGGTTATACGACTGTCAATTGAATTGAACCCGCGCTACCATCGATATTGATTGAGATGTTGAGCGGACATCTTGTTTGTCTGTAAGGACTGGATTAGATGATTGAAGCGGTGAATCACTCATATATCTATATATAAGTATACATTTTAATATATGAGTCGCAGAGTCGTATGTTTTTTAGAATATTCTCTCCGGTTTGCGATTGTAAATAAGTGTAAATGATATTGCATAACAAAATAAGTAGAATGTTATAAACGCGCTCGGCGTGACGTCACGAAAATTCTCATGTGTCTTGTATGGGCGTCGGAAATATTTGATTCTATACAAAAATACTGTCGGATTTCGATTAACAGGCGATCCTATTAGGTTTTTAAACTAAGATATTCTTTAAGTTATCTAACAAATATTATTATTAAATTAATAAAAACAACAATTAACATGTATCTCAAAAGTTATCAGATAAGTAGGTACGTGTTAGTTTTCATAAAATTATTTTATTGATTTTTACGTAGAACAGTACCTACCATAGAGGCATAAAATGGAAAATTAAACAAAAGGCAACAAAACTACGTTAAAAGTCGTCAAAACTCTACAACATTGTGAAGATGTCCTATTTCTTGATTGTCGTCGTCCTAGTATCAATTGGCGTCCAGTTAAAGTTTATTTGGTTAATGGTATTAGGGCACACAGTTCAATTGCTTCCTTGTTTCTCATAATGGTGTTTCGGATGTTGTTAACCTTGGCCCTTCTATAATGACGTGATTTATGAACGAATTGGTAGGAGATTGGAATTGCGGCGTTCGAGAGGTTTTAGCGTATATTACGTAACTTTAAGATCAGGGTTAATTGTTTTTAAATAAGATTCGCCAGTTAACAACAAAAATAACTAGATTTTTGTTGACCTTGTTTAAAGGCATTTTCTCGTTAAACATCGTATTGTAGATTTGTAAAGAACTTATCAATATTTTTTTATTCGTTTATTGTAATCCTCATAAAGATGGAATTCGTGAATTCTTTCCAGCAAAGATAAGTGCGGATGTACATAACCGTCTTGTAAATTGCTGTAATTTCCTATAGTTTCATGTCCGTACGTCCTGGTTCTAGGTTCTTAGGACGCTTAGAATTAATTTGTTACTTCCCTTTTCGGCCACCATTCCCCAGACATGAAAACTTTCCGGGTTTTACCTGGACACTTCCTCTGTCTCCTGGACGTTTCTAAAACTAGGTCAAATACGGGGAAACCCGAACCAATGACTGCCCTATACACAAAGAGTTTTCTGTCGTGACAATAGGCAATATTCGTTGAATGCATTACGAATGACCACCAAGCGAGCGACACCGTTCGAATTCCATGTTCAAATTACTTCGATATATACCCGACTTGAGTATATACCTACATACATGGTTACTACAAGTCTGCAAGTGTCGTTTAAAATAATACATGTCTTTGTCTCAGCGATATATGATATAGATTTATTTCAATAGCAACAGTCAGATTCTATAAAATTTTGCAATCATGCAATCTATTTCGGCTATATTTCAATTTAGAAGATGGATGGATAATAACTAAGAATCTAAGTCAATGCAATACCATTCTTTGGGATGATTAACATTATCACTAAAATGACTATTTTTCAAAAATTATTTCGAGAAAATTAAAATTAAAAGTTCTCTTGACAACCCGTACGGCGCAATTGAAATATCTAATGTTACAATGCTGATCTTCTCTCAATAGATCATGAGTTCGCTTCCCAGCAAGACAAATATGAATGATGAATTTACGTTTATATTCTCGTTCAGGATGTGTCTCCTTTATCTATGTGTTGTTCTTGGCACTTACAACACTTACCCCACATTCTTTGTTTTTAAAAACATTGTTTTTGTCCAAACAGAAAGTATGCCCATCAGCTACGATACTTCTACGTGGGTTGAGCGCGGAGCAAACCAACCTCAAGAGCATTCTCCAGGAAAAAATCCCTAAGGAACAGGAGAAGATCAGGGAATTCCGTAAAAAGCATGGCAGCAAGAAAGTCGGCGAAGTTACCGTTGACATGGTAAGTTGACGCAGTGTTGTGCTATTTTAAACTTTAATGTTAATGCAAGAGGGTCTCAAATGGGTTGAGGACGAGTTAAAAATAATATCTAATGCTTTTTACTTTTTAGACTTAAAAAAATTTAGGCGATATACATTTTAATATAGGATATGAATGACAAACTTTAAGTCTAGTTTAATCAAATAAGTAGGTAATAGAACCAGTATTCTATGTGAGTAATAATTACGGAAAAGATAAAAAAATGGTTCATCAATTAAATATTACTTAGGTCTTGACGATCGTTAATTGCAAATAAAAAGGAAAAAAAAACGATTAAGAATAAGTAATTGTAAAGTATAATTTAAATCATTGTAAACGACCTCAAAACGGTCTAAATACAAGGAAAACCTTATTTAATCCTCGGAGGTTGTTCGCTTACCGTTTTATCGCGAAACTGTAGAATTATGTCTCATTGGGTTGTTTGTTGAGGAAATTGCAGCTCGTGATGCGCTACGGCTGCGACATTGAAGTCGGCAATGATTTGAATTCATGTTTTAATGTTAATTTCTTCTGCTCTTAGCGAAGGGCAATGCTTTTTCAAACCGTCCTTTACGAGTATGATAAAAGTAAATTGAGTCTTTTAGTAGGTCAAATTTAGCTTGCAAGATTTGATTACAAACACCGGGATAGATGAAACTAAATAAAAGCTTGTAATGGACGTTAATCTAGTGGAAAGGCTTATGACTAATGTCTATGTGCAGATGTACGGTGGTATGCGCGGCATTAAAGGCCTGGTTTGGGAGACCTCCGTGTTGGATCCCGATGAGGGCATCCGGTTCCGTGGCATGTCCATCCCTGAGTGCCAGCAGGCACTGCCCAAGGCCAAAGGTGGTGCTGAACCCCTGCCTGAGGGTCTCTTCTGGCTCCTGGTCACTGGAGATGTGCCCACTGAAGCTCAAGTAAAGGCCGTCTCGAAGGAATGGGCGCAAAGGTATCTATAGCTGTAACACTTTGTAAGACTGTAGTTAAAGTTAGCTTTTGTATATCTTAAAGGATCGTGTTATTTTTGGGCTCCGTAAATTATGTATTGCCTTTAGTAAATTCTTACTATAATTTTTAAGATAACTTTTGTTAAGACCTTGTTTTATCATCAAAAAATAAATAAAGATTCGTTGCTAGTTGATACCCTTGAGGATAGATGGGTGCCTGTTCTATTGTACTATGGTTCTCAAGCCCCAATTGGGAACACGACGAGTCGTTTATCGGCTGACTCAAGCAAAAGGATAGTCGTCACTATGAGTCGGTTATTAGATCCATAATTAAGGCGACCAATTATTAAAATATTATCTATCCTTAATCGTTCGTAATAAGGTGCTAATTTAACGACTAGATAATATTTTTAACCATTAGTCACCTTCACTGCGGACCACAAAATCGACCCTAACTCATCCATCGCATTTTACATGAAGATAATATTAATATCTATCTATCTCCAGGGCTGAACTGCCGGCGCACGTGGTGACTATGCTGAACAACATGCCCAGCAAGTTGCACCCCATGTCACAGTTCTCGGCAGCCGTCACCGCCCTCAACAGCGAGTCCAAGTTCGCGCAAGCTTACTCCGAGGGTGTACACAAGTCTAAGTACTGGGAGGTAAGGATATGTAGCGATCGTAGGTTGTATAATTTTATAAGTAATATACAATACACTATATAAGCATAAGTGTATCATTGATACCTATATGAATAAATGATTTTGAATTTGAATTTGAATTATACTATGTATTTTAATTCATTAAAGACATTTTAGTGGATGTTAGCTTTGTTACAAATATAGATATCAATATATTTTTTAAGTACCTATTGTCTGTTAAAATGTACTCTTTAAAGACTTCGATATTGATCTTTGTATCTATTCCTGACACACTTTTCAACATATCTAGATGACATTTACTATGTTCAACTAACGCTCACAACCTATCTTTCTTCTTTATTTCTTCTTTCTTTTCCCCGTTACTTCTCCTCCACATTAAAGCACCTTCACGAAACGGGAGTAGATAAAAAGATGACTTACATAAGTGTGTCATTGATACCTATAATTAATAAATGATTTTGAATTTGAATTTTTAAAGACTTTGATATTGATTATTGGATCTATTCTTAACACAATTTTCAATATAATGTAGATAACGTTTTCTATCTGCAACTAACGTTCACAACCTATCTACAGTAAAATTTCAAAAAAAATTAATGAACAGAATTACCCCCTATATTAGTAGGTACCTATAGATAAATCGTAGTATTACATTGTAGTAACAAATGTTATGATATACAAACA
>LGAG01001135.1:148979-168349 GCA_001278395.1 Lerema accius | reverse complement strand
TTCCCGAAGCGAAGCGAGGGCGGGTCCACTAGTATGTTAATAAATATAGTATAAAGACAACTCAAAACATTCATAGTAGTATTATTATCAATGATTCACAGTTCCGATCTATCAACCTTGATTAAACATAGGCTAATAAGATTGTGGTCGATATTGGATTGAGTCACCACAAAGTTTGGAACGTAGGCCTTTTTGTACCTCAGAGGGCACGTTGCGAGGGTTAACGAGAGCACAATACACGCTGAACATGATCAGAAATAACTTTATTTATTAATCCAACCATAAAGGTCGTCTGACTAGTAGGTCCAAAGTAAAGTATCTACTCGTATGTATTTATACAAGCACGATAGTATTGACGTGTTCATGGTTATAACTGTAACAATTTCACCACCGTTAAAAAAATGTACTTGATGATATCATGTAAAACTATAGATTTTCTATCGATACTTAATATAAAGATAGTTAATACTGCAACTAACCTCGATAAAGTCTGTAGATAAGATTTTAGTTCATTTTAGTAATTAAAAATATCATTAACCCTATTGAATAGTACCTACTTTTTCTATTATTCTATTAAAATTGAGATATTATTATGTTTTGCTAAGAATATTTCTATGGGCCCAGTTTATGTGCCAGTTCACGACCTATATATACATTTTGTGAACAAAGCGGGCTTATTCCAATGTTTTCATTTGTATTTTAATTTGACCTACTTTTCTTGTGTACAATATATGCATATGTTCGGTTATACATAAAGATAAGCGTAGAAAAAATATGAGATATAAGCGCTCGTTGTATAAGAACAAGAATGTTGTAAGCGTAGTTAGGCTTTATTTTAGCCAGTTTTCATCGTACTTGGACGCTGTTGATGTCAATGCGGTCTTCCACTTGACGTATCAAACGTAAATTGATAGTGTGGGTTTTGTTTTATTTACCAAATCAATATGGTTTTTTTCAATATGGCTGACCACGTCAACTGTCAGTCACGTCAGTTAGAGAAGGTCCATACAAACTTTAAATTTTAATAACTTGATAGAGTGGACTGATTTAAATAAAATAAAGCCTAAATAACGCCCCGAGTGAAGGATTATTTCATTCATTGTTCTGTCAAATCAGCCATTTTGGCGTGATGCACACAGACCCAACTTTTAATTTTATTGTTATGTATAGATTGATAGATATGTGGCCACGTGGGTATATAATGAATGTTTGTTGCAGCGACCACGAGGGCGGCAACGTGTCGGCGCACACAACACATCTGGTGGGGTCCGCTCTCAGCGACCCCTACCTGTCGTTCGCAGCTGGACTTAACGGCTTGGCCGGGCCACTGCACGGCCTTGCTAACCAGGAGGTGAGCTAGTACTACACTTACACTAGATATAACACAGTATCATTAAGAAAGCATTTTTTTTTACAACACCCATACCCCCGCAGTAGGATTCCCTGTGTCGCGGGTGGCATGGACAACACAAATAACGCATTACTTTAATATGACCCGAGAACAAACATTTATCTATCACATAAACATCTGTCTCGGCCGGGAATCGAACCCAGGACCCCTCGCTTCGCAGGCAGGGTCACTACCAACTAGGCTACGGGGTCGTCATTGGTCAAGACGAAATAAATGATTTGAATTTTGCATTTGAATAAGATTTAGCTGTCAAACACTTATTTCGGCAGGTACTGATCTGGTTGGAGAAACTGAGGAAGCAAGTAGGTGACAACTTCACTGAGGAAGGCCTCAAGGAGTTCATCTGGAAGACCCTGAAGTCTGGACAAGTGGTGCCAGGTTACGGTCACGCTGTGCTCAGGAAGACTGACCCTAGGTAACTTATAGACTATAGTCTTTCAATCAATAACCCTACCAGATAAATTGAGGGTTATTTAAAAAATAATAGCTTACATAAGCTACATATCTCTCACAATAATGATAAATCCATATCCATACCCTTGACATATTGACCCGTTAAGCTGTTAAGTGGACACACATACATTGGTCTTTGAAGAAGTAGCAACTCACTTTACAAAAATTAACCTTAACAATTTAAATTACAATATTATAGTATAGTATACTAGTTGCTAATTTATCAGCTATTGTAGTTATCAATAGACAAAGGACATCAGGTATTCTGGTCTAAAAAAACCGCGCGGACTGAACTAAGAATATTTCCAATAGCTAGGTTATATAAACCATAAACCAATTCTATGAATTTAACACTGTAACTACGGGTACGTTTTTTTGAGTAGTCACTTAATTTTTCGTATGTAACTCATAACAATAAACATTAAGCAAAAACAAAAAAAATGCAGTTGGAGGGTTTAGTCCATATATTTTTTTTCAGTTCTTAGTTCCTAACTATGGGAAATAATCCTTGGTACGGCCTCGCATTTTTTTAGACCAACAATGTACGAAAATTGCCTCATGTTCTTAAATCAATTGTTAATAGGTACACCTGTCAACGCGAGTTCGCCCTCAAGCACTTGCCAAATGACCCGTTGTTCAAGCTGGTTGCAGCGGTGTACAAGGTGGTGCCTCCAATCCTCACCGAGCTTGGCAAGGTCAAGAACCCATGGCCCAACGTAGACTCACACTCTGGAGTACTCCTACAGGTATGTTACTAATACAGTGAACCCGAGGGAAACCGACAACCATTTTGCAGGGCAGCATCGGACTATCGCATTTTGTCGGACTATAGAGTACCGCTTAAGACCTAAAGTCCGAATTTTGTTACGAAAGAGTACCTTGTAATGTTGCCATTTCCCTAAAAAAACGTGTTCTAAATTAGGGCTCTTCAGTCATTATATATGAGCAAGAAACATGTCAAGTTGTTGCCTGAAATTATTAAAACAAATGACTACTACTGTTGTATGTTATTGCAATATGGCTGACCACGTCTGTCAGTCACGACAGTTTGAGAAGTCCCGTACAAACTTTAAATTGTAATAAGTTTTGATAAAGTGGACTGATTTAAATAAAATAAAGCCTAAGTAGCGCCCTGAGTTAAGGATTATGAATGTATTTCATCTATTGTTCTGTCAAATCAGCCATTTTGGTGTGATGCTTTTTCAAACACACAAACAAACAGAACCCGCCTTTCGATTTTATTATACGTATAAAATAGAATTGAAACCCAAAAAAAGATCGACTTTGGGGAATTGTTGAAATGTAACAGGGGAAAAAACATACGACGTAAAAAAAGTCAACGTATGGGGTTCTTTAAAATAAATAAACGCTTTGTTGGTTTTCAGTTCCCTTAGAACCCCTATAAGATTATGAATGCACTTCAGTAATCAATCAAATTATTATTGTATTGAAATTAAATATCACATGCTTCGGTGAAACCTGCACACCTGAGAGTTGTCCAAACATGTGAGAAGTCTGCCAATGTGGTAGACTATGGCCTGTACTTACATTGTGAGAGGAGACCTGAGCTCAGCAGTGTGACAATTATGAGCCCTATTGCCAATCAATAACCTATATTTTCTATTAACAGTACTACGGACTGAAGGAGATGAACTACTACACGGTGATGTTTGGTGTGTCCCGCGCTCTCGGAGTGTTGGCGCAGTTGATTTGGTCGCGAGCTCTCGGCCTCCCCATCGAAAGACCTAAGTCTCTCAGCACCGAACTCCTCATGAAACAAGTCGGAAACTAAACCAACCACTAGGGCCGTCGGACAACTCAAACTGAAGCAATTTAACTATTGACAACAACGAAACGATTCACAATTGCTTAATTTTTGAAGTTTCGTTCCGCTAAAATTATTTAATTTTATCGATCCGAATTTTTTTATAACCATTGCTGCAGTTTTAATTTTTAATCCTACATTTTTATCTTATTGCAATACAAAGTTTGGTTGTGAAGGATCTGTTTGGATAGCAATACTCAATCAGTTTTTGAAACTATGACATCCGATTACTATGGCATTACTATGTACACTAATTATTTGTGCTAACTAATTTATTTAATTTAAAAGCGTGTACGATGGCCCTATTATTTGACGTAATTGTTAGAAACAGATTGATTCTTGAATTACACATACACTAATAGTCAATTTAAGATCACAAACATTTAAATAAGCTCTATTTTATGGATTTATTTTTTCTGTCCAAATTTATCTTCCATTTCTCTTTTTAATTTATTTATCGTTTAGTAGTTTAAGAGTAAGTGATGCATTTTTGATGATGTTATTTTATTTTTTATTATTATTGTTATTGATACGATTAAGATACCTCTGTGTACTTACATCTGTGATGTCATTTTGTTTTAATTAATGTGTATTTTATAAAAATATACAATAACCATTTTGGCGTATTACATTACTGTAGCGTCGTATGAATTGGCATAATAAAATTGACTAAAGTGGTGGTGTGATTCAATCGATCAACGCTTAGCTGCGTTAGGAGAGTTACGAATGTACGAGATTTTGGGTCTTTAACTCATTATTGTAGTAGTAGAAGAAATACACCGAGGTATGCTGCGCATGCCTGTTAGGGAATGGTTACGATCATTGCAGTTTATTAACTGCAGTATTCTGTCTTTCTAATTGTACTTAGACGGGCGATTCACTTGCCCATAGCTCTATAAAAAGTTTCCTTTCTATAATCTGCTTCTTCACCTCAATTGATCATGCTCCTAGATATACTGTAATTTAATATTCAAGTTACCAAAGTATTGATGATAATTTATTTGAATATGTGAAATGAAATGGTGATTTGGGATTCTTGGTAATATTACTGATGGACTTAATCGCGTTATTTATTAATGTAGTACCAATTTATAACAAAGATATTGTTAATTATGTCTATCAAGTATTTTAGTTGATTCATAGTGATAAATGCAAACCCCATTTTACAACATTTTGTATAGATTTAATAATCTTGACGACATTTGAACTTTTTCGAAAGTAATATAATCATGATTGTATGTATGGACGTTGTGCTTTGTGCAAGCGATCGGGAAACGATGCCACTTTGCTGCGACGACTTTAAATTGACATTGACAATACTAAAATAAATTGGTATGGTGTAGTACTTAATCGTGTTTTATTTCATGCAACAACTACAAAACCCTTTAGTTAATATTATGTAATACCATTTATGCAAGGATAAAAATTAATCAATAAACCAAAGCATTTACATAATTTTATCTTGTCTTACCGTTTCTACACAAACACTAATTGACTTTTTTATGTTAAGATAGCTAACGAGCTGGCAATGCCCACTGCCCAACCCCTACCGAAAATTAACAACGTAACAAACTTCGAGTAGGACTAAGGGGGAAATGTTAGTTGGTTATGGTCCTGTTAGTGATAGATGTTAGTGGGAATATTATTACCTTAAAACCTGCATTACAAGCAAAAGTTTGAAGGCTAATGGATACTTATGTATCATATTTTTTTAGGCACACGACTTCACAGTTACGATAAAAAATCCAGGAGGTAAAAAGTTTGATTTAACACATCTCAATATTTATGTCAATCATAAAAAAATGTTATGATTACGAAAATGGCATGCAATAAATTGATGAAAGGCAGTGATATTTTATTGTGAGCTAGTTCCATAGATTAAGACAATCTAACGACATGTATCGTTTAGACTACTACCTACTGAACGCCTTGTAATGTAAATACTGCTATGGTAAAGTCGATAGATATATTTTTATTACGTAAACATGTTTTGTAAAAGGAGTTTCTATCCGCTACATCCGATTTTTTTGCCACAATATCGGGGTATGTTTTTGTTGCCATCCTGTAAAGTCAAAACACTAAAAAAAATTACAATCGAATTAGTTCCATGCGCTGCCATGTTCATAAAAAGCTTAGGAGTGCCAAACGTTTGTAATAGCTCGTATATATTATTTTCATCAGAAACCCTCAAACTTTGACTACAAAAGGTTTTTATTACATGTTAAAATTTTAAGTTTACTCGTTTTTTTCAAGAAACTATAATAGGTACGCATACATGCATATGAAGATAACACAATAAACGCATTAATTTGGGGACGATGTGTACATGGAAGTGCAGTAAAGTCAATAAAAACGTGTTTATTTTTAAAACCTTCATATTTTGGACACCGATTTTTTTTGGGTATTTTTATCCGAGTGGCCGAAATCTATACTATTTGGCATTTCAGGATTATTCATTAACTACCGGATAACCTGAAAATTTGTGATCGAAGGAACAACATAAATAACGTTGTTACTCCGTAACGTTCTTAATTTCATTATAACTAACAGTGATTCCATAGATCACAGTTTGAGTGATTTATTTTAGTGGCAGATCACAGTGATTTTTTGTCTGTGACATTTTTTGTAACAAAAGTCTATTAGTCTGTGGTGAAATGTAATCAAATGACATCTTATCCCTGTGTCTGTGGTTTGTGCTAATGACAGAATGGCAGGGCTGCGGGCTAGGCTCGGCCGATCTATAGCCTAGAATGTTGTGTGAATTCTAATATTTAATAATGGACATTAATTGATCCATCATACCTTTTCGGTAATTGTGAGTATCGATATTAGCATATTATGTACAGTTATATAGTTGTAATATAGTGCCGTATTTTGCAAGAAGTGAATTTTGTCTTAGGTCCGCGGCGACGCGGCGCGGCGCTTATCTTCTCCTAGAGGTGTTAATGTTTTCGTTACAATCATGATAGAGCTTACGGTGAAAACTTTAAACTCCAACACCTACACCATAACGGTCGACGATGACGTGAGTACCTTTTAATTTTTATTGCGCATAACTTTTTCATACGATTGCAACATGTCCCCGCGCAGGCTCCATTACTACCTCAAAATGTCGGGGAATCTATTTATAACCATAAAATCTATATTTCTTCATCGATTTTATCTTTGGGCCATATAGAAGATGTCGTCCAGAACAGCCTTACAGTAGCCCTCATTTTAATTGCTACAAACCAAATATTGATGTCAACCTTATCAATGCACAAATATTGAACAGGTGTTAAATTTGCAACATTTTACGGTGTATTCGTAGCTCGTGTACGTATACGTAGTCATTTAGATTGAGCTTCAGTGTAACCTTATGCAATTTTTGTACTGGTAACTTACAATATGGTTGATGGTATCCAGGTATGTACATGAGTATGTATAACCCGCGGATGTCCAACGCGCGCATGTTCATCGATCCTGTCTGTATGCACTGCTAATCAATAAATTGTATGGGAGGGGTAAGGGGAGGAGTGAGCCAGACAGGATGTTAAATGTTCTCCCCTAGGATTCAGCCCTTTGTCTGGAAGCTATCAATCTGTAATGACTGAATTTAATGCTCTTGCAATCGTATTGAGATTTGTTTAGTTTTACCTGTTGCTAGTGTTCACATAAATTATTTCTTAGTGTTATGAATCAACAAGTGAGGTGAGTTGAGTAATTGTACAGTTTTGTTCCTAAATGTATTTATATATTTTCCCCTACTTATATATGTGTATAATGTGTATTCTGTATATTATACAATAATAGTATAGTATAGTATAGTATACTAAATAAGCCATTATTTTTAATTTTTTTGCAAATCCTGAACAAAATTTACTGTTTTTTAATAAACAAATAATTAATTTTACACAATTAAAATCATTTTAATAAAAAATTATGGTAAAAAAGGTAAAAGCTTGATGTAATTATTTGTAAAAAGAAAAAAAATTAAAGTATGTTAAATATAAATGATAATTGAAATAAAAACTCCTTTGCCGAATAAAGGGCTCCTCCCAAGTAGTTCATAATAGTTTTTGTCTTTCACCTTTGTAATTCTTCTCCCTATATATCTTCTACATTATCAGCCTATTGATGTGGTGGATATCCTTGCTTTCTCTTTCTCATCGGACCAATCCAACAGGAATTAACGGGAACAGCCTCTTCTAGCGGCATTATGAAACCGCTTATATTTCATAGAAAGATAAAGAAATTTATTACTTTGGTTTCATTCCTTAATACACTATTGCATATTTTAAAATCAATAAATTGGATACTTATTTATTTTACTTAATACAGAAGAATTTTAATGAAGCATATTTTCAAGTGTTTAGCAATATTGCATCATTTTTCCACTTCATACCTATATGGAGTATTGTAGTTGGGTGTACCGATGACAGCTATACAACTTAGAAATAGCTTCAATCATCTCCGTTTAGTATTAAGGTTTTAATTGCACAATATGCGAATTGATTTTAAAAGTATTCTTAAGACTACTGGAGATTGCTATTGCTAATTCAGTGTTAATATCAAGATGTTATTGATTACTAGTATTCATGGGCGTCGCCAAGAGGCATGTCAGTTGCCCACAGGCGTCTAAATATTCACTTAGTAGTACTTAAGTAAATCGACCACACCTCGTAATTCTACACAACATGTTATTAAAATGTAATTTCCAAAATTTATATCTATACAAGTTATTTATAGACTAATCTGTCTAACCCCGTCCATTACCTATCCTTCTATTAGTTGAGTAATGTATAGTGACTCCCATGATATCAACTAAATAATTTACATGACTAAGTTCAAAGTTCAAACTACATATCCTTGAGATGTAGGAATAAAATCGACTGAGCATTGTAATGTAATAACTTTGTTATACATATTATACTTCGTTATACATATCGTTAATATATGTATGTATATCAGTTCATACTTATGTATTACACATAAATCATAATGCGAAATTGCTGGTGCGAAGTGTATAAATTGAATTATTGCCGGTGTATGCTACAATTTCCCTGTGCAATTTCTGTGATTAAGGAATCGGGATAATTTATAATGTATACCTATTTATTCTTTGCTCCTATTCATAATGATAGTAAAAATTAACACAAAATGACAGATCAAAAACCTTTTTTAGCAACCCTAAATATAAATAATAAATTAATGCTCAGCTTGAAATGTTTATTGGGTAGATAAGTAGGTAGGTAGCAGTGTTCATCACAATTACCATTTAGGTACCTATTTTAAGGCATCTAGCGAACATTTCGTTGTTGCATAATTTCGGTTTGTGGTAGAACAAATTCTACCAAAGTATGTAGTAGAATTTGGTTCGTGGTAGAATTTGGTTCTTGGTAGAATTTGGTACGTGGTAGAAATTGGTACGTGGTAGAAATTGGTACGTGGTAGAATTTGGTACGTAGTAGAATTTGGGGCGTGGTAGAATCTCGTTGTCCAGTACGCATGCGTTATGTTGGCGGAATACATTGGCCAATATTTTATGGATCGCAATGGCCAATATGTTATGGATCGCAATGTCGCTCTTTGTGTTGGCTTATTAATGGTTCTGCGTACTGAGATCCTTAGGTGTTCGCAGGATATACCCACATGATTTGGTTGATGGCCGCCAATTACTAATAAAAGTAGCCCATTACACGTCGCGTCGTATTGGTCCAACTAGTTTGTCCAATGGCGGCCATTACAATGTTACGTTCAGGGCCTGAGTCTCAGGCAGTAACTTTCAGCGCCATTTTGTTGTATGATCAGCTACTGCAATAAACATAATTTCATTAAATTGGTTACTATTCTGCTATACTATACATGAACCAAACTATCTTAGACTTGAAACTTAACAATCTTTGAATCTTGTACCATATTGTTTTATCAGTAACCATTTTGTGAGTAAATAGGATGACTACCGAGGACATGTTGCATGTATATATTATGTTATTGAAAATAATAAAAGCTGGATATTAAAATACCCTTTATTATTTTATTAAACAATGTCTTGTTACCTACTATCTGTGTTTGTGTAGTGGGGAGATGTTATTTTTTATTTGTTTTATTTGTTTTATTTTTAGACCACCGTTTATGGACTAAAGCAAAAAGTCCAGGAGCAATTGGGGATAGACATAGAACAGCAACGTTTAATATTCTTTGGCAGAGTTTTGCATGACAATAAAAAACTTGCTGAATATGGTCAGTATATAGACTTTACATGAGTTTGATGGGCTTGCTTACCTGATAGTCACATTATGAAAATAATAAAATATTAATCGCATTTTATTGTTCACATATTTTTCTTAATCATTAATTTTATTGCTGTTAATATTTCGTTTAGCCCCATCTTAGAGTTCCATGACACTGTTGTGTCCATCTGTATGAGACTGATTAAAAGCTCATTTTTTTTAATTATAATGTAATTTTAGTTGCCAAGGTAAACTAACAATATTTGCTATTGACAACTTTTCAAGTTTTGTATAGGTAATTAATACTTATAAAAAATTGCATTAATGCATGCATAGGGCTTAATACAACTTGTATTGTTCTTAACAGTTCTATACGTTGATTAAAGTATAAATGGGAATGACCTTTTATTCAGCAATTAGACTGATTGATGTAATTGTTCTTAAGTATTTTCTACTATAACAACCAAATCTTTATGTTGCATGGTTTGTTTTCTTTTACAATAAATTGGGTACAATATGAAAAAATAATTAACAGGAACATTAATTATTTTTTTAGTCATATACTCGTACATACATAACATAATCATACAAAGTTATACACTATGACAACATATAATAATGGTTCTATAATCTAAAAATACAATGTTTAAATGTCTTCTTTAATGGAATATCATGACAGTAGGTTTAGTTAGCTTTTAGTAAAACTCTATAAAGAAAAGATTTTGGTAATGTGTAAATGATTTGATAATGAACATAAACAAAATCATGACACAAACATTTTTGAAATTAAAATGTTGTCAATTGCAAGCAGTAGCAGTCTTGAGTGAATTATTAAGCTATTAATTATCACCTTGATTATAAATATGTATGATTATTATTATTTATCATTTGGATGTCACAAACATGTTCTATTGCTTTTATGCTTGAAGCAAAGTATATAAACAATTCAATTGTTTTATATGTTAGTATTTCATGTCATAAAATTATCAGTTTTATACACTGAAACATTCACATACCAAAGTTCAAGTTATTTAGTACCTAAGTGCTATTTTTTCACAATTATAATTATAGTTGTGCATATGTAACTTCTTACTTGTGTCAATTTTGGCATTGCTATTTTAATGTTTTTTAAATTTTCTCAATTGCTTGTACAATAGTGGTCATTGTGTGGTAAATGTTGTACATTAATAAACACGTACATTATTTTTACGATTTTGTTCATCCATTGCACAGTCACTTACATAAAATTATAGATCCATGGGCACAAGGGCAATACTATCCGAATGTACTGCTGCATACAGCAATCTGACCATTCTTATGCAGCACAAATATGTGATAGAAGTTGATCTTTTAAAATCATTGAATTAGGTGTTCATGGTTTTTTGGCCAATAATCTAAACACTTATTATTATTTTGCTTCCTTAAAAAATTGGGCAGAATTTCATAATAAACTTTCAAGTTTTATCTCACCTCGGTATTTGATTTCAAATAAATTTAAACACTTATTTTTATTTTTGCAGTGCTTGCTTTAAAATTACTGTTTTAAACAATGGTTCAACCCCTAGTTTACTCCTTTAGATGGTGAATTTCCAGAAACCAGTTCTTGGTGACTCCCTGGCCTTTATAGGGAGTCCAATACGATTTATCTTGCTTCTAGGCCGTTCAGCTGCCGAGATTTTTTATACTATGAATGATCTGTTATATAATAATTATATTTAGCTTACATTCGAGTATTGCTCTTGTATATCCCATGTATGGTATCTATTTTATTGTACTACATGAACCAAATGGTTTTATCCGTATCACTGAAAAATGCAGTCACAAAATTAAATTATGTTTTTTAAAAAACATTATAGTCTGCACTTATAGAACGACCACCCCTGTACTTTAGCAACTGTAACCACCTACCTTTGGTTAACCGAATATACAAATCTGTTTTGTTTTTCAAAGAAATAATTTAGTGTAATATAAAAATATATTGGCAAATTCTTTCTGAAAAGGATATCAGGCATTTTGGTCTAAAAAAAATTGGGCGGCAAGAACTAAGAATATTTCCAATAGCTAGGTTATGTAGACCTTAAAGTAATTCTATAAACACTTATTTTTTATCATTGAAAAAGAAATTTCTAGATTTCTTTTTCAAGTTTTCAACGACGGAATACGGGATCATGAAGTCAGAGCAGCCATGCGACGACGCCCGCAATCGGATGGAATGGTAGAGAGATTCAATAAAGATCTGAAAAAAAATGCAGTTACAGGGTTAAGTCTATAATATATTTTTTAATTTTTGAGTATGGCCTGTCTATAGGAAATAATCCTAGGTCTGACCGCGTTTTTTTTAGACCAATAATGTATGGAAATTGTCAGATGTCCTTTTTGATTGCATTTTACAGTTTATTAAATGTTTCTAATAATTATCCACATGAAAATATTGTTCTACATATGGGTAGTTAAGCGAAGGAAGGTATATTTTTATTTGTAAAGGCTTCATGGAATAAGGATACAAATACAAGGGACATAGAGGACATATTCTCGTACCATATCGTAATCATGGTACAATACTTAGAGTGGCTTCAACTTTTTACCACACAGATCAATCCTCATCACTAAGGAAGTCTAGAAGGAGACATTCGTGTGTATAAACACCTTTAAATATTGTACCACAGAACATTACTACAAAATAACTTAAACAAATACCTCTTCCTGGTACTGTTACCATGGGCTTCGAAGAGGGAGGCGGACGGTGGCTCGTGCCCTTCTCCATTAAATAAGTCCACGTGTTAATTATAAAAAATTTTGTTACTTCCAAAAATTAATCAATGTACAAGTTATGTATACAAATAAACCTATATATTTTTTTTCCTATACTCCCTCCTTCCCAGCTTGGGCATCCCTTGCCACTCTTAAAGTCGGCAACACCTATGTCTAATAGTTAAACCGATTAAATGGTCTGTAAACCAAATTGTGACATCCCTTATTGTATCCTTGTTCTATATTAGCAATTTAGATAGAGACGTTAGAATTGGTAATGCTAGTTTTTCATATGCTCAAGGTTAGAATATTGTGTGATTTCGAACACTTTTCTGATGTAGGTGTTCATGGGAAAGTCGTGCACTTAGTTGAACGGCCGCCGCCGAGATTTGCTCAGTCAGCTGATGAAGACGAAGACATGGAAGGACGTCGCGCAGCGGGTGATCCGGTAAATATATTAAATGTTTTTATTAGGCCCGGTACTCAGGGGCGGATCGCGACTTATTGGGACCCTGGGCTAATACTACTCGGGGGGCCTGTTTTCTATTATGTTATGTATAGGTATCAGGAAAAAAATCGGCTGATAAAAATATTTATTTTTGTGTACCTACTCTTTAACCGATTTTAATGATAATTATGATTTTTAAAGGGGCCTGGGGCCGTTTGTATCCACGGGGCCCTGGGCTGAAGCCCAAAAAGCCCTTACGTAGATCCGCCCTTGCTGGTACTGATGAATACTGAATGACACAGGTATTTATTATGTTGCTCTCGGAAAATACGCTATGCTAATGATCGGTAAAGTGAAGCTTCAGAGCCGCATGTGGCTCTTTGGCTCCTTAAGTGCGGCTCTATCTAACTTTCATTTAAAAAATGTGTAAAGGTTATTTTTGTGTACTACTTATTTAGTGTCATTTAAGTTTATTAAACAAGCGGATTTGGCTCCCAATTTTTTTTATTGTTGTAATGTTTATATCCTCTGTATGGCTAATAAGTTTGCCGACCACTGCGCTATGCCAGCAATAAGATGCAAATCTTTGCTTGCTTGGTGAAACGTTTTTGCTCCGTTGGAGGTTTCAATGAACATTTAAGTAGTATCATCATTGAAATGTGAAAATAACAGTTCGCTATTACCTGTAAAGTTATAACTATTCGTGACAGTTTATTTTTGCCAAAAGCAACTATTTAATTCCCTAGGAGAGAGTACAATTGCACACACAGTTAGTTAATCCTAATTCTTGCTAATATTATAAATGTGAGTTTGTGTGTATGTTTCAATGTTTGTACGTCCTTCACGCTCTAACCGTTGAACTGATTAAGCTGAAATTTGGCACATAGATAGTTTGCATCCAGGAATAGGACATAGGATAGATTGTGTCCCGATTATAGGTTCCATTCAATATTTTGTTTAGCGACTTTTCCGAGGGCGAAGCTGCAGGCGTCGTCTAGTTTTATATATATTTCACTTGCTTATGTGTAGTCCCCACGGCGCGGTCGAGCACCTTCCCCAACACGGATTCGACTTTTGTTCCTGCAACGGGCCATCCAAGAGATACGAAGCTCGTTAGAAGGCTTAACATCATCAGTAAGTTGTCTATGTTATATTAAGCTATTAGCCACTAGCCCTCACTTCGCTATTAAAACCTTGCTATTCACTTATTACAGACGGTAATTAAACAAAAAGATTTTAAAGAAAACAATGCTAGTAAACCCATCGAATATAACACCATACCGATATCAGAAGATTTTGTGTATTTAATTTTGATAAAATTAGTATGGGGTCCCATGAGATACACCAGTTTTCAAACAAGTGGAAAAACGAATTTATCTATCTATAGTCTGTGTTTCACTCATAGAAAGTTTGATTTAGAACCTTTTCTTGTTCTGAAGTTAATTAAAATCTGTGCTTATTCATTGTATTTTATTATTTCATTTCATTTTATTTAACAGAATGCGTGGTTACCTTCGCACGGATTTAGACCATCATCGCATGATGTAAGTCAATCTATACTTATAATTATGAAGCTGAAGAGTTTTTTTAAACGCGCTAATCTCAAGAACTACTGGACCGTTTTGAAAATTTCTGTTAGTGTAAGTTAGTCCATTTATCGACGAAGGCTATAGGCTATTTAACATCACGCTAAGATGACTAGGAGAGGAGCAGCAATAAGAAATACTGCGAAAACTGGAAGATTATTTGTATGATATAATCTTTTCTTTTGTATTTCAATTACTTTTAATATGGATATTAAAACGTTATAAATTCAAGATGGCCGCTACCAAAACGATGTAACTTAAGTCTATGAGTACTATGATTAGATTTCACTACAACAAAATATTACTCTCAGTTTAGATTAATTCAAAGTGTCTTTTCGAACTAAGTTCACATTGTTGTATGTTGTTGTCACCTACGTTGTATGACTTACGTTTCTGACCTGGTATATGAGTCATCATCATCATCACAAGTTCACAACATAATTGTCCCACTGCTGGGATCGGGTCTCCTCTCACGATGTGAGGTATAGGCCACTATGATAGTCTACCATGCTAGCCTAGTGCGGATTGGCAGATTTCACACATCTTTAAGAATTTCATGAAGAACTCTCTGGCGTGCAAGTTTCCTCACGATGTTTGATCACCGAAGCAAGTGATAATTACTTTTTACGCACATAACTTTTAGAAAAACAGAGGTGCATGCCGGGGTTCGAAACTAGGAACGCCGGTTCGGGAGACCAACGTTCGAACCACTAGGCTAAGTATGTGAATAGTTTAGTTTTGATTAAATTTTTTTTTTTAACACAGGAAAGTGGTGAGGGCTCTCACAGGTCGTACCACGTGGTGCCACAGGCGGGACCTTCCAACGAGGCCCTGGCTCAACCGGGGCCCTCGCAGCCTCGGCAGGAACCTAACCCTGACAATGACGATAGGGTCGTCATCACCGACCCTTATGGGTAAGTATATTTAACAACACCTGTCTGTGGTTGACGTTTGACCATAACGCATTAGGTTAAATTTTAACTAGAACATCTGTATGTGGTTGAGATCGACCATAACTCATTAAGTTAAACAATAGACTATAAACCCGTTTATTTTACCTGGTTGAAAGATGTCAATATCAACTGTGATTAATCTGTCAACGTGGCCATCCGTTTGACATGTGTACGCGTGGCTGTATATATAGTGAGGTAGTGCGCGTTTTGAATAAGAAGTTGTTGTGTGATGTAATACAGTTTTCAAGTTTTTGGTTGTTTGCTTTTTTCACATTGTCATAAACCTTTATCAAATACACTAAACTGAAACAGGACAAAAAAGTTCGATCTATTCTTCTATAATTTGTTTTCGAGAAGTTAACTAAGTGTTGTTGCTCACGCATAATAGTCCTAGCCAGTTATGTTGTAATGGGTATATTGCATACCTTAATTGTCAATCTGAACTAAACGTTAGGACAAAGGAGTTACAGTCGAATTTTCGTCGCACTGATTTAGGTATATTTTTTTATGTAGACGCGTGTTTGAACCCAGACCAAACGTGCCGACTGGCCAACGGTACGCGGAATTACTTGGCGAACTAATGGAACTTGAGACCCAGTTCAACCAATACAGAGCGATGTACGTCGACTGGATTCGACAGAATGACAATGCACACACTGACGAGGTAAGTTGGGGAACGATAAGAGATGGCGCCACTTGTAGCTTTTTACTTAACTGCCAGGAGGGTAATGATTATTGAACGTATGTAGGCATGTATGTATGTATGTCCTTATCATTGGCACGCTCTACAACCTAAATGACTTGTCGGATTTTGAGTTACTATGTATTTTTTGATAGTGTACCCTCAACTTCAAAATTTTTTTTAAGTCGTGTTTTTTGTTTTTCTACTAATTATCTATCTTTCTACTAATTATCTACCTTTGATAGATGACTCTCGAGGAGATCGAGCAGATGGTCCGTCGCAAGCAACGTTTCTCGACGATGATATCTGAGTTGCATCACGCTTTTGCGCATGCGCATCACGTGGTCAGTGACTTTAACTACGTGGTCACCCCGTCGGGCACCCGGCTCACATCCGAACCGATTATACAACATAACGCCGAAATAGCGATGCATGTAAGTTGATATAGTTTTGTAGTTTATTAAAAAAGAAAAACGTTAGAAATTAAAAAAAATAATTGAAAAGTGAATAAGTAAATTACAGTATCAAATAGTATTTAAAGAAAATAACGCAAAACAAAGTAGTTTAATTTAAAAAAGACAAATCAATATTTTTACTGAATTGTTAATAGACTCACTAGATATTTTTATGACGCATTTAGTAGTCTGTAAAAATTCGTTTGTAATGTTCGTAACAGGCGCACGTGAACATGATGCACTCCAACGAATTGGACTCGCGCGATCCAAATCAGCGCTATCAAAACCCACCTTACCAACGGGTGTATAGACACCCGCGCCATCCACAACAAATGACGCCATCCATGCAAGTACCGAGACCGTTACAGAGAGGACATGTGAACGTCACCTCCGTACCCTTTCAGATGCCAAGGAATCCGTGCAGAATGCACGTGCAGCAGACCACATTGCTGACACAGCAGATGCCGCCGCAGCAGATGCCGCAGCAACAACAACAGATGCCAGCGCAGCAGCAACAGATGCCGCAGCAGCAACAGATGCCAGCGCAGCAACAGATGCCGCAGCAGCCCCAGTACCAAACGGCGGAGTTTATAATGCAGCAAGTGGTGCCGGGTATACAGCCGCTATTGATCGGTACGCCGGCTATTAATATAAATATGCAGCCGAATCCTGTAACTTTCCAGCTTGAATTAGATACGAGGTCGTTGGAGAGCGCGCTGAATACCGCCGCCAACCACGTTAGCCAGCTAGTCAACCAACCAAACGACGCGGCTTGTACCAACACTAATACTAGTACCACTAGCAATACCACCACCACTCAGTCGCAAGGAAATACCCGAACAGGGATCCAGGCACAAGTTACATCGCCTCTCCTAGGACCCAATATAGGTATTCATTTGGGGACTTTCAACTTGGGGACTATCAATTTGGGTCCTATAAACGGTATGGAAGTCGACCCTCAATCGACCCCTCAGAGGCCAAATACCGAGGGCGGAGAACAAGGTACTAATCAAAGTGCAAACGCAAATAATCAAGAGAATACCAACCAAAATGACAGGCCGCGCCAGGTTTTGTTGGGTAAGTTTATTTTACATTTTGTTCGGCGGATGGGGGCGGTCGCACTAACAAGGTTAACAACTATTATTATGTAAATATTATTATTATAAGGCTATTTTTACATGGGACAGTCTTGTATTACTAATATAATTTTGACACATTTTTCTAATTCATATTTCGTTTGTGGAAATTATACTATTAAATTTTTCGAAGTCAAATATAATGCACATATTGTAATGTGTTCACAAATATTTATTTATGTTCTCAACCCTAAGGGGTTACAATTGTGAAGTCAATATTTGTATTCACGATTTATTTACATATATTTTTGATTTAATCTTCACACTGTCTCATGTAAAACGGTTAGAAATTACTAATTAATTATATTCGAGTTTGAAATTAGAAAAATTGTTAACAATGTTGACGTAGTAGTTTTTCAATTAGCTTTATAAGAATTGGTTATAACTTAAACTAACCCCCGCTATATGATGTTCAACAGGCTTAAATGTATGCGTAATTACTCCATTACATAAAGATTGTGACAAATGACAGTTTTTAGTTTTTTCTTCATGCGTCTCTTTCGAACTGTTTTTTTAAAGTGCTTGAGAGAAGTAAGAATAAATGGATACCTTCTTGTAGTCCCAATGTTTAATTAATGGAGTAATACACCATTTTTAGTTTAGGCTTTGTGTTTATACTGTATATCATAACATTAAGTTTTTTGAGTTACATAGCGATAATGTGGGAACATGGGAATGTTATCCCCTTAGGGTTTACTATCAAAACCCCTAAAAAATTAGGGGCTCCTCTCGCGCATTTAGTTTAAACGGTTCGGCGTTAACGATAGATGGATTATGGCGCGATAGATTTGAAATATTTCTAACAAGAATAGAAACACAATTTTTTTTATGCGTCATAGATTTCGAGAACCTGTTCAGGGGGTTGCAGCAGGTTGGCAACCTGGGTGAAATGGAGATCGTGATGAGTGTGGAACCGCCCAACACTGATGAAGATGTAGCACACGCGTTTGCTATCAACAACCCTCATCTGCAGTCCACTATGATGATGGCTCACCAATTGCCTGCGGGTAAGTAGTAATACTCTATCAGGTGAATAACGACTCAAGTGTAGTCGCTGATATATGCGTCCCTTTCGCACACTGGTTTTGTTCTAGTGTTGAAAAGAGAGGAATAAATGGGGGTTTGATTGACTGCTAAGGCAATCTGTATCTGCACGGGTCTCATTTTTCTTTGACCTTGCTTTGGAAGGTGTGTGGTCTGTAAAGTTATACTGGTCCAGCGTGGTGCACTATGGCCATTACAACACTATGAGACATCAGAACACAGCGGTGGAAAGGTTTGCGATGATGATTGTGCAAGAAGGGTAATGTTTTTTGGCCATATGTATGTATGTTCATTGTTTGGTACGCTCTGACGAATTTCAACATTTAGGGTGTCATCGGATTCGTCTCGATCGTGTGAGTGATGGGGGAGGGCAATCTTTTAACAATCGGGATTTTGTTTTTCTATTAAGTATAA
>LGAG01001135.1:131762-148711 GCA_001278395.1 Lerema accius | reverse complement strand
GTGAGGGCCACGGTGGCCCCACGAGCCGCGGGGAACGCAGAGGGCACAGGGTCGTCGGGCCCCGCAGCCCCCGGCGGTCCGAATGTACAACCCTCGGCCCCGCCGGCGCCGTCGGGAAATGCCGGTAAGTTACAGTGACGTGTTTGTAATTATTAAAATAAAACACATGCCTAAATCTGCGAGCATATAGTAAACCGCAAAACTAAAGTTGTTCACCAGAATTTTTTTTTTTAATTAATCGAATGTTCTCTAAGATTAGTCGTTAGTATAAGTACTGGTATTATTAATAATCACAGACTGACCCAGTAGGTGTGAAGTTGTCGAAGACCCTTTAGGTGACCAATTGTAACGCCACCGTACCAATTGTCCAATGTAATATATACTCCGTAGGCAATTCGAACCCGGGTCAACATCGTCGGTCGTCGCACCGCAACCGGTCCGGTATGCAGCCGACGTCGCTGTACGTGTACGACATGTTCCTGCTGTGCCACAGCAGCCATGCGCGACGACAACTCGTCCGCCGCAGGTAACATCACTACACAAATACGCACGCACGCACGCACACATACGTGCACAAACGTACGCACTCTCATATACATGCATACACGTATACCTGGTTTTTTTCGTCGTGATTTAAATAGTAAACAATCTTGGCACTACTTTTATTTATTTCATTAATTTTAAAAAAATATTTAGAAGTATACAGAAATTTATTTTAACATTAAATTATTGTTTATTCTTTAACTTTTTTAATTCGTGTCTGTCTTATTTTTAAATCGATAATTACAATAAAAAACACTGTAAGATTGTTTACTTTTTAAATCACGACAAAAAAAAACGAGGTATACGCACAAACACGAAAACATACATGCACACATGTACGCACGCACAAAACACGCACACACACGCATACAATACCACAGGATTACGTACAGATAAATTAATGACTAGTTCTATGGTAATGATTTAAACGTGATAATTATATTATTATTTTATTTCTAATTATAATTTGTATTCTTGAAATTCTGACTTGACATTCTTTTTAAAGTATCTATAGTGAATAAATTGTGTTCGGACGTTTAATTACTTATTTAAAATACGTACATACCTCTGCATAAATAATTTTATTTTTAATTTGTAATACGCACAGACACAAGTGGGAGGCGTATCGCCAGGCGCGGCAGCGTATGAACGGTGACGAGCTAGATGAAGGCGTGCCCAATACACGGGAGATACGAGATAACGTGGTAATGTATTACACCCCTTATATTAATTAACTAGTGGACCCACCCTCGCTTCCCTTCGGTGTATATTTTGGGTTAAAATAAATGACTGCTGCGTGTTGTATATTTTTTCAACATGGTTGTTTTTGGATGATTTTTTGCACCTTTTCGAAAAACCCAAATATCTTACGGACCCCTACTTTTTCTAAAATAAAATATAGCCTATGTCACTCATAGTTAATGTAGCTTTCTAATGGTGAAAGAATTTTTAAAATCGGTTCAGTAGTTTTTGAGTTTATCCATTACAAACAAACAAAAATACAAATGTTTCCTCTTTATAATATTAGTGTAGATATAAAAGCAAAAAACCACCCAAGTGCGAGTCGGTCTCGCGCACGTAAAGTTCCGTACCAGTTTGTTGTTTGGGTTATGGCTTAAAAATTCATTTTGTTTTCTTTTGTAGTATTTATTGTATATTGCAACAGAGTAACTATTTATGGTTCATGTCTGGTGCATATCTGTCTGTCTGTCATGTACGTGAAATCCGTTAAGCCGTTTAGGATTTACCGTGTCAAAAAAATGGACCTACATAAAAACACACATACACGTACGTACATACATTGATATGTTTGACTTAACGAACAATGTTTGTTACAGATTGCAATGGATGCATTGCTTCGTGTTAACAGACCATCAGTGTTCTACGAGTCAGTGATGGTGGTTCTACTTGCCTCGGTCGTAAGTATATCTTATTATATGTATAGGTTCTTATGTAAGTGACAATGTCTTTTATGAGAATAAATGTCTATAAACATAAACATATATTACACATATCTTCTTCATAATATAAAAACACAGTGTATGTTTGTTTGTCACTGAACTCTTCCAATGACTACACCAAGTTTAATTGATAACCGAAGCATGTTATAATTAGTTTCTAATACACACATAACTTTTAGGCAATCAATAACCAACCTACCAATCAACCAACCAACCAACCAACTAACCAACCAACCAACCAACCAACCAACCGACCGACCGACCGACCAACCAACCAACCAGCCAATCAATTACCAACGTTTAAAGCAGACATTTTAATATTAAATTTTTGTTTAGCACGAGGCAACGGTGTCAAGTATGTTCGTCACATTGAACCTTCCGGCGTTTGAAGATCTTCGTCGAGTGTTGCTGATTGGACTGCGCCGTCTCAGCTTCGCCTGCCAAACCGACGCCATGCCAGTAACTGCCATTACACTGGCACAATCTATCTTGCATCAGTATACCACTTTCGTCCAGAATATGGTAAGAATCTATATCTATATACCTCGTTTTTTTCGTCGTAATTTAAACTAAAAAGTAAACAATCTTACAGTGTCTTTTTATTGTAATTATCGTTTTAAAAATAAGGCAGACACAAATTAAAAAATATTAAAGAATAATCAACAATTTAATGTTAAAATAAATTTCTGTATACTTCGAAATATTTTTTTAAATTAATGAAATAAATAAAACTTGTGCCAAGATTGTTTACCTTTTATATCACGACGAAAAAAACGAGGATTACGTAATATGCGTACGTAAAATTACGTATGTAAGACTATTATGTTTAGTGGTGTTACAGATATACTAAAACAAACTTGTGTTATAAGTACAACATTATGCGTTATTGAGCAACGTGTTCTTACGTGTTGTTAATCTCATGTTCTATATCACATTTTCCCCAACAGGGCAGAATAACCCGTATACGCCGCAACGTGGACGTGATGGGAAGTCTCGAGTGCGTGCTCAGTACGTACTTGCCGGCGCTGTGTGCGTTGTTGCAACGTACACCGGACTCTGGGTTCATCTCCTCGTACCGTCAGCTCTTCAGCACGCTGTTCTACGATATAGCGTGCCTTCTAGTGCACATTTGCGTAGATGGATACAATGGAATGTGCCGCATTTTTAACTCGTTTATTGTGAGTTGAATATTTTTACAAGATTTTATTTAGTTTCACCTGTCCCGGTGTTTGTAATCAAATCTTGCAAGCTAAACACCCACAAATTTTACACACTGGTCCAGTCCTGATGACAATGCATATTTATAATAAGCATGATGTGATACTGCTGCCAGGATTGGCTCCAGTCGATTGAACTCCTCAACGGTTAACAGTAGGGACTTGAAATTTTGCACATTTTAGTTCTTTTTCTTATTAACAAGTAATTAAAGTTTTTTTTTTTTAATATATATGTTTATATTTTAATTTTATTTATTTTTTTACCATAATGTGTAAGGACGGGATTTTTTTGTAAATGTGTGTGTATGTATGTATGTATGTATGTCCAATTCTTTCTAGTCTAGAGTCTAAGCAGCTTGATAGATTTCAAGTTTGAGGTGTCATTAGATTCGTCTTATTAGTGACATAACTAATTTTTTTTATTCAATTTGAATATAGGAGCAGTTCATAAGAACGATGGAGGTTGCGACCAACCGCGTGCACGTGGAGACGCTGGCTAACTCGCTGCTGGAACGCGTTGCCGACCACATCGAGGCGTCGCCCTCCGACCCGCATCAGTACGTGCAACGCACCGACGGATTGAGTGGATGTATCTGTGAGAGGGAACCGCAGGTTTGTCTGTCTGTCTGTTTGTAACGTTCACTTGTCCCATGAATGTTTTATTACCACACTGTACACGGAGGGTAATGTTTTTCGAGCGTATGTACGTATGTATGTATGTATGTCTATGTCCATTTGACGACCCCGTAACCTAGTTGGTAGTGATCATGCCTGCGAAGATAGGGGTCCCGGGTTCGATTCCCGGCCGGGGCAGATATTTATGTGTAGATAAATGTTTGTTCTCAAGTCACGGGTGTTAGTGATGCGTTATTTATGTTGTCCATGCCAACCGCGACACAGGTTATCCTACTGCGGGGGTATGACTGTGTTTGCGTTTATTTATTTATTTATGTATGTATGTCCATTTCTTTGGCACGCGCTATAGCTTAAACGGCTATACGGCTTTCCGCATATGGAGTATCATTGGAATTGTACCGTTTGTTCTTTGTTTTTCTATTACTTAATACATGCTTAATTTAATTGGTATTAAAATGTGTTTTAGCTACATACTACAGAAGGGATATATAAAAGTGGTGTTTGTTGACAGAGCACACGAGGACCGGGATACCGCGCTCTGAGAGACATCCCGATCTTCATACAAGAGGACGATTCGTCGGAGCCACCTCCGTATCCGGCGGTAATACCGATTTTGCATATACAATCGTTTATTGTAATAATTATTGTTAAGTTGTTTTTGACACGTTATTGAAAAAAAAAAATTGAGATGAAACATTTCAGAACTAAGGGTGCGATATGTTAATTAACAAAGTACATTTGCCAATTTTATTTGCAGCTGAACGTGAATATAAATAGTTGATTATTTTAGTCATGACTTTTTGTTCAACAAACACTTTTGTTTAACACAATATTCGTTGCAGCCACGTGTGGGTCCCGCCGCGGGCCAGCCGCGTCCGCCCGAAGACAACCCGACCGAGTGGATAGACGACCAGACTATAAACAGCAGCACACACGTTCACGCCGTAGAACTCAACTTTAACGAACTGTCCGATGATGACACCGACTTTGTACCCCCTATTACCGTCAACGAGGGTCACGGACGACCCATGGATGTAGAACCCTCAGTAGGAGCCACCGCCCCCACAGACCTAGACACCCATTCTACCAACCAAAACAGTTACGACTCAGTAGTCCCCGACCCACCAGAGAGCCAAATGGAACGACTTGTAGAACTTACCCGTAGGTACGTTCCGAACCCCTACCCCATGCCGGACGAAGACAATTCTCCACCGGAGAGAGAATATTCGCCTCGACCCGTCCCCGGTAACGAATACTCCCGATCTAATGAGCCCGGCTGCTCGCACGAGCCCGAGGAGGTCCCGCGACCCCAGTCGGTGATCGTCCGACCCCAGCCGATCGTCGCGCGACTCCAGCAAGACGTCTCGGGACCCCAACCGGGCTCGTCCCGCGACCCCGACGGAAGCTCTCAGTCGATACAAGGGGAGAGTATGCAAGAGGTGCCCGATGGCATCGAAACCCCGGTTGTCGATGAAACGGTGAATGATTCAGTACCGGAGAACGAATGCGCGCCGATGCCCGAACGAAGACATTCGGCTTCGTCGCTATACCCGGTGATCAGCCTGCCCGCCCCGCGCCGCGACGCGCCGGGCTCCTCTGACACACAACGCCCCGCCCCCAAGAGAATGAGGCAAGAGAACAACGAAACCGGTGGAGATGCTTCCGACACAGATTCAAGGAAAGTAACTTTACGCCGTAAAAATAATCGAAAAACAATCCCGCAAAGGTAAAACCTATGACAGGACCAGGATTTTTTCTATTTAACTTTATTTACCTCTTTCGTTTTTCTTATTTTTTTATTGTTTTTCAATGTGAATGTTTTATTTAAATGATGATTAATTTGATTAATGATCCAATATTATGAAACTTCGATTAACAATACCGACTAGATATCGTGTTAGTACATAAAATACGTTTTCAAAAATAATAGCTCCATTACAAATGTTATGTTATTTTGTTTTAAACAACCAATGTTAAAATCATTCATAATGTCTTACTGACGGAAAATTGGTTAAAATAATGCCCGAAACATCTCAGTGTCAATAAATATGTTTAAAATAACTATTAAAGTATAAACTATCGAATAATTTTAAATTTTACTAGAATAATGGGAAACTTATATTAATTTTGTTCTGAGGTGCCAAAGGAAGACACTAAAACATATTTGCTTTTTTTTTTGGAACAGATTTAAAAACAATTTTTGTTTGTGATACTACATCTATTTGGTACAGTTAATCGAGGGTTTGAAAAAAAAGAAAAACTGTAGCTACACCTGCTTGTCCTCTTAATTTGCTTTTAGTTTATTTATTTCATTCAGTTTTTATTTTTTATTATTCTTCTATGTGATAATTTTATTGAATATGTGTTTATACAGGACTCCGAATCAAAATGAAAGTCCGTGTGAGGACTCAGCTGAGTCTGTGCTGCGGAATAGAGTAAGTCAATAGGTACACATTCATTTCTAACACATTTTGGATGTCCGTCGTAGTTAGAATGTAAGAGGTCGTTCAAGTATTACGTAACGCAATATGTGGGCGGTGAAGGTGGTGTAATGTTATGATGCGTTACATAGGTGGGAAGGGTCGAACAAGCAACAACAACGTTACGTAACATTGTTTTTTTAAATTACTAAACGAAAAACTAGAGAATATAATTTTTCTCGCACGGCATAATAGCTACATTTTTAGATAAAAATAGTTATTTTTGTGTTGTGTAACGTTTAGAGAGGGAGAAAGAAGCTACAGAAAAACGTTACGGTGCGTTACATGGTGAAAAGGATAGTCAAAAATTGAGTTACGTAACATTTGAACGTTCACTAATCGCATGTCATTGCCATGAGCTACTATCATTTGTATCTTGTTAATGTATAATTTAAGAGGAAAAGTTTAATATATAGTTTTATGTCAGAATGAATTATACTAGTTATCCCATGGGAGCAAAGCTATCCCAAGAGCATTTTTCTTGTATAAGCTACAAACGTCAAGTTTCATATTAATTGGTACAGTAAATCCGAAAAATGATTTTTAGTGCCACCAAAAAAACAAAACATTACGTGGAAATTAAAAATTAAATAAATGTAATTGAGAAATGAAGCATTTCAAGGTTAAACATTTTTTTTTTCTCCAGTAATTCGTCCTTACATAAGGCAGTTAATTTCTCAATCGGATCAACAGTGTTAAAATTGATACAAATATATTATATTTTGTATCTATACAGTAAATGATATTAGTTCATGGTTATTTAAATATTGTGAATAATATGTCAGGTATCTGTCGTGTTCCTACGCGATAAATAACAGTTGTTAATAACGATTTATCGATTTCTTGGTAATAATTTTAATTTTATTTAATCTCATTTAAATATGATTCAACGGGAACACGCACAGATGTATTCGAGTTATTTTTTTATTTTTATTCTCGAAAAAGGTGTCTTATAAGTTAGCTTCTGTACGAGTGGACAGATTTACAGAATTAGATAGTTTAATTTATCAATGAAAACTATATGAACGATATGAAAGAAAACGTATATAATTTAATTTCTTTTGAAAACCAAACTATGACAGTAAAGAAAAATCTGCCCTTTGCCACTTTTTACAAGATTTTATCGTAACACTTTATGGACATTAACAGACTAATTAGCTTACTTTGAAATACTTTATTTCGTCTCAGGAACTAAAATAAATTACATTTAGATTATTACTCTGTAATTAACTTACTTATTAATTTATCAGTATCCTATGACAATTCCTAGTGCTTCTATTGACAATACATATCAAAATAACGGCTTTATAAAAAATAACTTAGCTTGAATTAATCGTCGGTAGGCCCTAATGCTTGTAAGGCTGATAACTATCATTAACATACAAACATCATGCATCTTTGTATAACTTGTAACTAATATAACGGGCATCCAAGTTAGTGCTGTAATCATGTTCATCTACTAATTATGCTTTTAGTAAGCTCAAATAAGCAACCGAATCGCGCAATGTATATAATATCAACAAAAATATAGATTTTTTATATCTTCATATATAAAATCGTGCTGTATGTGCGTTGGCTACTGAATAAACGCCTGAATCGAATTTAATAAGCATAGATGCAGTATTTGAAGGGACCGAGTATGGTTTAGCCAAACAGAGAGTTATTGAAACACTAATGCCAAAAGTTGCCCATTAAACTTAGCAATAATTACACGAAAATTTAAGAACGGAAGTACCTGATTTGGGTAATTAAGGGATTAACCAAACTATAAGTGATAGGGATAGTTAATTGATTAGTATCACCGTCCTTTTCTCTCACAGGTAATAATTGCAGTTAATGGCGTAAAAATTATACAGTATTTATTATGATTATAAAGCGAACCCCTAAGTTAAATAATGTTAAATTATGTTACGAAAATACAAATAATAGTATCAGTTTCGTATGAGTGACATAGGCGATATTTTTTTTTAACATGGTTGTTCCCGTGTTTTACTACTTAGTTATTGTTGTTTTTTTTCGTTTTTCTATTAGACTAAAAGTGTCTGTGTGTTTTTTTCAGCTGGATAATTTCCCGAGGCAGTGGTTGTCGGTGTTGGAGGCGGACTCCCGGGCGCCTGTGTCTCAGGAGCCGTTGAGCGACGCGTATCTGTCGGGAATGACGCCGCGACGTCGCCGGCGCGTGCGCAACTCCCGCCCTCCGCAAGATGCCGCTGCCTTCATACACGGTAACGATTGACTAAGTTATTTATTAGTTTATTTCCATTTGGTACGCTATGCAGTGTAGCTTTGTATCTTGAACGTTGGTATTCCGAGCGAGAGTTTTTAAGTTAAAGTGCCGGTTTGCCTCCAGTTTTGAAAAATGTATGTGCGTATTAGATAATTTAATAGATCACTTACTACGGCGAAGAAAACTTCGTGAGGAAACCTGCACGCCTGAGAGTTCTCCATAAAGTTGTCAAAGCTGCGTGAAGTCTGCCAATCCGCACTAGGCCAACCTGGTGGACTTTGGCCTATACCTCACATTGTGAGAGGAGACCCTAGCCCACCAGTGGACAGTTGTAGACAGTAATGACGAATGTAATTATATAATTGTGAATGTGTTTGTCAGACTGTGTATCATCGGCGACGGAGGGGGCGGGGTCGGGCAGCGCCGAGGCGGAGAGCGCGATGTTCGCGACGTTCATCGACTACCTGCGAACACTGACACAGGAGCGAGCCGCCGCCTCCGAGGACTACCGCCCGGGATACCACCTCGCCGTCGCCAAGCTGCTTAGTCGCAGGTTAGACACAGACACACACCCACACACACACGAACACAGACACACACACACGCACGCACGCACGCACACAGTTACACAGGCATACACACACACAGACATACAGATAGAGCATACAGACACGCGTACACACATTCGGCATACAAACGTAGGCATATGCACAAACACGCATACACAATCACTTACACACCAGCAAGGTCACACACACGAGTATGCACACACGCACATATACGAGTACGCTCACACGCGAACACGTATACATACACACGCTCATTCATGCATACACGCACGTAAATAATGATTGTTTTTTTTTTATTTCAGCTCCAGTCCGGATGATCAGACGACTTCAGCGAATGAATAATATTGCTCGATAATTTATTTATCCTTCGATCACTAATAAAAGACTAAACACACACTCCCATTAAAAAAAAATTTCAAAACTGACCCTAACAGTGCTTCTGTTTTTATCTTTTTTTAATCAATTGTTTTTATTGTTTTATCATTTGACTGCAATATATTTTATTATTATTAAAAAAATAACAATGATTTAATCAACTTATATCTACTCAATGTTTTTACTAGTTTTTATTGGTTTTAAATTGTTTTATTAACATTTAATGACTTATGAATAATTATTTTTATTTTTATTGTGCATGATGCAATAAAGTATGATTATAATTACCGTAATGTAATTTCAACCTTATATTGATTGTGTACAGTCTATATTTTAAATGAAAAAAGCACTTTTCAAGCAAAGTTCGTTTGGGGCTTATTTGGAGAGGACGTTTTTTGTTTATTAGTGATCGAAGATTATATTTTAAATTTGATTTTCAATAATATTTTTATTTAATTTTTGACATAAACTAATTCGTATGCTCTTCATACACAATAATTTTTATGCGAAATGTTTGACAACCCTGCCTTGGGACAAAGTTGCTATTAAATTATAGTAATCCTTATACCATTTAACCAATAGTAATATATAGTATGATAATAATACATTGTGTAATGGTTATATAAATAATGTAAGGCATAAATATTGACCGCTTATAAATTTTAAATATTGACGTGAAAATGTTTTAATTCGTCTAATTAATCTTTCAAATTAATCTATAATAAAATAGTACATAGGATTTTAATCTTTCGAAACGCAAATTGTAGCCCCTAGATCAGTGGTCGGTAACCTTCTCGGCCAAAGAGCTATTTAATTTAACATAAGCTTTGCTATAAGGCGACATTGTTACCGATCCCTGTCTAACCGTTCACTCGTCAAATTTTACGTGTTTGTCATGAAAGTTGATATGGACCGATAATGATTGACGTGTTTGACAAACAACCAGTTTGAAGGACATTTTGATTGACGCTTTGTTTCTCGAGCACGTTAGATAGTTTGATGATGTAGGCTGTTGTTTGACGAAAATGTGAAGTTTGACGAGCGAGTTTACCATGCAAGTTTGATGGTTTACGGACAACTTAACATCTATTATAATATAAGAAAGCATTCAAGTTTTAATTAAGTATCAAAAAATGGAAGGGAATATTTAGATTGCTAATTTTGGGAAAGTAATTAGCCTAGTATTTGCGGGTTGTTTGAATAATTATAGGTTTTAAGGATACATGCTAGATGGTTGTTTTTGACGATGTGCATTCGTCGCAGAGAATAGTTAAAATCCGAAAAGTAGTTTTGAAGATATGCATAGACTAACTAATGAGTACATACATATTAATCTTCCACTTTACCAAATAAAGAAATCATCTATATGTTAGTGGCTACAACGCATTAAGGATGGTTCATGTATTACGTAACTCAATTTTTTGTTTTTCCCATCCCCCTCCCTAAATGTTACGTAACACACCAATGACCATTTAAAAAAAATGTTACCATTTTGGCAAGTAAAATAAATATACCCTATTTTTTAGTAAGTAATAAAAAATAATGTTACGACCCACATGTAACGCTTCATAACATTTTACAAGTCCACCCTCCCCCAAATTGCGTTACGTAATATCTGAACGGACTCTTATTATGTGTGTAAATATTCTGTAGCGGGGCCATTTAGGTAATATAGGTAGTATTTAAGTAATTATAATCCTCTAATCTTCCATCAATAGTAAACAAAACTTTTACCCACTTAATAATGAAAATCGTGAATTAACACAATCATCTATTTAACTTGATCGCTCAATTCTTAGTTTGACGTGCTTCCTGATCGCCTACGGGCTATTTAGTTAAGCACAAAAACTTCCCTACTTAGACGTTAATAGAATGGCCCCTAGTAAGCACTAAAATAAAGTCTAGAATTAGATAGGTGTTAGGTATTAATATGTAGGTATTTGCCTACTTTTACTTCTATTACGTGTTACAGTTACTTCCAAAATATAATCAATAAACAAAAAATCTAATGCACGTATTCAATTCAGTATATTCACCGATATTTAAATAAATAACATAAAACCAAGTAAATAAAAAATACCATACAATTTCTCGGTCGGAATGAAGAAATAAGTCCGAATTTAAAAGTGCGGTTTCGAATAGATAAGAATTAGTCGGACTCATTCGGGAGACGTTAGAAATTAATTTCGAAGTAATTAAATGCGTAAAGGACGCAGAAAATTATATAACACTTGATTATTCGGCATGATATAGCGTGGCCGTTCTTCCATAAGGAAATTGTTTGGTAAATAGTATAAGTTTCATTTTACGTATTGCTAAGATGATCTTTGTATTATAAGATCTTTAACGCACCGATTTATAGTGAAAAGCCTCAAGAAGGAATTGCATCGGAAAATTGTGATTTGTTTTACGACATTGTGCGGACTTAAAGTGGTGTAACGGTGTGTGATTATTGAGATGGAGCGACTTTTATTTGAAAGGATCCACGTGGATGAGGGGACATGCTTCATACCTGAGGAAGAGTAGAAATGCACGCGGTGTGACGTCATGATGATGCGCCACAAGCGGAGAATTCCTTAGGAGGAGCTGGGGGCTTTACCTGGATTAGTATACGTAGTGATTACCGACCTAGCGCAATAATTATCGCACTAAAAATCACGACGTTAACGCCATGGTCTACATTCCTACGACTACTGTTGTAACGGAATTCAATTAACGGCATGGTAATGTTTTTAACGCGTTAATTACAGCGCTTAGACGTTGATGGATCCTAGGCTACGAAAGTGCATACAAAACAAGCTGTATTGTTTTTGTGAGCGTAAAGATGAATGACTAGAGTCAGAGCGAGTTTAAGTAAATCGAGTTACTTAAACCAGAAAAACTAGAAATGCGAGACATTCATGTTCGTTCGTTGTATGTGTTATATTGTATTAATATAAATTACTATTAAATGTATTAATTATTATTATTACCTATTTGACTTTTTAATGGTAAATATAATTGTACTTTACATTTATTATTATGATTGTAATATCGTACGAATAAAAAAATAATTGGCGACTGATTAAGACTATGAGAAGTTATTACTAAATCTACCTACAGTTAAAATACGCTCATAGTGTGAATAAATATTAAAAGGCCGATAGCTAGGCGCTTGAAAGTCAGATTATCCTTTACATTAATTAGTTGACATACAAGAGGCGACTATCAGTTCTCAGGAGTAGTAACGCATCTTTTTGTTAGGTTTGGGGTAGGTTTGTGTTCGGTTTCAGTTAGGTATGGGGAAGGTTGGGTTAAGTTTTGACGATACTTAGTTTAGGTTTGTGATAGGATTTTTTCGGTTTAAAGTAAATTTGTGTTTGGTGGGTAGATTTGAGTTACATAATGGAAGGTTTCTGTTAGGATTCTATGACACAAGAAATTTAGCTCTAGCTAAATTAATTGATGATCACTATTTTCAAGTTTATAGTTGCCCAAAGAAATCCCAGTAATTATTTAAATACATTAGCATTATCATAATAGCATTTTTATGACTTGCAATTTCAGTTTTCAGTCGCCCGTTACGGCCTTATTTTTATTCGTACGAATAACATTTGGTGATCATGTTTGCAACGAATTGCAAACAAAGGACAGATAATAATAAACATCTATTTGGTGACCCGTACGGAAAAATGGTGACCACGCCGATCTGTCATTCAAATGGCCTTATATTCGACACTTAGCGAGACAGAAGTTTATATTACAAGTTTTAATTTCTGTTTCGTCCTGGTAGATGTCTGTGTATTGTTAATGCCATCCCTAAAGGTTATAAGTGTAGCGTTATTCATTTGTTATTTATTGAGGATTCTGAGGGCGAGGATTATTTAACTAAAGTGATTGGGGATTGGCCGAATAGTTTGGCGTTTTTGTTTGTTTCAGATCGACATAATGGATTGTGGTGGAGGCAATTGGAACAGAAGACGGTGCGGACACGTGTTTTGAAATATCAAATTAAAAGAAATTTTGTTTTGAAATCAATATCAATAAATTGTGTAAGTTTTCTTTCGGCCGGCACATGGACTACGATTCTACAGTTTCTTATAGTGAAAATGAATTAATAATATGATTTTTTTAATGTAATTCTTAATTAAATATTGTGTTAATAAATTACGATTATTTCATTTACAAGTTACCCAACATTTCACCCTTATACTACGGATCAAAGTTATGATTTATTAACGTTGTGTTTGTATCGGTAAGAGGTACTTTGGTCCCCCAATAATAATATGTTCCCTTAGGGGTATTTAGATACCCCTAAAAGGCTTGTCTATGCCATCTTCTGTTCCATATAAATATAATAGATTTTCAGCTTGCGTTCCCTCCGAGGGCCCACATCTGAAATCGTTGGTTCCGTTTCGATAAAAATTTAGTAGGAGCTTAAAAAAAATTGTAGCCTAAAGGAAAAATTTGTAGGTGTAATACGGCCAACGCTACAACTCGTTAATTGTGGGCCCTCAGACGACCATGGTCACTTATTGGATTTCTGAATCTGGGCTATTTTTATAAATGTTGTGAATGTAGATATTTAGTAGGTATTTTGTACAATTATTATACATTAATATCAGCTCACCTGGTTTTATGCAAGTAAAGTTATTCTAATCGGTTTGTGGGCCCTCCGTTCGCATTTTCTCAAAAATATCTTTGATCCTACAAATTAATTCTTACAAGTTGGAATGTTCGTGTTTGGTTATAATTTTGTACGAGTTCTAATAGTCCCTACGCCACAAGTATCAGCTTTATCACTTGTACTATTAAAAAGTAACAGCCATTTGTAATGTGGGCCCTCAGTCGAAACGCTTCATATTGATTAATCACGTTTATAAGTACTGTGTGTGATGTATAAGTAAACACAAGGTCATTTAATTTAGTAGCATTTTACTACAAAAAGATAAGCACCAGAAAGTGTTTTAAATATTTCTCTTTGCTGAGAAAAAATAAGATAATACTTTCAAGTGAAAACTGTACGCTAGGGTAACCACACAATCGTAGTACCTAAATTAATTTAAACTATATTTTATAAAATCGTGTCTCTATATTTTATTGTTGAAAATGAACACAAAACCGTGGAATTTATGTTAATTTAATAAGTAATTGTATTCCGGTTTCCTGTTGTAATATTGAGGTGCTCCTCATTTTGAGTAACATTGACATGAATATACAACAAACATTTTTTATGCTTTTTGTCAGTTAATTAAGAGATAAGTTAATGTTTAGTTAAAAAATAATCTCAGATTAACATATCGTACCTCTTGTGTTTTTTTACCCCAGCACAAATTCTGAAAATACTCAGATTGTGTGGTTACCCTAGCGTACAGTTTTCACTTGAAAGTATTATCTTATTTTTTCTCAGCAAAGAGAAATATTTAAAACACTTTCTGGTGCTTATCTTTTTGTAGTAAAATGCTACTAAATTAAATGACCTTGTGTTTACTTATACATCACACACAATACTTATAAACGTGATTAATCAATATGAAGCGTTTCGACTGAGGGCCCACATTACAAATGGCTGTTACTTTTTAATAGCACAAGTGAAGAAGCTGATACTTGTGGCGTAGGGACTATTAGAACTCGTACAAAATTATAACCAAACACGAACATTCCAACTTGTAAGAATTAATTTGTAGGATCAAAGATATTTTTGAGAAAATGCGAACGGAGGGCCCACAAACCGATTGGAATAACTTTACTTGCATAAAACCAGGTGAGCTGATATTAATGTATAATAATTGTACAAAATACCTACTAAATATCTACATTCACAACATTTATAAAAATAGCCCAGATTCAGAAATCCAATAAGTGACCATGGTCGTCTGAGGGCCCACAATTAACGAGTTGTAGCGTTGGCCGTATTACACCTACAATTTTTTCCTTTAGGCTACAATTTTTTTTAAGCTCCTACTAAATTTTTATCGAAACGGAACCAACGATTTCAGATGTGGGCCCTCGGAGGGAACGCAAGCGATTTTCATTCACGTGTATGTTTATATAGTATCAGATTTGCATTAGTATGCCAAGGTGTAGTGTTGTATTAAATAATTTGCTTTTTAATGTTAATTTAATTTATGTAGTTAGGTATACCTAATTGTCGTCAGTTGTTGTATTACTGTCTATTATAATCGTACCTATAATTATTATATTTAAGTCATTGTCGATGGAATTATTTTCGATATAATTATTTTGCAGTGATATTTTATACTACAGATATTATAAACAACGCTCAGCTAGAAGACACGATAAGAACCCAATTGGGGTCTTTTTTCAATAGTGTAAGAAGGAGATAGCAAATGATTGAGCAGTTATGTAGCGCGGAATACGTTTTCCGTTTGATTAGTAAGGACGCAAAATATCTATAGCATAAAATAACATTGACGTTATGTAATTTATTTAACGAAACCATAATTATTTACGTATTATTCTGTATGGCTTATCAGTGGCATAATTATTGTAACATAATAAAATATTTGTGTATATGGTTGTATTATTTTGTAATAGTAGTCCCGGTAGCCCTCATTACACTATGGTAGGTAAATTTATTTACATAGACACTTAAATAAATCATCTTTTGAGTATGTAATGATATTGTACACAATGAAATCATTGCTTTGGACCGACATTAATGGTGTTTTAGGAATATTTTCACTTAGAAAGATATTCATTATTATACAATAAGATGATAGAGAATATTACCTATCATTTATTTACGAAAGTACTTGAGTTCTGTGATCGCAATTTTCAAATGAAAAACCGATCAACATTTATTAAAACGATTTTCAAACAAAGAAGACTAGTTGAGATGTTATGGTATGAGTCAGGCATTCAATGATATACAAGAAAGCACATAATTATGTAATAAGTGCTATAGGCGTAAAGATACGAATACAAAAAATTGGGCTGATTATTCTTTCGTGTACGAAGGAGTAAGGAGACTCCAAATGCTTATTATAAATACGATAAGCGAGTTTATGATTCCAGTAGATCCAACAAAATTTCTTGTCCTCGTCATATAATATGTCCTTGAAAAGTGCTGCCATCTTCATGTTGAGGTTAGAAACTTTTGCAGAGCAAGCACCCATGATGTATTATAACTAGCATTGACTTAAAATTGTACCTCATATTGGGCGGTGGTTATTTAAGGGAATAACTACTAGAGGGGACTGCGAAAGATGACTCTTCTTATAGTTTGCTTCAACTAAAATATAGATGGCATTAGTTTCATCTCTAAGCAACATTATTAGACTCATAATAAAATTATAATTAAAAAAAATTAAACCAATTTCAAAAAAGGTAACTGAAAAGTACGAAATAACGGATTAGGGACATAGAATTTCTTTTGAGGTCGGTGTGGTTTTACTTTGATAACTATATTGGCACGCTGGCAGCCCTATGTATAACTTAGC
>LGAG01001135.1:119312-131604 GCA_001278395.1 Lerema accius | reverse complement strand
TTTTTGGTCTATTTTGACTGGACTATAACTCAAGCTTAGCCTTTCACACGTCATGAATAACACTCTAACTTACCCATAAGAAATACGTTTGAAGTGAAAACTTTAACATCGTAGTGATTTGAAACTCGATGAAACGAGAAAGCGACAGTTTTCGTTTCATCAAGCACGGATAGAATGAAACTTTTGTAGGGCATCTAGTTTAAGTCAATAAGCAATTTTTATTTAATAATTCTACTTCCTACTAATATTATAAATGTGAAAGTTTGTAAAGATGTTTGGATATTTGAAAATATGGATGTTTGGATGGTTGTGGGTCCTTTACGCACAAACCGTTGAACGGATTAAGCAGAAACTTGGCACGCAAATAGTTTGCATCCGGGAATATTATCCGGAATTTTATCCCGATTATAGGTTCCCTTGGGATGAATCCAATATTTTTTAAACTACTTTGCGGGCGAAGTCTAGTACTAACATAATTATAAAACAAGAATACATATGTCCAATAACTATCTTATTGTCTTTATTAAGAGGAAGGCACTATACGTGTGTCTTTACCGAACAAATACATATGGAATATTCCGTGCGTGCTCTACGGGATTCGCGGAAGTGTCGCCGCTGAGGATTCTATGAGCCGCTAACAAAGGGAAATACGAATACACTTACAAGACAAACAAAGCATTCTCGACCGACCGTGAATAAGACTAGAATTTAAATGCGAATGTAGTTATTAAGTTATTACTAAGCACAGACCAGAAAATATATAGACACAGTCTTCGGAAAGAAGCGTAGTAGGGAAAACATAACGTTAATAACAAATGATAACGTTTCCCGTACATTTTTCGGCAGACTGTGCTCGGTGACATAATGTCAGATCGTAAAAAAAAGAAAAAAACATGACCTCTCTTTTTTGTTCTGGTTACAGGGTCTATATATTTTTTAGTTTGAGTTATTAAGCTTCTGCTTCTTCTCACCGCTTTCTGGCCTCAATCATTAATGGCATGTACCTAACTGTATGCTGGACCACGTTGCTACGGCGTAGTTTTGTGGAGAAGAAGCATTCAAGTATTTCGTAAAGCAGTTTTTGAAGATTTTTGACCCCCTAAAGTTAAGTAACGCACAAATGACGATTATTATCTGGAAGTGATACCATTTTGCTTTGTTACAAGAATTATATTAACTAGATTTTTTAAGTAATAAAAAACAATGTTACGTAACGCAATGTTCGATCACCTCTCCCGCCAATTAAACATCATACCATTTTACACAACCCCCTCCCCCAAATTTAGTTGATGGTCAACTAAAATGTCCGGAAATAAGCCTCCTGATAGTCTCCGACATGGCTTAACGACTGTCATAGCTTAACGATAATAACCGGGACCGTCAAATTAACGTATCCTCGAAACGGACGGAAACGCTCAAGAAATTTTACCATTGCGTTCACCCATCCATTTTTCGGTCGCACTCGTTGTACTTTGTCGATCACTGATATTACAATCAGACTTCATCTCAAATTATTTATCATTACATTTCACGAAAATTACAATATTTCCATTGCTCATAATTAAATCTTATTCATTTATTTTTAGTGCTCTGAATTTTTTTCAACTTATTAAGCGCGCCATTTCAATTCAGTTCCATGCAAAATCCATAGATGGCGTAACTATCGAATCATACAGACTATACAGAGTATTTACTATTTGTTATAATTATTATTATGACAGCAAAGATCATTTTTTTTCTAGGTTTATATAAATATTGAATATGTAACCTATATAGAGAATTATTAAGAATCAACGTCTAAGTCTTTGAATCGACGCTTGTCCCCGGGCAATGAGCGCTTTTTATTTAGTCCTTCATAAAGTAAATAAGATTCTTATAGACTCGCGCTGTGATAATTCGATTCAATTTTATCCACAACAAACTCATCCAACTCCGGACAGTTTGCGAAAATACCTGACAAGTACAGACATGTTCAGCCGAAAATGAATTATTCAGCCTCGGATAGAGGATTATTAAACAAAATTAATATTAATTTTCTAATGTATAACTCTCCGCGCATAAATTAAAGCTTTTCTAATAGAACTTCTGACACTCGAGCCCGCTAGGTTTAATTAATTATTTTATATTTTTTAATTATTTTTTAATGCTAGTCGTCATAGCGGTTATTGAACCAACTGGAATTTTATATTCAATAGGAATATATAAAAGAAGTCTATATTAAAAGCTACTGCGCATGTTCAATGCCGAATATTTTAAGGCGATGTTCGTTCTCTTTATTATGTACATACAGTCACGAGCAAAAATATCTAACCCCCACCTCGGTGTCATAAATATGTGACCTCCCTTAGAAAACTAACTTCCCAGTGTCCGATTCAGCTGAAATTTTGCATGCATATATGAATGCGATGAAACTACAATATTAGTAAGAAATTAAGCTGATCTGATGATGGAGACCGAAGGCAACCACAGGAACTCCTTTAGAAAATTACACAGCCCTATCGATATTGAACTTTATGCATTAATACATGCATCCAAAATTTCAGCTCAATGGGAAACCGGGAAGTTGGGTTTCAGGAACTCAGATATTTTTGCTCGTGACTGTACAGTGTACAAGTATAAAGTCAGCTTGGCCGAGCGGTTGGAGCGCCGGAGCTAGAGTGTGGTTTCCGCCAGGAAGCGTGGGTTCGAGTCCCACACATGACTTTCACCTGTTAGTTCGCTATTTTGATCTGTAATGTTCTACCAACTTCTGAACTACTTACCATAATTGGGCAAAATAGGTGTTTTATTTCGTTGCATAGCAGAACAAATGGCAAACTTAATGTTTGTTATTTTCCCTCAAAATCTTATTCACAATTCAAAACCAAGGCACGACACTTTTCATTTCGATTTGCGAAGTGGTGTCGTATTATCAAATAAATTTCCTTTTTATGAATTAACGACAGACAATAGGTATAGTCCTATTCGAAGTTTCTTACGATGTCCATGGGCGACAGGGAGGGATTGGTGACATTGCTAGCTCGTTTACTATCATAAGAAATATGATTCAATCACATTGAATCTCATACACAATATTCTGTCGTAATTCTCGTAGTGTTAGTACATTCGTTCTGACTACCTATAATACATACAAGAATACAAAAAGAATAGCATTAGCCTTATACGAGTTAACCGTAATTAAAATAACTGAAGTAGAAATTTCTAGCAAACATCCTTGAATGCTTAGCACCGATATTTGCAATGTGACTTCAAGGAAATCGTATGGTGTAAGTGATGGGAGACTGTTATTATTACTGAGTGACCGAGCTCTACTCTGTGTATGTCTTTCATACATTTTTAGTAATTTTATTATTAATTATTTCCTATTATTATATTTAAAAAGTGGTGTTAGCTTAGTGTTTAAATATTGGTGTCCCGAACGGGAGTTCTTGCGGTCAAACCCCACGACGTGCACCTCTAATTAAAAAAGTTATGCGCGTATTAGAAATATCGCGAGGAAACCTGCACGCCTGAGAGAACTCCATAAAGTTGTCAAAGGTGTGTGTAGTCTGACAATCTATTACACGTACACATTGTGGGGGGCCGAGCCCAGCAGTGGGACGGTTATGGGTTGCGATAAAGATGATGACTTTGTATTATTAAATAACAGCTCACTTTAATGAAAGTCACAGCTTTTACAATTTATGCAATATACTCGTAACATTACACGTAAAATAAATTACAATCAACATCAACTTATATTAATTTAACACATTTATGCATAACATAATTTTTTTATGCTATATTTCAGACTCATACGTAATACGTAATAATGCAATTATTATAAAAGCGTAAGTCCAACCCTTCACATATTAGTAAAAAAAATACATACTCGTACATACATATAGTGTTAGAACCCTAAAAATATAAGTTATGTCTTAATAGGCTTGTGTCCTAAAATTTTATTTTTTGATTTATTATTTGCTTTGTTAGATGTATAACTGAAATAACTAAATATTAGTAGAAAACTCTATCAGTATCTAACATTATTAATTACAACTTTCAACAACCTTATTTGAATTTGACATGAATTTGACACGAAAACTGTCATGAGCTCTCGGATGACGTCACGTAGTGCAAATTACTACTGAAATGTCAACGACAACAATAGCGGACGCACTCTGTGACGTTACGCCTTCTGATTGCTGTTTTCTGTCACGTGACTACAATGTTTTTTATGTTATAAATCACTAAAATCAATAAAATTAATAATTGAATTTTATATTAAATTATTCATTCCATTGAAATCTAATAATAATAATAAGGCTATAAATACTACAATACATCTTATTTGTTCTTAGTGGACACAAGCCTATTCTGTAAAGGTTAGCGCGTAGCATCATGTGCTACGAGTGCTACGCAAGCTACGTTACGGTGAGGCTACGAGATGAGAAATCGCCTCTTATAGGTTTATCTGTATAAACCCGGTACCTCACCGTGAGCAATCGCATGTAATGTAACGTTACAGATTCGACTTTGAGCATTACATTACTACAACCCTGACCGACGAGCGTTTGCGTATAATGTAACATTATAGATTCGACTATAATAATTATAATTTAACATTAATGTCGTGCACATCTATATAATTATTTATCGTAAGTTGTATCAATTGTATCATTACAAATTGCGTAAAATGCTAGGTTCTGCTCCCTCACTGATGTAAACTCGTTTCGTATCATTACAAGGTGCGCGCTGTTTTTCTCCCTCACTAGAAATGCTAGAATGCTAGAATCTGTAACGTTACATTACACGCGATTGCTCCCGGTGAGGGAGCGCCTTAAGGGTGGAAATGAGGTCATCGCGCGGCTAAGGTAAAGGCTACCTGGTGACATAATTTCTAGTCTTAATACTATAAGCGTAGAGCTTTTCAAACCACTTAGACAGATTTTGTTATCCTTTATATCTCTATTAGACTTAAGTCAAAATGAATTATACACATTTTAACCATTACCGGCACTATGTGAGTGTTATTCTTATTACCCGACTGCAGTAGAAAGAAGGTAATGTTTTTAAGCACTTGTATGTCTGTATGTATGTCCATGTCCAAACGGTTTAAAGTATGAGGTATAAATAAATCGTAACCCTCAAAAATAGGTTTTTATTTTTTCCATGACTAATAGCTGTGTAATGTGTTGTTATAATCTATGTTAGTCAAGCTTATCAATATAAGCATGGCATTTTTTAAAATGCCCGGGAAATATGAAAAATGCTACATTATACTTATATATTGATCCTTGACAATGTATATCTAGAAACTACCCATTATACTATTCATAGATACATAATGTTGACATGTTGAATTTTAATATCCGTTTGACTAAGCTCTTTGTTATTTCTTTGTTCGCTTTCTTATTTCTGGTAAAAAGAAATAAAAGTTTTTCCTTACAGCTCAAGAAGTCGTGCATGCGAAGTAGTGTTTTCCGAGTGAGCAGTTTTGAAAAGAGTACCGTGTGTTTTTTCTGCAGGCATTTTTATAAGTGGTTGATGATGATGAGTGTAACTATCTTAGCTATTGTTTATCGATGAATTAAAAAGTAAGTGTCGTGAAAGCAGTGTAAATTACAGGAGAGACATATTATATTATATTATTTTATTACATACTAAAAGACCGGGCAGACTTTGCTCTGCAACATTAATTGTCTCTATAAGTTTGATCCATTAATTTCCCACATCAGTTACTCCTGACCTTTAATATTCATGTATACATTTAGTAAATGCTCAACATATCGGACAATTTTGGTATGTCGGCGTTTAAATAACTCCAGCTCGGCTGGTCCCTTGAAGTATCTCGATATCAGCTCCACCTGCCGATTCCAACTGTGGTTCGAAACTCGGTCTTTCTAATGCATAGCAAATTAATATTGCACAACATATGTTAAACTAATTTGTTCATACTTGTACCACTCCCAAGAACCATTCATTCTTACAGAACACAAGTTTCTCGGAAATAGAAATGCCTTGCTACTATCGGTGGAAAGTTACCTCGTGCGACTCAATTTTACATTCAGTGTTTGTGACATTGACATAGTAACAGTTACGTATCAGTGCAAGGTCACTACAACTAACCTTTAGTGTAACTGAACCGAACAGTCTCGTAATGAATTAGCTTTATTGATGTGGAACGTCAATACTGCGGCCGGTGTGAGCACGCGTCGCTAAGTCGCGTGTATTCGGTTTGTTGCAGTTCAATGATATTTTATACTAGAGACGTGTCATAACTATCCCACTGCTGGGCTCGGCTCATTCATTACTCACTACGCTACATTATTCACTACGCTGGCCAAGAGTGGATTGGCAGGCTTCACCTTTGAGAACTTTATGGGTAACAGGTGTGCAGGTTTTTTCCTAACAATGTTTTCCTTCAGCAATTGATAGCTTCTAATGCGTACACAAGTCTTGAATCAGAGACCCCTCGGGAACTCCCGTTCGGGATGCCAATGTTCAAATCACTAGGCTGTGACTGTTTACATGATGCACTCCTAAGAAAACGTCCGTCAATAAGTTATCAAATCGACGGCTGCAAAAGAAAAGACATCTGAATTTTCCAAAATTTTACATAATTGGAATACAAAGGAATTTTACATAATTGGAATATAATTTTAACGATGAATCGTACTTTACGAAATGACTTATTAGATTCTGAACATTAATTATAATGAAGGGATTAACTTCCAAGATCGTTGGAGAAAATGTTATTTCGATTCTCGGTCCTAATGGTTACTTAGAATGTTTTCATTTAAGCCGAGTGTACATTAAGTGCGTTCAAAAGAAACGTAGGTACTGGCACTATACATGTCATTATGTATATCTGAGGCTTTAACCCGTTAATGGAATTACCTACAGAGTTTTTTCGAATAATAGAGAGAGTTTAAAGACACTCTATCTAGCTGTAGTGGTGGTTGGTGGAGAGGTTAGTTGCTAACTTTTTGAGCACTTGAGGATGATTTTTGAGAGCTCTTAAGCTGTCTTAATGCCTTTGCTATGTTTTTTTAATGCTATCTAGCGACTATTACCGGAACCGTCAATATAACGTGGTTCGTCATCATCGCAACCCATAACTGTTCCACTATTGGGCTCAGATCTTTTCATAACGTGAGGGGTATAGGCCATAGTCCACAATGCTGGTCAAGTACGGATTGGCAGACTTCACACACCTTTGAGATCTTTATGGAGAACTCACAGGTGTGCAGGTTTCCTCACGTTTCTCTTCACCGTAGCAAGTGACAATTAGTATACAATACGCACATTACTTTTTGAATTAGAGGTGCGAGCCTTGGGGATTGAATCCAGGAACTCCCATTCGGAAAACCAACGTTTTTACCAACCAACTAGGCTATCACTAATTTAGCTGCTGCATAGACTATAATGTGATTGCCAAAGTTTAAATCGCTTAAAAAGTTAATTTAACCTTATTAATTTATTAGATTTAAACATTTTCGCGCTAAGACGGGGCTATTCTTATAAGCGTTATGTAAAGAGATAAACGTAAGTGGATTGCAGAGTTACCGGTACCAAGTATAAACGGAATTCCTTATAGTATCACCGTAATACACAGCCATGTGAACGAAACTTTACTACAATTTACTTGCATTTAACCGTCGATTCTGCATGCGATTGGAATTTCTCAAGCGAAAATTATAAATGAACTGGAATAGTTCTGTCGCTCGATATTTATAGCAATAGTTATTTATCGCAGTTTACCTAGGAAAAGCCGTCTCGTAGGGGCTTTGCTCATGTTTGCAAACTTGCCATTTTATGGCTAATATGATGGGAAGGTTCTAGGACATACGAGTACTTTATACTCGGAAATGTTTTCGTCCGCGGGATAACGGTTTCAAATTAGTATCAAGATTAGCGATCCATAAGATCCGATTTAAATGAATGAAATAATTCATTAATAAAGAATTAATGAATGAAAAAAAACCATTATCATTAGTTTTATCCTTTTTATTTATAACTAGAAGTCGCCGGCGGCTCCGCCCGCGTAATTTTCCCGTTTCTGGAACATTTTATTTTGCTGCACCTCTCCTATTCAACATAGCGTGATGTTATATAGCCTATAAGTTTCCTCGATAAATGGGCTATCTAACACTAAAAGAATTTTTCAAATCGGTCCAGTAGTTTCAGAGATTAGCGCGTTCAAACAAACAAACAAACTCTTCAGCTTTATAATATTAATATAGACTAGTGGACCCGCCCTCGCTTCGCTTCGGGAAACCCACGCCGAAACGAAAGTAAAAAAAGTAGCCTAAGTTACTCCTTGATACATCAGCTGTCTGCCAGTGAAAGTCCCGTCAAGATCGGTCCAGCCGTTTCAGAGATTAGCCGGATCAAACAGACAGACAGACAGACAGACAAAAATTTTTTTAAATGTCATTTCGGTATGTGTATCGTGTATACATACGTATGCTATTAGTTTAAAGCGGTTATTTTAATATTACAAACAGACACTTCAATTTTATTTATTAGTATAGATATAGATAATCAGAAATACACAAACAGGAACTTCCTTAACCGGAATGTTTTCTTTTTGCATCCACAAATGGAATCTTTAAATAAGGAAATTGGAAATGCACCGTATGATCAGTGAGATCCAATATCGTCTTTATAGAAGGCGAAGGAATTTCCGCAAAGGAATTAAAAGATTTATTTCTTTGGATTTTTCAACCGCTGAACGAGAACGTAAGAGCTCGCCACCGCACTATTAACTCAAAAATCGCATTCAAAAACTTTCCCAGGTTCTTAAATACACATTTTGTATGCATTGACGACCCCGTAGCCTAGTTGGTAGTGACCCTGCCTGCGAAGCGAGGGGTCCCAGTATCGATTCCCGGCAGAACCAGATATTTATGTGACAGATAAATGTTTGTTCTCAGGTCATGGGTGTTAGTGATGTCTTATTTGTGTTGTCCATGCCACCCGCGTCACAGGGAATCCTAGTGCGAGGGTAAGAGTGCGTAAGCGTTTATTATTATTATTTGTCACTGTAGGAAACGTTTAACATTTGTAAATGCAGCAAATAAAAGTGATTGGATAATTGTTATTTTGTAAGTCGTAAGTATTTGTGCAGCTCAAAGTTGGTCAAATAATGTGTTGATACCCCGGAGGACAGAATAGTCCTCTTGTATATTGTACTCTGGCACTCAAGCCCCCAGCCGGACTACGACGAATCGTTTGGCGGCTGACTCAAGCAAGAGGATGGTCGCTATCCTATACTATACCTACTACTATTCCTGGATGGACTTTACACTAAGGTTATAAAATACCAGTACTCACGTGAACCATATAACGCGCGGCCGGCTTCTGTCATCTCCTAAGACATCTTGGTCTGCCGGCACAAGATTGGGGTTTGTATTCTCTATCGCCCACACACAGCGTAAATGAGTTACAACTATTTATTTATTCGTTTTGTGAAAATGATGGGCTACCGTAAAATACACAACATTTTGTAAAGATAATTCCATCCCACGTGTGTTTGATAATCTTAATAAATCCCCGAACCCTGTAATATCATTTCATATTCCATCATTTCATGAAAATTACTTTTCAATAATTAATGTACATTTTTATTTTGAAACAAATGAATAATCATTTACGGAATGCATGATAACTCAAAAGTAATCACACGCGTCGCCAGTTATTATGCAAGAAGCACTATACAGCGTATTTGGCTATGAAATTGTCGTCTAATGTAAAATAATTTAACATTTCCCTATGACCTTTAAATTTTGTGGCGATATGTCAGTTCTATTAGGCAAAGCCGGTGGTAATTTAATAAACTTTTTTCAAAACCAACCCACACGTGAGCTTTTGTTTTGTTATACTAAAACTGTAAAAATGTCGCCATTTTTAGCTCCCAAAGAAGGGTTTTAAAAGTTTGGCGTATTGTCACGTTTTTTACTGGTAAATATGTACGAGGTTTAGCCGGCCATCATACATTGTTTAATATAGTCGACGTGATCGAGATTGTTCTACTCTAATATTTCGTTACGAGTATAGACCACTCTATTTATTTTTTTATTATTTAAATAAAAAAAAATTACTATAACCTGAACTACGGGTCATGGAATAAAGAATTTTGTGCCTGTCGTAATATGGGAGTGCCGAAAAAGGTTCATAAAATACATTACCTAAGGCTTTCTTAGGCAAACTTTCTCGGCTAAAAAATTTTAGTATAATGTCTTGGCACCTTTAATTACCTACCCTAGGCACGCATTAGGCAGCCAGGATGCGGTAGCCAAATGAACATAATAATATGTCTTTGTATGAGAGCTCGCGCACATAGACAGCCACGACTTCCTTACATATGGCTGCCTAGTGCGCATCTAAACTTATAGAGTGAAATCCTATAATCGTTTTATTTAGAAATGTCCATTTACTCGTAGTTAGGGTTTCGAGGTAGCGGCTGCAGAACGAAATTCTACACTTTGTACGGCACACTTTGCGAAACACTGCCCTTAGCGGTACACGGTACACGTGGGGATATAAGTTTTCAAACGTTAACTAAACTCAAACGAAGCGTAGAAGGATTGGGTTAGTGTTACACACTCGGATACTATTGTCAAAACGCGGTATTAGCACATTTTACACAGAATACACCCTATTTCATGCATATGGGATAAGTGCGTGCGATTATCGACTCTATGTTTATAGCACTAAAGATTAATCTCAGCTAAGGAGATAAAAGCTGCTTTGACTTTGGTTCTAATTATTGAAGTAGAATCTTTCTGTTTATAAAGACAGATCCGTTATCCTAATGAGGGTTTTTTATAAATATTCTCAAAAGCTCAATTAACAGGATGTGAATGGTTTTAGGCAATTATCGGTAGCGTTTTATAAAGTAAATTACCTATTGTTTAATAACAATATTAGGTAAATAACGCCCGCACGTTAACACTTTTAAGAATTTATCCTAGTTCTTGGAAATCTATAGCGCGAGCGTAGCGATTTCACGTAGTATTTCAATTCACAGAAGCATAATCTACGATATTAAGACAACAATACTATTTCCAGGTATTTGTTTTGTCCAACCTGTATACTTAAATGTAGCCCGATTGAAATGCACACCGTTTTCATACGAAAATGGAAGACAATTTCAAAGACACAATAGTTTTAATGTAATGAAATTAAATTAAAGTATTCCAGTCTCTTTTTCCCTGGGCAGTAGTTGTCAAATTGTCCTAGTGTTAAAATAACGTCGACAATAAAATTTGGTTATTCGATTCAATGTGGCGATTTAATAAATGAAATCATCAATGACCTGTAACAAAGAAAAGTCGAACGATTTGTAACGGTAATTTAATCGAGCCATTTAAGCCCCAATTTCGTCCGTTCAGCTTCGAGGTGAGACGGCTGAAAATAATGCACGTATTGAAATTTAAGTAATTCGGCGGCAGGGTGAAAGGTTAGTATGGAGAGGTTGCAGAGGTTGTGAGGACGCGCGGGGTGTGACGGCTAGGAGCGATCGCTGCTGCCCGCACTTTCACGTCACTCGTCTTGCAGGCAACGCGTCTCGTTGCCGACGGTCGCGAACACGACGCGCGCGGAAAGTACGTGTTCACACATCAATTCTCTCACAAAAGTAAAGTAACGGCCTCAAACTGTTGTCAAGTGTAGCGAAAGTTGTGAAGAAGTATGGCGGAGGCGGGGACAACCAACCCGGGCCATCGGGTAAGTAACCTGTTGAAACTCCGCGCGTAAAAGTTTGAGCAAGCCGCGTAAGGCGATGTCCCGCAACAGGTAGGGCGGTATCGAGCGGAATACGTTCACTTTTGCTTTTCGTTAACCGTTCGTAATCCTGACCCAGTAACACCCGCCATTTTATCACCCTGGCCCGTCAACGCCGCACCATAATTTACATAGGGCCCCACTCAAAATTTAGATAAAATTACAATTATTCGTTTTTCTCACCTCATTCCGTTTTTTCGTCACTCATTTTTCTTTGAACAACTTTTCGGCTGGTTTACAATTGTTTTTGGTTTCTATTGTAACGTGAATATTTTATTTTTTATTACTTTAAAATAGCATGTAGGCGTATATCGCTGCGCTTAGAAAAAAGGTGAAAAAGTATGTTATTAAAAGGTTTATGTATTTTTATAATTAAATAAAATATCGTTCATTTTTAACCGACTTCAAAAAAAAAGAGGAGGTTCTCAATTCGACTGTATTTTTTTTTTTTTCCTTTGTTACTTCAGAACTTTTTACTGTGTGGACCGATTTTCAAAATTCTTTTTTTGATTGAAAGGTGATA
>LGAG01001135.1:65621-116885 GCA_001278395.1 Lerema accius | reverse complement strand
GGAACGTGGACATGGGGACCCTGGAACTAAACAACGGAAATTTATTGAACTTGGGCTTCTTTGCTTTGTTCTACCAAGGACTTTGGACCGAGATGATGATGAAGCCGAGAGGTGGAGATATGAACCCTGAGTGTTGGATCTTCAGATTATTTATTTTTTAAAAGCAGTGTTTTCCAAATGGAACAAAATTAAGTTTTACTTTTTTATTTACGACCAATAAAAGCTTGCTTTCAAACATTTACTTTATCGTGTGATTATTTTAATGCCTGCGGTTCTAGTCATAAATGATCAACAATCTAGGTAGTGTTTAGGTTTTCTGTCAATATTACGAGTTCAACGGATCGTTGGGACCTACCTACATTATGTTATTTTTATTAGAGGGATAGGAAAGCTTACTTTTACGTTTCGTACACGCAATAGAATAGCGTACGAACATATTTTTGTAAGTTATAAAGCCCTTAGATTTATTGTCTGCAAGTAAAAGATTGGTACGAACGCGGCGGCGGCCATAAAACATTGAATATACCTTTGAAGGAACAAATGTGAACGTTGCTGAATTGTCTGGGAAGGCTCTGTTCTGCGAGAGTAATGGAGTTTCCGAGGAGGGTCCCCAGACATAAACACAAAGATATCTGGACTTAATGAAACTTTACAAAGGGGTCCGACTTCGATTAAATTGATCTTAAACATTACTTGAAACTGGATCAACTTCAAAACAATGATTTATTGGCAATTAAATCATCTCAGTCGGTCAATTATTATATCTGCCCTTAAGTTTTTAAATAGGTAACGATTTTTCTGATTGACGATTTGAGAAAATTTAAATATTAAAATAAATACACGGTTAGATATTAATTTCATTGGACAATAATTTGTTTCATACTTTTTCAATCGTCCGGCTCTTAGCTCGGTCGGCCTTACTTATTCCTATTTATCAAGTCCCGTCTAATATTTATTAGCGACTTACACGTGCGACTGCGACACGACAAAATGTCGCAAGTCGGAGCTTCATTTAGTCGCACATGTGCATAGACGTTAAATATTTACGTATGCTTTTTTTATAAATGCTTTCAAATTTTTGTGCGACTTTTTGTCGTGTTGTCTGATCAGGGCCTTATGATCGACAAAGTCGCAATGTTGAGGTCGCCTTCATTGATCTAAAGTTTAGTTTTTGTCCGGCAATGTCATGACCTTGAACTTGCATGTTTGCAAGCAAAGTCTATTATACGTCCTACGACGATGCCTATCAATAGAACGTCCTTTCTGTATAGGTTTTGCCGGTAAAAGCAAAACAACTGCATGCTTCTCAAAGTATTATTCGTTGTTCTGTGTTCTCAAATAACTATAGTCTATTTGACGTGCCTTTGTATTGAAAGTAGCGTAGATTTGGTTCTGCAGACTTAATTGAATATATTTATAGGTACTAAAGCTAATATTACATTGTAATCTTTAGCTTTCTCCACTTTTACTCTATGTAAACGTTAACCATACCCAATCTTAAAGTCATACCTCTAAGCAATATTCTTAAAAAGAGGTCCAAAGTTTAACTTTTCTCCAAATAATATAGAGATTACTTTTGAACATTTTATATATTTTTTTTACATTATGATCGTGTGTGAACGCTGACAGATTTATCCCACTTAAATTCCAAACTGATTCTGTTTTGTATTATAGACCGGATAGACGTTGTTCCGCAACATATTTATTTCCTAAAGATTGGTTGATTCCTTTGTTTTCCACATTAGGTAATGCTGACCTTCAATTTTCACGTACCTTTATCAAATGCTCGTCATATTGTACAACTTTTGCTATGATGGCGCTTAAATATTTTGGCTCTTTTATTAAAGTATCTCGATAATAGCGCTTCTTATAGAGTCCAATTAGGTAATATAATTTTCTTAACTCGGCAAAATGGTATCATTTTTGGAAAAAATTATTACATACGAAAAAATATACAGGGCTTCGGAACAAATGAGCGTAGTAGAAAAAAACATAACGTTCTTTATCAAATGATAACGTTTCCCGACATAATGCTCTATGACAAACGTCAAATCGTAAAAAAAGAAAAGAAATTTCTTCATTTTTTTGTTCTGAAGATATAGAAAAAAATTACTTATTTATTTTGTTCTGAAGACTCAGTCAATACATATTTTTGTCTGAGAAATTTTCATTCGTCTGTTACGTAACGTTTAGGGAGGGGGAGGGGGTACAAAAAGATGTAATGGTGCGTTACATGGCCGGGGGAGGCCTTCAAAAATTGCGTTAAGCTCTCTAAGACTAATAATTCAAACATTTTAAAACATTACATGTTCTGAGTAGTACACACGTTTTACGATATAGGGAAGGAGATGTTAGAGTGATTCCTTTTATAATTGAAGATCGTATCGCTCATACAAAGCAAACTCAATTAAAATTTGCATTAAAGGATTACCTTCACGTATAGTAATTTCCTTGAAATGAGATTTCAAACTTATATTACAAAATTGTTTGACATGATTGAGAAGCATAATATCTTAAGAGAGAAATGATGGTTACATGAAAGCGGATCTGTTTCGAGCTCTTTGGTATTATAGGATTTTCAGAAAATTCACCCTTCAGCGGTTAAAATATGAGATGAAAGTTTGTATCGAGGTTTGATTAACCCTTTGTTAAATTTCCTGGAGCCTTTACAAATGCTCTGATAGATTTATGAAGATTTATTTCACATTTTGGTGGCGTAATTTTTCAGTATACTGTACTCTTAAATTGAGCGATGAAATATCTGTTTAAATTTAATATTAAAGTGTTATATGTTATATTGTAAAGTCTAAGATACGTGTGTTTGTAACTGAACTAATGGTAAACGGCTGGATCAATAAAAAAAAGTGAATTTAATAGAGATAGAGGGACCGTTCAACTCAAGACTGGGGGACCGTTCAAGATACACAATTTGGGGTCGGGGACGTTTTGTAAAATATTATGCGCGTTACATTGGGGTAAGGGGGGGTTAACAACATATTACGTAAATTTATTTTTTAATTAATACGAAAAAAACTAGAGTACATAATTATTCTAACTCGGATACATTTTTGGATAATAATGGTCATTATTTGTGTGTTACCTAAGGTTTAACGAGGTACAGAAAAACGTTACGGCGCGTTACTTGAAGGGAGGTTACATAATATTTTAACTCTCCGTGAGTATATTTCAAAACCACAATAGCGTTAGATGTTATTGTGGAGCTTCCCCGAGGGATTAGTCAAACTATACAGCTGCAGCATATTAAAACACCATCATAGTTGATGGTAAGCTGTGTGTGAATTTTGTCAATTGCGATAATGATGCGACAGCGTTATTTAGTCGTCACGTGCGAAAAAGCCCTAAGCAGAAAGCTGTTCAAAATTTGATAAAGATATTTCACAAGAAAAGCAGCTACTATTAGAAACATAATAAGCTAGGCAGACAGAGAATATCATATTATTACTAGCGATAAAATAAATACAATATCGTTTTATGTTACTATATTATATTGAACAACATATCAGAAATGCTGTTATATACTTATGTATCGATAAAACAAGTAAGTACTTAGTTTCTCAAACAATTTAATATTGCCTCGGGCAGACTAAAGAAGTTGTTTGTTTTTATCTGATGAAGACGTCTTAAAAAGGCCTTTAGATTAATGTTTTTGTGATGAAGAAGTCAGATTACTGCGTAGAGATTTCGAAAGATAGTTACTAAGCGAAGGAAGGGCTTAAGTAAAACCAAACAAATGGACGATTGGACGATCTGAACTCAAATTTTAATCTTTGTACATCTTTTTATTTGATCGCGGAAAGAAAAGTTTGTTCGTAGATCGTTTTTTGGCTTGGTTTAAGATTTAGGATTACAGATGTTTAAGGGCTGTAGCTTTTGTAATTAAGTAGGTACTTATTTTATTATATTAGGTCGCTTCTATCACGGCACTAAATATTACCCTTATCACCCGTATGTATGTTTAGATCTAGACATATAGGGCTAGTCCTTTTGAACTTTTACATCCCAAAAGGCTTGATAGATTTTAATAAATGAGATGTCTTTGCATTCGTCTCTATTTTGGAAGTTACATAGACTACTTATAGGTAAGATAGTGCAATACTGAAAAAAATTAACAATCGCATGTTTTGTCTTTTCATTACATTTTACTTATTACTTAAAAACCTAGCTTATGCTTAAAAAGTAAAATTTTGCACCCTATAGATTTTATTTTATAAACTCTAGTCATAAATAATGTTTGGAGATGTGTTTACAATTCGATTAAATATTAATAAATACCTAACTTACTCGTGCTTCATCCTCCTTAGTTGCGAAATGTTCTAAGTAGACTTAAACGAGACTTAACTTAAATGCACTAAAGTCTACTTCATCGTTTCATATACCTAACTTTGATCTGTCGAAGAATTTGCAAGTATAGATTCAAAAATAGATTATTTATTACATCTTAAAAACTAACGACTAATTTAATGCATGTCAAATAATTAACAATAATAAATTAAGTTATAAAAAAATACATTTACACCATTACAGAAAAAATGTTATTATTTTATCAGTCAGTCGTATGGTATTTAATTCTCAATGTTGTGTCGATAGACAATACCCATTATAACATCGGTTTTATGAAAGACAAATACATCATACTTAAGCCTAAATAACTTAAGGTCGGTCGGGAGGAAAAAGGCCAGACAAAAAAATTCCCAGAAGGTACTTTTTTTAAAATAGGTAATGTTTTTACAAGATTATTTACATTCCGACGTTAGAATGATAACCAATGCGAGACAGAAATCACAAATCAAAGGGAAAAATGATAAAAAATAGTTAAAATAAGTACTCTATCTATTAATAGCTATTGATCCGATAATCAAATTGGTGATTTTACATGATACTACCACAAATTAGGTGACCTACTTAATCCGATTATCAATAGTAACTGAACAATGCCCTTTTGTATTGTATGACCTAAATGTATGTATAGTTACTATTATGTTGAATTACTAAATTAAGTTATCACCCATTGATTGTATATGTCAAGGTATACTTAGCTAAACTAAATATCGTTATACTTGTCTATGAACTAAGTAAATTAATTCGTTAATTTAAAAATACAAATGTTAATGTAGTTCTTAAAAATGGAGATATATAAATTATGTCAAAGCCCTGTTTAAAAAAAAAACAATTGTTTTTTAAAAAAGTTTTGGAGACGTTCACAACGGACGAAAATCTTTTTGATAATAAAAAAGAAGAATAAATTTTTGCCTCAGCCGGGAACTGAACCCAGATCAGTTCTGCAAGCAAGTTCTGCTTACAACTGCTAAGCTACGATCGTCAAAGAGTAGTGTAGTAGTAAAGTATTTCAGTATAATAATTATTTTTACTTAGGCTATTTCCTGCCATCAAAACGCAAAGTCATGAATCGTAAAAGTAATCCGACGGTCTAGTTTCGCGTTATTTATTGCAATAACGCCCTCGCATCGCTCCAAGAAACATGATACTTACATTCAGAAATAGTAAACGTAATTGTTCCTCGTTTTTATCAGCTATTATGTTTTCCAACTTTGATCCGCATACGACTATCTTTGTTCATATTTCCATCTTTTAATTCGACTGTAACAAAAGTTTTATGTTTAAATTCGTTTGAAAATATTTTCCAAATAGTTCAAGCAGATTTTTTCGATTTTTGAAAACTACGTATGTATTCAAAAAACTTAAATTATTTATTTCGTCTTAGGAACTAACAGCTCAGTTAACGAACGTCATAATTTGCAACAAAAAAAAAAACAATATGGTTAGTTAGTTAGTTAAAACTAAAGCTTCAATATTCTAAGTTATAAGTTCAATACAAAAATTCTAAATTTAAAATAACTTACTCATTTGATAGCTTTTAATGAGACACCTACACACGTCACTTTGAAATCGTCACCATTTTACAAAGCTATTTAGGTACTTGACATGATGGGAAAAATGCGGCAAAGTCACTCCTACGCACATTTTTCAAGACGAGTTGTTATTCGTGGCGTTCGTCGCACGTTTTAACGTTTCCATTTAGAGAGTGCATAAGAAGCTTAGCGACCTTTTTATCGATAACAGCTTTGAATACCTATTGTAAGGTGTCGGTACCGCGCACTGCAGCTAGCTTTTACTTCAATCTAAGATCTGTAGGAGTGGAAAGTCAGTTGGTCTCGAACTTGTTTATTCCAGTTCTTTGCAGAATTTACGTTCACGAATAACTTGATAAAACATTATTTTTTACACACTTGCGCCAGAATAAAGGTAATGTTTTAGAGCGTGTGTATGTCCATTTCTTTGTCGCGCTCTACAGCCCAAGTCGGTATGAGGTTTCGTTCGATTTGTCATCATTGTATTAGTAGCATAGGTTACCAAATTTTTGATATTAAACTTTGTAAAAAAGTCTTTTAGAATATTGTTGACTAGTGGACCCGCCCTCGCTTCGCTTCGGTGTATCTTTTACCTGTTATCCCGTGGTAACAAAAACGTGTTTCTAAACAAAACGTAAACGTATTCTAGATAATGGCTTTTCATATAAACTTAATTTTGATTGCTTTAAATTGCATCTGTATTTTCGAATAACGTGGTTATTTCCTCTCCAAAATGTCCTAAGTCGAGGGTGACCACAGTTAGTTTACTATCTGCTTTCCTAGTTTAACTGTCTGGGGAGAATGGCAGCTGAATATAAGCAACTAAATTACTAAACTGCTGTTAAATTTGATTCGCAACTTCGTATTTGATACAGTTTCTGTGTGCTATCACAGTAAAGAAACTTTTAAATAAATATATTTGTATAAATTGAAATTACATGAAAAATAATTATTTTTTAAAGCAAGCTTTTATAACTTGGTAATAAGAAAAAGAACAATATAAGAAGTTATAAAGCGCAAAATTTCAAGTTCCTACTGTTAACCGTTGAGAAGTTCAATCGTCTGGAGCTAATCCTGGTAGCAGTATCACATCATGCTTATTATAAACATGCATTGTCATCAGGACTGGACCAGTGTGTAAAATTTTAGCTCAATCGGACACCGGGAAGTGGGTGAAATTTACCTTGCAAGATTTGATTACAAAGACTGAGACAGGTGAAACTAAATAATAAAAAATATGTACACGGTGCAATCCGTCAAGCAAGTAAAAGCTGAACATTACCCGCCTTCTAGTGTTGTCTGGTAAAAGCTGATTTTAATTTGTCGAATTTGAACTTGTAAAATTTTTAAGTACATATAACGTATATTTTATGGTTAACTGGGTAAAGTCGCCGCCTGAATTAATAGTAGGTACAGCTAGTAGTTACCGACTTAACGCGATAATTATATCGCTAAGTTCTTAATGGAGTCTAGATGTTATAGAAAGCAGCCGTAACTGAGTAGGTAAAGGCATAGTAAACATAAAGAACTGATTAACCTGCCATTGACGTCAAAGGTTTTAATAGAAAAGCGTAGGGTTGCCATCACCCAAATTGTTTATCTGGATAACCAAATCAAACCTCGAATATTTGGGAAAAATATATCTCCCTAGTCACTCATAAGAAAAGCTCAAATAAAATAAAAATACATATCGGACAGCTCCCATTTTGAATTGTTAGACTTCGATTTCAGATAACAAAAAAGCTTAGCTCAGAACATTTTAATGTTGCTAATCTTTTGACTGACATTCCCCGGATACAAGTGTCCAGGTTTTCCCCCTTTGAGAATCCTGCCCGGACACCCGTAACTAGTAAACTCCCGGGAAAACCCAGATGGATGGCAGCCCTAGAAAAGACGTAACTTTCTCCGTTGAATCTGTTGATAGCGGAAATTATCTAGCCTTATATTTTATGTAACAAACTGTAATAACATCTACGTAGATATAAATTAGATAAATAGATTTTTATTTCGTTTGGTATCTATTTATGAACCTTAGAAAAAATATATAGAAACAATCTTCCGAAAAAAAACATAACGTAATGAATGATAACGTTTCCCGGTACATTGCTCGGTGACGTACTCGTATGTCAGATCGTAAAAAATTATAATTTCACTTTTTTGTTGTGAATCCTGAGTCTATATATTTTTTGGTCTGAGTTTTTTTGGTTCTTTAATATTATCACAAACTTTTTTGGACTAGAATAAAAAAAAATTGGTTGAGATTTTTTTTTTTAAATTCCAATACTTTTTTATGCAACATGCATTTATTGTTTGCCAAGATAAAAATAAACTTTTAAAAACATTTTTGACGCAAAATATTTTTGATTTACAGTTAGTGTATTCGTTAACAAAGGAGAAATGTGAGGGAGATTAATAAAAGTAAAAAAAATCGTAATCATACAGCCGACCTGTGTTTAGTAATAAGGTATAACTCTGTTAGATCAACACTGAGGAGAATGACCATAATCATTGTAATACAACTATAAGTCCCCCCTAACATGAGTAACTTTTTTGTATCTTTGCTGAAATTAAAAATAATTATAATGTTTTATGTCAAACATGAAAACAGCGCTATTCACCTTTAGCGACTACTTGCGACATTTTGTCGCATTTCGGTCGCACTTATCACTTACACAGTTACCGTAACTTTTTGCTTGATCATAATAAGGTAAATATTTCTTAACACTTACACTTTTTTTATTTACATTTGAATAACAGGTGAAGAATGATCGCAATAGTAAACACAGGGGAGTAGATCCAATACAATGTTCCGACCTACAGGATAAGAAGGATGCACTTCACTTAAATCGAATCATGTGCGCATTTAAAAGATGTTGTGAAAACAAATATTGTTTGTGTTCTTATTGGTTTTACAAGGTCGAGAGTTATTCGCAAGCTTTATGGTTTTATTAGATACCAGTGTCTGTATTGTATAAGTAGACCTTAGAATTCTATGCAATAAAGACTATTTTTCTCTCACAATAAACCGGATAATTCCGAGTTTTTAATAATGAAAAAAAAAATCTACTTACATTAAAAATTATAATACTTTATTAATGCCGAAATTAGGCATTTGGTCACTTGACCGCAAACGCCACGTGATGTCACAGCACGTGTGGAATTAACAACCACCATTATGGGCGCAGACAGAGAAAAGTACTCTTTTTTTACAAGCTTTTATTTAGTTTCACCGGTCCGGTGTTTGTAATGAAATCTTGCAAGCAAAATTTCACCCACTTCCCGGTGTCCGATTGAGCTAAAATTTTATACACTGGTCCAGTCCTGATGACAATACATGTTTATAATAACCATGATGTGATACTGCTACCAGGATTGGCTCCAGACAATTGAACTCCTCAACGGTTAACAGTAGGGACTTGAAATTTTGCATTTTAACTTTTTAGTTCTTTTTCTTAATGACAAGTAATAAAAGCTTGTTTAAAAATATATATTTTAATTTTACTTGTTCTGTCTTTTTCCATACTTTTTTGCAAGACGTGACGTCATTAACGGCCTCATGACAGTTTTAGGCGCTTTCGAAATAAATTACAAAAGGTTATTAAAAACGCAAAATACATAATTTTATAGTGTTTTTAAAAACTTTATAGGATTTTTGAATTAAATAGGTACTAAGGTTTATTAAACATTAAGCGTTAAATAAGTTTTAAAATTTAATCATGTCGCCTATTATTCAAAGTTTTAATTAAAGAAAAAATTGCAATTAGGTCTTAATAATAACTTAATTTATAACGGACATTGAATATCCCTAAACAGGAACTGAACAACTTATTCAAAAGTTTAATTGAATTTCAATACCGTCGTAACAATTATAAACTTGCAATTAATAATTACGCGACAAGTAAACGACTTTGAGTGTCTCCGGAGAGGCGCTTTCAACCCAATTTTAATATTCATGTTGTTAAATAAAACTTCGACGTTCGCGACAGCAGTCTGTATTCCCAGTGCGACAGAGGCAAGGCAAGTCGCACTACAATGTTGTCAGTCGCAAGTAAAAAACGCAAAGTCATATTAATGTCGTGTAACTTTCCGTCTGCGTCGTTCTGTCGTGTGGTCGTCGCACGTGTGAATATGCATTTACTTGAAAGTTATGAACCGTCGCGCTGAAAGCGAATTGTATGACGCTTTTAGCGGCTGTGTCGAGCATTTTGAAAGAAAAGTTGTTAATTAATTAATAATTAATTGGGGCAATAATTAAACGTATAGGTTTTTAACTGTTATAATTGCATATTTAATTAGAATTGCTAGCCACGGTATCACAATATATTGTTCATTATATCATTGAATTTAATTTACTATAATTTTAAAATACGTAGCCAGTTTTTACTAATTGTCAACCCCCCTTCGATTCCATCTTGGACTTAAGAAATCGGTACTGTTAAAATAGCCCTATTTAATGTTTCGCGCCTAATCCAAGAATTAATTAAATAGTCTTTTGATTCCAAGTGACGTAAAATGAGAAGCTGATACGTCATTTCCCTTTCCCGCTTGCATCTGCATATTGATTTAGACTTCCATTAGGGAATAGGATGTAAGCGAGAATTAATTCTTGGCCCAACTTTACGACATATTGGTTCTAATGAATATGCTATTCCATGGTGATGGAATGGTAATTTATAACATATCTAAAAGGATCACGTAAATTCAATTGAATTGTTAATAAAAATAAAATGATAGAAATTAACTGCGAAGGATTGGAATTGTCAGTCTTAAATGTCATAAATGTATGTTTATTTGTCGCCTATTTCTATATGAAATATTTTTTGTATCTGTTACGAACACATGTCACTTTATTATTAGCAAAGAAGAGGAATGCAAATTAAATAATATTTACAAATATATAATCCTGATACGTCAATACAGTGTTGAAACATTGGTTTTATTGTCCTTACTGTATCCAGCATCTCGTGCTATTTCGTGTAGAAGTAGGTAACTCTTATTTTAAGACATTACACAATCCTTTATTTTCAGTATGTCGCATAATTTCGCAATGATAAGTTTTGAAATAGTAGTAAAGCTTAAATAATGTTTAAAATACATGAAAACCACCAAATAGGTCAAAATTCTAGGCCATTTGAATACGTCCAAAAAGCTATTTTTTTAAATGAAACTTCTCGTATGTCAGTCAAAGATATTGGAATTCTGTTCTGAATTATTATATTTTTTGTGGGTAACCATCCGATTGAATAATCCGAATCTATTTTCGGGTATGAGTGACCCAGTGGCCCAGTTGAAAACCTATCCAGGGATTCCAATTACACGGTGGTTATGGTTATGGCTTAAAATCTGCTATTTTTAATTCAGACCACAAACTTTATGAATAAAATGTTGAGTAAAAAATAAATCTTATTTGTGAAAACATTTTGTAGGGGTTTTAAATGAAATTTTAATTTTAATCAAGCCACGAATCACAAATCAAAAGCTCAATTCACTTCTTCTCCATGTGAACTTTAACTATGCTAAACAACAAACCTGTGTCTACTCTACAGTATTTCAAAGAAGTTTCTAAACCTTTACATATTATTATATTTATATTATAGACTAGTGGACCCGCCCTCGCTTCGCTTCGGGAAACTTACGCCGAAACGAAAGTAACAAAAAGTAGCCTAAGTTACTCCTTGATACATCAGCTGTCTGCCAGTGAAAGTCCCGTCAAGATCGGTCCAGCCGTTTCAGAGATTAGCCGGATCAAACAGACAGTCAGATAGACAGACAAAATTTTTTTTAAATGTCATTTCGGTATGTGTATCGTGTATACATACGTATGCATTTAGTAAAAAGCGGTTATTTTAATATTACAAACAGACACTTCAATTTTATTTAGTATTATAGATTATAGATATAGATATAGATTGATTGATTGATGATGATTGATGATGATTGATGATGATTGATTGATTAATTTTTTTTTGCATTTTTTTGTATTTTAGATCCTCAATGTTAATTCAAAGCTAGCTACCCGCCCGCGCTTCACTTTGGTAGAAATATAGCATGTGTACTTACTTACTCGTATAAAGTTTAGGTATTTTTGGTTCAAAGTTTCTTCCCTGTTTTGTACCCTTTGTAGAGCGAAATTGAAAAATCTGTGAAATTATATTGTAAACAGTATGTTGAGGAAGTTATATTCTCAAAAACACGTTGATATCAATCATGAGTCGCCCGTGAACGATCTTTGAAAAACTCAAATTTTGTACATTATTTTCACTTTTTTTATTTTCCTGATCAAATATCGAAAAACTGGGAGACACATATTCAATTAATTTAAGTAAGGAATATTTGTTATAAATTTGAAACCAATCGGTTGATATTTAAAAAAAAATCCATACAAACTTTCGTTGCTTTTTCCAGGAAAACTATAATATTTTCCGAAAATAAATATAGCCTAGTTTAAGTCCAGACATAACAGCTATAGAAGAAAAAAAGTTTTATTCAAATCCGTTCAGTAGTTTCGGAGATTAGCGTGTACAAACAGACAAACAGACAAACAGACAAACAGACAAACAGACAAACAGACAAACAGACAAACAGACATACAAAAATTTAAAAAATTGTAGATTCGTACTCAGTTACTGTTTTTGAGTCACTCTAGATTAGTTTTTGGTAAATACACTCAATGTACAGACAAATTTATTTTACTGTTTTATTATAGTATAGATAAATATTTTCTTTTATATTTCACAGGGAATGAAGGGCGCAGGGTGGAATCTACGACGCGCCCTGTACGAGCCTTTTGCGCTCGCGTCGCGGATCGTCTACGTAAGTATTTTTACTGACAACACGATGTTCGCTTTATATGTCATGTTATGAGCCGCGTATTTAAGCCACGCTTCATTGCTTTGTTGCCTTGGATTAGCAACATCAATTACGACTACGAATACATCTTGGTACTGACGGCGGGTCTTCATTAATTTATGATCGTTAATACCTTCAAGAGTTTATATTATAGAGTTGTATAGGTTGTAATGTTAGAAGTTTAGCAGCGTGTAAATAGCGCTCATTGCCTGGCAGCTTACGACAATCGTAATAGATCGACGAAGTTAAGCAACTATCGGCGCGGTCGGAAAGTGGATGGGTGACCGTTATTGGTTAAAGAATTTCATGGGCGCTTCCGTGCATCAATTATTACGTAAAAAATAAGTCACCAAGGACAATAAGGTTATACAACTAGTAATATTAAAAAGAAAAATAAAAACCCGACTGTTTTAAAATTGCAAGGAAAACGTACAAAAAATATAGCTTGATGCTGCTTCATTCTCACATATTGCAGTAAATAATTTAGTAAAGACTAGTGGACCCGCCCTTGCTTTGCTTCGGTGTATCTTTTAGGGGTAAAATAAATAATTACTCTACTGTTGAATGTTTTTTCAATATAGTTGACCACGTCAGCTGTCAGTCACCTCAGTTAGAGAAGTCCCATACAAACTTAAAACTTTAATAACTTTTGATAGAGTGGACTGATTTAAATAAAATAAAGCTTAAATAACGCCCAGAGTTAAAGATTATTTATGTATTTCATCCATTGTTCTGTCAAATCGGCCGTTTTTACGTGATGCTCTTTCAAACACAGACAAACAGAGCCCCCCCCAACATTTAATTTTATTTTATGTATCAATAGATTTGTTTTGTGTGTAACTTGTAACTAAAAAGTGTTACAGTGAAAACAATCTTATTTCACATATTCGCAGTTAGATGTTTGAAAGGTGGCACGGTGACGACCCTTGAGATTTGTATCGCGCGCGCGTCAATAAATAAAGAGAATGTACTGTACACCAACTCGGGGAATTTCAACGATACATTCTGACATTGAAACTTTTGAACACATGCACTGGCAATCTTGATGCAACTATGTCAAGGTTTTACAAGATAATATTAATAACTGAATAGTACTTAGTGCTCAGGTACCTATATACCGAAAAATCAGGTACCTACTTCTTATTGATACGTATACGTAATTTGTTTTCTTTCCGAATAAATCTGTTACAGAATCCGAAGTACTTTTCTACTTCTTTGTCAATATTATTTTTATTTACATTTGTAAAGTGAAAGACAAAGTTATATCATTATCAATTCAATTTAAAAACATTTTCCGTTAGCCTCAAAAAATGTTGTATATCCCACAACTCACTTGACAAATTCATTAAAGTAATTGCAATAATTTTGAGCATTTAGAGTACCCTAGAGAAAACAATCAGCTTTCTTAAAAATCCAATAAGGCCAGTGAATTTCATTTAAAGACAAAAAATAGCAGCCGAGAAACCAATTTTCCTTTGAGGAGACAATTAGAAAGATAGGCTAAAATTCTGAATGGATTTCAGATTTTATAAGTACGTTTTACTGAGGTAAATTTTAAAGGAACATTAGATACTTAGTTTTAAGATCGGTTGCATCTTCGAACCTGTGTCTTTCAAAATAAGGTCTAAAATATATTTCATAATAAATTATTCCATAATTTCAAACTACACCTTTAAAGTGATGAGAAAATGGTAGCCTCGGAATTGATTCCTTGTACAGAAGGCAACTCGGCTCCGTAAAAATATTTTCCATTGGAATAGGAAATAAATACAGGTAAGAAATACTCGTTATTGGTCCAGCTGCGAACGTTGATTATATTAAAGCAAACGTTTTCTCTTTAAATATACATTTATTCAGATTTATGCCAATGCAGATATATTAAATTACAAGTTAAATCGTTTGAGTTGATAAACAAATTATTGCGACAAAATATACTATACAAAAGAGGTTCCCAAATTCAACGTAAAAAAATATTGCTAAGTTTTATCTGGTCAGCGTGGTGGACTTATTGCAGTACAATTAGTCGCATAGAAACTAACTAATGTAAAGCTACGTAATTATCATCTTCTTAAATATAATAAAATTGAAAGTTGGGGGGGCTTTGTTTGCCTGTGTGTTTGAAAGAGCATCACGTAAAAACCGCTGATTTGACAGAACAATTTAAGGAAATACATAAATAATCCTGAACTCGGGGTCTTATTTAGGCTTTATTATTTTATTTAAATCAGTCCACTCTATCAAAAGTTATTAAAAAGTTTGTATGGGACTTCTCTGACTGACCCGACAGTTGACGTGGTCAGCCATATTGAAAAAACATACATCGAAGCGAAGCGTGGGCGGGTCTACTAGTTGATTAATAAATGTAATAGGATTTTGCTCGCCAAATAAAGTACTTAGGTAACGGCAAATGTTAGTAGCATTTCAGTGGCGATCGATTGCCCGCAGGATGCGGTGTAACTTTCGGCTAACCGAATTGCCGGCTGACCGCAAACATGACCATGGCATTCAGTCGACTATTCGGTGCATTTTGTTTAGAGGCCATGGTCGCTTTTGGAATAACAACTCACTTTTAAGAAATTCGGTCACGATCAGATCTAGTATTATTTAAGATTTTTTCGTCTTAGGACCTAATAGGTCAATTAACGAATGTCAAAAATTTATGATATAAAGAACAATAGGTATAAAAAGAATTAAGAAAAAATACTTTATATCTTTTCTTATCACGTTGACTATTAACGATTTGGTGTCGTTTAAAAGCGATCTATGAATTTAAATTTTTCTACAAAAGTTGTGGCTTCTATCCCTGAATGGAATATTACTAACCATTAGATATGTCTCTCTTTAAAATTCTCTTTTGATTTAAAATTCACTCTCACTTCATTTGTTAACTTCATCAGATCTTAGGTATACTCGAGAAAAAGAAAAATAGGCACAAAAGTATGGAACTTGATACAAGTACCAACCAAAATGAATGATACAATACATCGTTACAAAAGTATTTCTGTTAGAATAAGAATAGGCGCTACATCCAATTTGCTGACTCATCGGAGTAATCTTTCCTTCAAAATTATTTATATTTGAGTATTTTGTCGCTACGTTTGAAAGATAACGTGTTGTGAGTACATTTTTTTTAATAAAGAAATGTTACACCGGCATAGCTTCAGAGTAGGATTCCCTGGATTATGATAGTCATGGACGATACAAAAACTCCCAAAAGGCTCAGAGCGAGGGTATAAATTTTAATTCATCATTTAAATTTTCACCTCTCTGGGAATCGAAGTCAGGACCCTATGAACGGCGGTTCGGCGATGTAGCTATTACGCCAATTGGGTCATAATATTCAAGAAGCATACTAGTAAATAATATGTCAGACCCAATTATTAACTGATCTAGAAACGAAAATAAACCAACATAAAAATGTAAAGAAACTCACTGTTTTGATAGTATGCATATAAATTGTTCATAACCGTACAATGTGGCATATTATAGAAACCCGAATAGTGTGTAAATACCACTACAGTTATCACAGGAAATTTGGCTCGAAAACAAATTGTTGCCACAAACATCGCAGTTGTAAAATGCGACGTTCATTTATATAATTGCTTGCACGTTCAGCTCATTTTCAGAACATCTGTTGAATGTCGATTGTTCCTTTCGAAAGTTCAGACGGGCTTTGAATACGAGCATTGCAGCCCGTCGGGCTGTGACAAATAGGCTTTATTACCGAGGATTCAGAGCTTAAAATCGTTTGAACAATCTGGCCGTATCCAGGTCACTTAGGCACGTAACGAGATATTGTGGAAGCTGACGTAATAGACATTTAATGATCTGGTGGCGGCGATTTACTACGAGTTATGTGGTAGTAAAAACGGCTATTCAGTTCGTCTGGAGTTAATTAATTGCCTGTAGCCCACTGTTGGGTTTCCTTCTTCGTCTTGTAGAGCAATTGAAGACATTCTTGGGCACTCAAAGTTAGGTTTTAACCTATGGTCACCATAAAAAACGGATTATTCCTCATCTTTCCTGCGATTGGAAAAGCTTGACGGTTTCAGTGTTACTATTCACATTATGACGTCAGTGTAAAAGCGAGCGAAAAGGCTTTTACTTTTTAGTATGCTCTTCATCCTAGATTTCATCGCCACTTACTACTAGACACTTTCCTACTAATCCTATTATCCTACTCCTACAATTAAGTTTAAAAGCTTTAGATGATGTCTGGATGTTGAAATTGTGGATTGCTCGTTTGGCACATACGTAGATCATATCCAAAAAGAGGACACGTCAAAATAGTCAACCATCCACCTACTGACCGCAATCACAGCTTAACTCGGTCAATCACGGTGTACCTACAAGATAGAATACGGCTACGGGCTGAATTTTTAAAAATCTTGTATTTCTTACAAGAAACAAATGTTCCTTTCAACTAATAAATAAAATCTTTATGTTACATGACATTTACTTAGAGAATATTTTAATAATTTATGTTAGAAATGACAGTTACTTTTCATTTTAATGTTATTTTGTATAGTAGGCACAGGATAAGGTGTCTATTTAGTAACTTTATGAGATTATAAAGCGTCGCTACAATATTAGGACACCGCTATTTTATTTGCCGCAATGAATGTAAATTACTTGAGCATTGCGGTTTGAAAGTTCTGTCAAATGAATTAATTACTCCTCCAAATACGACAACTTCTTCCTTTAATTAAATGATAATTTCTGTAATTTTTAGGCCTCTGTAATCAACTACAAGTAGAATTATTACTTCAGTTTGTTTTAGAACTTAATGCTAGCTAAATAATGTTTAAATTACCTATTGCTTTTTTATTTTTCTTTATCTTTATAGTTCTTGAAGTAGATGGTTATTACTATCCCTTATTTTATAGCGGTAAGCAACACTCAGTCTTAAATCGCTTTTCTTTGCCCGCATTTTATTATATTGCTACAGTTTTGAAGAATAACGTTGAATAAAATGATTCAACACACTATTTCTGCAAGGAAGTCTTCACTTTGCAAACCATATAATTATAGCGTATTACCCATTAAAAAAATGTCTTGCAAAGATTCTGTACATTCACATAACTTTTTTATTTGTTACGCCTTTGATATAAAACAAATAATGAATGTTATCTCAATATTATATTAGAAAGAAAGAAAGATAATATGGCATTGAAATCGGTTAAACTACTTCTGTGATTATCGAGAACAAGACATGAACGGATAAACGACCTATTTATCAAACTACCCAATCAGAGGTCGCAATTTGACCGTAGCTCATAATCATGTAAGTATTAAAAATTTGGTCCCCTAAAATAAAATGTATTATAACACATACACCACATCTTCAGCTTATTAACTTAAACTATGTCTTTCGTGATGCATTATTCATTAAAAAGGGTTCTTTGAACCCCTTACCTATTATTATACTATAACATTTGACTAAAACCGACAAAGTTATATAATAATATAAAAATATTAGTCGATGTGTTAAGTATAAATCAATTACTGTAGTTAATATAGGTAGAACTGTTGTAATTAATACTGATGACAGCCGAGAACTCTATACTCTGGTGTGTATCCTTTCTAAGGAATTTCTTTTTCTTTCTCCTACAAATGAATAGTGGAATATCTGCCGTTGTGAAGCTTACGGCTAATCCTTTTAAGTGGTAATTGCTAGTGAAGACTACTGGAAGAGTGAGAGTCTTAACTAATCGAGATTTTAATAAAAATAAAGCTGTTTTCTGCGACCATTAAAAGCTTAATTAACGACTTAGTTTGCGGTTCAAATTGTTCTATAATCAGTTATGTCAAACTACAGAATATAGATTATTGGCTGAAAGATAATAAATGTTAACGTCAAATGTCTGTCAAATGATTGTGGATTAACTGTTGTATAATAGTGTGAGTTTTAAATTCTATAAATGTATTTATTAACATGTAAAATAGTTATAGATGATAATAGTCTCTCATTAGCGTTTGAGAAACTTTTTAAAAATGGAACCAATATTTTTAAAAGCTATCGTAGGCGTATTTTATTTTATGTATCTCAGATTCAGAAATAATAAGGACGTTATGTCAGAGCTTTTATCGAACACCTTTCTATGAATGCAGGTACAACGCAAGAATTGAATGGGTAGGATACGTTATTTTTCTTGAGCTTTCTCCCACATTATGTCAATAACAATTGATGTTTCGTTTTCTTGATGTTTAGTGGGTGTATAAGAACTCACTTTTGAGTGTTATATCAGATGTTTTACACATTTTGTTTGGTATAAATTTTTAGCTAAATATATCTTTAGAGTCGCGCAAATATTTTTAAATAGTGCTACATATTTTTATGCTCCATATAATAGGAAAATAATGAAGCCTAAATATTGAAAAAAAATCTGGTGTTTCAGAAAATAAATTTTTTACAGAACCTTTACAGGTACTATTTGTTGTTTTCTTATAGCCTCCAACATGGCTTAACATCGTTAGATGACAAGCGGTCACCCATCCACTTTTTGACCGCGCCCGCAGTTGCTTAACTTTATCGATTACTTAGGATCGACGCAAGCCGCCGGGCTATAAGCGCTATACATTTTCACCTTTAGACTTCTTTCCACCATAAAGTATTCAGAATTTGAATTTGAATATCTAATATATTCATTTAATAATCCTCCTATAGAAAATTGCAGTCGGTATGTTTACGTAAAGAATAGTAACATTGATATTGAAAGCATTTTGCCCGGTTTTCAATGCCAGCAAAGATTTTACGATTCGCGGTTGTACGCCAGACTTTTAGATCTTTCATAGAGAACTTTTTATCTACAAAGCTTTTCGTGACTGTCACATCGAGTTATTGATGCGGATGGAATGTAATTGATGAATTCATATCGTATCTATCTTATACTACGTATATCTAGCTCTATATTTGAGTGACCGTGACTTCAGAACGACTTGATCATATTATGCTATTTAAATCTGAAGAATTTTGTGGTATGTTTTTGAATGAAAATTTCGATAAAAATTGCATATTGAATATGTTTTGATGTCAAACGCTAGTTGTCAATTGTCATAGATACTCGTAGTAATGTGGTTGGAATGTAAATTAATGGGTGGATCGACTGACAAAATCACTTTAATTGAAATATACAATGAAAGTGGATCAGGCCACCGTCCACCATGCTGGCCCAGCGGAGAATGGCATGCTTAACACACATTAATATTTATGCTGGAGTTAGGTGCGTTTCTTACAATATTTATCTTCATTGAAGCGCTTTGAGGCGGTTTCTCTAATCATAGAATTTTGGCAAGTGTGATAAACATTAATGTATACCTCGTTTTTTTCGTCGTGATATAAAAGGTAAACAATCTTACAGTCTTTTTATTGTACATATCGATTTAAAAATAAGACAGACACAAATTTAAAAAACCAAAGAATAAACAATAATTTAATGTTAAAATAAATTTCTGTATACTTCTAAATATTTTTTTAAATTAATGAAATGAATAAAAGTTGTGCCAAGATTGTTTACCTTTTATATCACGACGAAAAAAACGAGGTATAGATTGCCCCGCATGTACAAAAAGGTCCATCGATATAAAGAGATATTTGTTATTCTTATAATAAAAATGGAACTACAAATAAATCCCCGAGGAACCGGTGTGCATACACAAAGAAAAATCGATGGACCACAACCTCATCCTCCTTTGAAGTCCTTTAAAAAGTTTATTGGATAAAATTTTCATAAAGGTTTTATTACTCCGCGCGAGGTAATGAGTCCTTGAGATTCAATCTAAAAGATATTAATGTGGAAGCCTTTTATTTTCTGTTACTGTTATTTTTACTATCAAACAAAGCAATATAAAGTTGCGTACATGTGAAACTACGGGACAAGGAAAAGTGTGGAGAGGTCGAGCGGCTTAAAATTCGGTCAAGGGCACTCCATACTCCTGTTCTAGTTGGCTGGCTGACGTAGTCGTGCACACAGAGACAACCTCAAAGGCGATAGTGGTGAATGGAACTAACACGCAATGAATCAATCAATATCTTCTATACGAATCATATGTATAAAGCTGAAGAATTTGTTTGAATGCGCTAATCTCAGGAACTACTTTACGGATTTGAAAAATTCTTTTAGTGTAGATAGCCCTTTTATCGAGGAAGGCTATAGGCTATATAACATCACGCTAAGATGAATAGGAGAGAAGCAGTAATAAAAAATATTGCGAAAACAGCAAAATTACGCGGGCGAAGCCGAGTACGGTTTCGAGCCACAGTTGAACCCAGTAGGTGGTGCTGATGTCGAGATACTTCAAGGGACCAGCCAAACTATAAGAGTTATTGAAACCCTGCCATATCAGAAGTTGTTCGATATGATAAGCATTTACTAAAAGTATCCGAAAATTTAAGATCGGGAGTACTTGACGTGGCAACTACGTGACAGAACAACGTCTGCCCGGTCTTCTAGTTAACTATAAATTACGAGTATTATCTGTTTTGTCTTTAATAGTTAGTGGAGCGACAATGAAAGTTCAGTAATAAATAACTGGAAAATAAAAGTAAAAACCGAACGAAATAGTTCCACGGGAAATCTATGAAACTGTTATAAAAACGATCGTTAGCGTAAAGTGGAATGTTAGATACCGTTATTAGCCGACTATGCCAGTAGGAGGGTAATGGTTTAATAGGATGTATGTCTGTATGTGTGTGTGTGTGTATGTATCTATGTCCAGTTTTTTGCCCCCTCTCATATTTAGCATTCGAGTGTTTTGTTTACGTTTTATTGACTATTTTACAAATAGACAAATAAAAAAGATAAATGGCTCAGACACAACGGTGATGGATTTGCAAACCAAGAAAAACTAATCAGCTAATTTTAACGTTCACAAAGGGAATTTGTTGGAATTTCTTGGTTTTGTAAATTATAAAAATTATTCCCTGAGTGGAGGTATTTTCAATTTTATTCAAACCTTTTTCGATTACAATTATTTTATTCGTTGTGGTCTTTTGAATGTTAAAACCTTCTGTGTTTGGGCGTTAGGATAAATGGACACTTACATAACCTCAAGGAAATCAGGACATTTTGAGGTCTGCAGCAAGAATAATTATATAGTTAACTTAGGTATAATTATTAGTGTTGTTCTCAAACTTTCCTCTTACCTATAATAAAGGGTATGGTGTTAGTACCCAATACTAGGGTTCGGCAAAGTGCGGCTTCAGGGCAAAAATGTGTGAAATTTATTCCTGTGAACTATTTATTTAGTTTAATTAAAGTTTACTAAACAAGTAGATTTGGCTCCCATTTTATTTATTGTTGTAAATAATGTTCATGTTGTCTCTTTGGCTAATTTTGCTGACATCTGCCCTATACTAACCCCGGTTCTATGAACGTAATAAACCGAGACATTTTTTCAAGGAATTTAACCTCCTAGAATCTAGACACAAAGTCTTATTGTAAAGTTCAAGGACAACTAAAGCCTTGACATCTGCAGATAAAGTCTTTCTGAATGCCGTGTGTGTGTGACCTGAGGCGTCTTAAGACGCCGGACGCGTAAATAGGTGCTTTTAGATTTCTAGAAAATAAAATAACAAAAGATAATATCAGCTACACCGTTTAAAGTCACATGAATGTCAAGGGCATCACTAGAGGAAGCATTAAGTCCCTTTGAGAATTTGAGTTTAGATAAAGTTAGAACAGTTTAGTTTGGATCATTGGTCTAAACTCTAAAGTGTGTAGATTATTATAGGCAGCTGCCGCTGGAGTGTCTAAACAACTAACGTCGGCTTTAGCATTTGGTGCGGTGGTTTAGCCACTTCAATACGTTAATTTAAATGAGGTAATTCCAATTAAATGCTTCAGTAACACTCAATATCAGGTATCCATGTTCGCCGAAACTTGGATCAAAATTTTCGGGTTAATATCATTATCAAATTATATTCCTATAATTAATTATGACTTGACATTGAAATCTTAAATTATGAAATTACCGACTATTTGACTGACTAATAAAATAATAATCAAAAAAAAAGATCAACTTAAAAGAAAATACCGAAATGTATGAAATAGCGAATTAGGGACCTACAATTTCTTTTGAGTCCGGTTCGGTTTTGTGTAAGACGGCTATTATGGCACAGAGCTCAAAAAAATTGTAAGTCTTTAATCTAAACCGTCATTTCAAACTTCTCCTAGCTATTATAAATTTTTGTAGCCAACTCCAAATGTGTTTGGTAAACATAGTTTAGATGGAAAACGCGTTTAGATTTACAATTCATTCCGTAACAGCAAGTCATTTCATTCAGTAATTAAACGAAACCGTGTCGTGTCTTTACCTCCTAAGACCGTCATGTCTCTCTAAGCCAATGTGGGCTGTTGCATGTATATTCAGATGTGTCAACATATCTATGAATTTATCTGTAGCACCCTTCGTATAATTTCTACTCTAAAATAAATGCGCTCTCGGTATACTAAACTCTCTTCGGATTGATATAAATAAAACTTAATCCAATTAAGTATTTCTTTAGATTGAAATAAATAAAACCTAATCCAATTACTCTAGCGGATCCTTTGTGGTTTTTAAATACTTTTATCTAACAAATTTTCTTGTTCTTGTTCACTGATAGCATATAAAAAAATTGCTGAAGCAAATCTTAAGTGGTTTTTGGGGTTTCATGGGATTGTTAGAAGTGGAAGAAAGGATATCTCCATCATTGTTGATAAAAGGGTATCTTAAAATTCCTAGAAATTAAGTAACGTCAAACCTTATTAACGGGTGCTCTATTGCGTTATTTAACGTCAATAAAGAGGTTTATACCATATGTATACGGAACCAGGATTTATTATCAGAAAATCTCATTTAATTTGTCAACGTTGGCTACATTCAAGGTTTAATGTCCTGAGGGAAGATTTTGTATTGTTGATAGTAAATAACACTAGCATTTTATGGATTTTATAAGATTATTTGTTCTTTTATTACCCTACTACGTCAAGAAGGTAATATTTTTAATGTATGTATGTCCATTTGGTATCCCCAACCCCCAAAAAAATTTTTAGCACTGAGTTTTTTATTTTTCTATTATTTTTACTGGTTCCATTTCTACTTCTTGGTTGAAGTAATCTTTGTGGCGAGATAGTTGTATAGCATTTATTTTGCTCATCTATTTTTAACCTAAACATCAAATTCCTTATTTTGTTAATGGGTTAATAATAGAAATATATTTTACTAAAATAAACTGTTGTAGCGAGTTATCTTCTGCCATAAGATGTTTTAAGATATTATTTTTAGTTATTAGATATTTATAGGTATTTAACTTAATAATAAATTTACAACGGAGTTTTATCTCAATACTGCATAATTATATTTTGATGAGTGGGCGTTGTTGATATCAAGACAAGGTTGATCGTGTAAAAATTTATCTTTTAAATACCGGAACTTATTTTACTCAAGCTTTTTTCCTGGTGACTTTACTTTTTATGTACCTACCTACTGTGTTTCATAAAGCCAATGGTAAGACATATATTACCTACATATCGCTACGTTAGGAATGACTATGAGATTAGTTTCTGATAAATTCATAACTAATTGTAGTGTAAATATGTAAATGAAATGTTTTTATTTTATTTTATTTAATAGCGTAATTTATATTATTGAATTTTTTACTTTGAATTTAAATTTCAGTCTGGTTGTGTTCTTGTCTATAAGTGTCGTGCATAGTATATCAACTACAAAACGGATGTTAAGGATATGTTAGGTAACTAAGTTAAAATAGCTATGCCTAACAATCAGTTAATATAATTCCTCCAATCGCGTTTATAAAAAATATTGAAACTGAGTCGTATTACTGTCACTGAACTCGCACCAAAATAAATAAATATAGATGTTGTTTCTTCAGGAAAGCTTATAAATGTTCTAGTAGAAGAAATAAGAAAAGCAGGTTATTAAATTACCGGCGAGGGAACATTTAGGACTTCCTTCCTTTACGACAAGTCATATCAGTTTTGTTCAACATTTATAAGATCCTTGGATGTGAAGGTTCGTGTCGCAGCGAATACCGTCAATATATCTATTTAATAGAACCGCTCCTTTGTGGAAAATCGACCGTTATTCATTATGTCAAACATTAGCCTTTAGACTATATCCATGATTGACAGATGTCATTGTCAATTGTCAACCAACTTCCAATAGCTGTCAACAGGACATTCATGTAACAGATACATTCATTGCTCTGTGATTCTGACCTCACACCAAAAAAGTGAGGTCAATTTTTTTTTACGATCTGACATAATATGTCACCGAGCACGGTCTACCGAGAAATGTACTATCGAACAAATTGATTAGTGACCCACCATATGCTTATATTCCTCCAGCCATTCAAACGAAATTAGGTCGAAATTCGCTTAAACGTTTGTTGTCTTGGAAACCGACTTGTTATTATTTAAAATGGCACTGACAGTTACTGACTGATGAGAACTTTGCTTTCTATAAACCGTCTTGGATTGGTATGTTACCGTTAAACTGAAAAAATAGTCAAAATTGCCAATACCCAATAATAGTTATCTTTCTAACTATTGTTAGCGACATTTCTCAAGCCATTTTAAATTATGAAATAAATCCATAATTTTCAATATTTTTTCCATAACCCGTCTTGTAATAATAACAAAATTTAGATTGATAATATTTACCTATTTTTTGGGATTTTCCTGAAATGTCTGAAACTATACAAGGTTTGTCGCCTACCTTGTATACAAAAATTTAATGAATTTCTATACTATAATATTCTTAGCCAAATAACTTAAAATTGACTAAATCATCAACAAGCTTAGTCTACAGTAACTAATTTTCGCATATTAGTGGTAAAACAAACTTGCAATATAAGGAAATAAAACAGCGGAAATAAAAAATTATAGAATAATAATATTTAATTATGGATTTAAATAAACAACAAACAATTAAAAAATATTTAAAATCATATTATATTATGAATATCGTCTCTTTTGGTAACGCCACAAAGTAAAACGACTATGCTGTGATGATCTAAAAGATTTTTCGTCAGAGATTAGTTCAGTCAAAATGTAGTGCATCCGTTAAGACTCTGCTAACTCCGTCAACTCTCTGGGCGTGATTTCTATAATGCAAACCAGTGCCATGAAAATAATCTCTTATTATTGCAAACAAACATCATAACTTGTTGCAAAATAACGAGTCGGAGTAAAGGGTTGTTCTTCATAATGCAGTTGCATAGCTCTTGCCTATCCAAGTGTGATTCGATGAACGCCATGGTTGTGTCTTCGCCTGTATTCTAAGGAACCATCTTCAGCATTACGTCGGATTCACTTTCTCGCTGTGTTTTGAGATATATTCAGCTCCCGTGATATTTCCCGTATACTACAGCCTTACTCACACTATAATCCGCGCTATTTCTTGTTTAAAATTAGCCATTATTATAAATTTTACTGACTTTTTAGTTTCAATCTGAGTTCGTGTAAATGTTTAGATTATTAGAATATTATGATTTCTTGACATCTGACAGCCATTCTGAGTGATGTTTCTGAAGTTTCATAATATTTAAAACGTCGTAAGTGCAACGCCACGCCTGAGAAGAAAACGAATTTGACTTTGCCAAAATTACAAACGAACTGTCGGCGAGGTGGGTCACGAATCAATTTGTTCGATAGTACTTGGAAACATTATCATTTGTTATTAACCTTGTTTTTCCCTACTACGCTTATTTGCTCCGAAGACTGCGTCTATATATTTTTTGGTCTGTGATTTTGACGTTACTTTTGTTTATGAGTATTTTGTTTACAGTCTCTGCTTTTCTTAATTTGAAGTAGCAGTTAGCTTTTCTTAACTTTTTTTGACAAGGAATAGAAGCATTGGCGTTTCTAACGTGATGTTATTATGACCTGGCCTAATTGATTAATTCATAGCACCAATTTATTTATCTTAAGGACTTTCTTTTTAAGCCAATCAAGGAATACGGTAGGTATAGTTCTTTCTAACGGTCACCTTTTCTCCAAATCTTTAAGAAAATTCGTTAATTGATATCATTTGATTGGCTTCTGTCTGATTGGTTTGAAGAGTGGAGTAGAATTTTCTTGACGTCTTATAAGTATAATAAAGTTTATAGAATATTCTAGAAAATTCAAATTGATCTTTAGATTTTGAACTATGTAATACCACGGTAGTTTAAGAATACGCTTATTTTTCGGTTATCAAGATACATTTAAAGTAGACAGTACATATGTGTGTAGGCTGTAGGGTGTATTTGACCTACGTCAAAGATTTCGGTAAAGATATTGGTTGTTTGTCTAGCAAATGTTTGATCAGACTAGGTGCGTCTCTAGACTAGACTTCAAATCATAAACAACCAAAAATATTTCACACTAGACCGGGACTTTGTACAAATAACGGCTTTTTACCTTCATTTATACAAAAAGTTAAGTGAAGTGCAATAATTTAAAGTAACGAAGTGTAAAGGAAAGTTTTGACATTTTGATTACTTATTTAAAAAAACATTATTAATAATGTAAGAGTATATTTGTGTTACTCATATACAAAATGCCCCTGGGTGGAAATGGGTTTCGAATTATGAAATTATGAGTTGCTATTGGATCTGTCTATATTGTGGGTGTGTACAATGTTATACATATATTTTTTTTATTAAATATAACAACGACCTTTAAAAAAAGGAAAAATATAGTCGGTTTTATTTCGAATGATAAATCTGTTTAAAATTCTATCATACATACAAATGTAAAGGTGATTGAAGACCAAAGTACCTACCTAGTAGGTAATGTTTTCATAAAATCATGACCTGTATTTGGCCGATACTTCATTATGAAGTTGTGTCTGTAAAATTAAGGAGCTTTTTTCTTCGAGAGAGGAGAGAGGTCGAGTTGCTATTCTAAAAATAAATTAGGTTATCCGTGCCATCGACACGAGATGATCATTTCTACGATAAAATGAAAATCGTTTTACAATGTTTTCCGCTTGAAATAACAATTTAACTAATTGATGTTTACGTTATAAAACAGGGGAATAAATGATCATAAATACTGTTTATTCGGTTAACAATGCCGTGTAATTAGCGGTTTACTAGGATTTCACCTGATTGTAATAGCAAAGGAGTAATGTTTTTGAGTCTATGTATGAACAATTTTTTAGTATGATCTAAAATAATCGGCTTAACGGGTTTCTACTTGTAAAATCGCATTGAATTCATATGGGAGTTTAGTGACAAGCTATAGGTAGATAGGTCTATAATTTTTATAAGAGAAAAACTTGTAAATTTTTGGCTTTTTTCTGCGATACCTCTAGTAAAATTTCCTTGTATTTTACACAAAATTTCCGCTTGTGTCGCTCTATCTATTGATGTAGGTAAATCACATTAAAATCCGTTGCGTAGTTTGCTAAAGCTACCGTATGTATACACGAGGCGGGAATCGACTTTGTTTTATACTTCACACTATAAAGATCAAAAAGTTCCTTGCTTATTACATACACAATTCGAATAAGATATAAGGTTTAGACTAAGGATATAACGCATGCTTAACATAAATAACGTCGGTTATTACGAGGTAGGTGAATATTGAGAGCTACCGTCTACCGTTTACGTCTTCGTTCCAATTAATGGCATTTACATACAAGTAATTAGTGTTTTAGTTTATATCTTATTCCTTAACAAGTATGATAGGTCCTCATAGCAAGATCTTTTGTGATTTCCCAAAAATCGTCTTTTGAGTTAAGTCATTATTCCATTAAGCATTAAGTAGAATAGAATGGTTTATATTTGAATTTATTTATTAGTAAAGAGAGTTTGATGTCAAAGTCAGTCAGGCGTAACAGTTTTCACGATATCTAAGTCTATTGTCGATTTAACGCCCGGCTGCTTGTCTGTACCGATTTCTACCGAGCTAACCATGTGTGTAACTCGCCTAAGGCCAGCTCAAACCTGTATCAATTCATATTTATACTTATTCACAAGAAATAAGGTACATATTTGAATGGAGTTTCTTCACAGAGCATCGTGGCGGATTATACGGTCACTTTCTGACAGTCTGCGAACACGAGAATATTATAACTTATTGCGATTGAATAAGTGTAAAATGTCCGAATATCTTACGTAGCCTTTGCATAATCAAAAGGCTTGTACGTTAACGTTTTTGACGAGCAAGTTTGATCATGTAAATCTGACAAACAGGTGATGTGTTTGATTGATAAACAGGTTCGTATAAAATTTCATTGAAGGTATGTTTGCAAGCAACTTCGTCATGCAAATTTGGTCGTTTGCAGTCACCTTAATGCTCACAGCTCAGCAGTTTGTGTTACCCGAGTGATCGATAAAGTTAAGCAACTTAGAAGACGATTGGAAGCTGACGGCTAAATATGAAAATTTATGAAGGATTTCGTACTTTGGAAGGCATCTTAATACGTTAAGTCGGTTTTACTCGAGTAACTTCTTGTTAACCATTGCGTTTGTATGCACAAGCAAGCTCGTTAGTATTTTACGAGCTAAACTTCTCTTATGTGTCAAAAATTTGGTATAACTGTGTCATGAACACGGCAGTGTGTTGTACGTGAATACGTTTATGTTACAAGTTAACTTTTTATATAAAATATTTTCATCTATTTACGTCGTAAAATAATCTTAAAAAAGAGTCGTTTCCCTACTTTTTTCACTGATCTTGCTTATTGTAGAAGATACTCGTAGATTCGAAACTACAATACCAAAATCTATCCCCGTTTTTATAATTTAGCTTTTAGGATTTTCCCCGTATGGTAGCAATTTAAAGACGTTTTCACGTCAAAATACCATCCCAGTTAAAGTTTAATGTGTTTGGTAGTAAAGGCGTTAAAAAGCCTTTATTAGTGCGCTAATTAATGCGCTAAGATGCAGATGTAGCAGTAACATAAGCCTTAATGGGAGTCTACAATGTTTATTTTGCTTTCAATCCTTGTACTGTACTTATATTCGCGTTACCTCTTTCACCGATAGTAATCTTTAATTATTTCATGCATGAATACTATTACATGTTCGATCCTATGAAATAATAAAATGTAACAAAACTGAACATCATGCTACAGATTATTAATTAGCTAATTAATGGCCTCTTTTCGCCTTCGACTCTTTTATTAAAAAGAAAAAATATTTTCCTCTGTGAATTAAGAATTGAGGAAACTTTTATAGAAGCTTTGATGAGTCAATATTAATGTACAGCTTTGGAGGATTTAAGGGTAAAATGTAATTTTGGTTTATTGCAAACATTTTTGTACAAATTGCCTTTCCTTGGTATTTAACTAATCTTTTCATTGTACGTGCAAATTATTATGTTCTTTCGTATTGTTCGGTAGTTTGATAAATAAATTACAAAAAATATTTTCTGTCTACCTCAGAAACGTCTTAAAATTCGTGTTCTCAGAACTTCGAAGAAACATTTTTCATTAAATAAACCAATCTATAGCATTTATTTTTTGACGTTTTATTACTTCAATTAAAATGGAAATCGGAATTGATTGCCAATCTAATTTCCTTCGAAGCCGTCCGAACAATATGAATTTTATGGGACCGGTAAATAATTACCAACGCGACATAGTACGGTGTAAATTACTCGTGAATTCTGATATGGCGAAGTGACGGTTCTTGATTTGCGTCTCGAAATAAATTTAAATGCTGGGTTCTTGGTCTATTTATACTTTCAAAGTGGACAGTCAGCTTCGCCGGGGACTCGATATTTAATATGTATGAGGAGACGTTATGCGGCGAATTAAAGAGATAAGTGATTTACATTCCTGTTTGTTATCTGATTTTGTAAACGGGTATACTTAGGTAGTTAAATATTAACAGGTTCGCGTCGGCGAAATATTTATAGAAGTAATCATTGTGTCATGTAATTTTCCTCGGATAAACTCTGTAAGTAACGAAGTTTGAAAAGTTGTATTTCCGTCTCAGAAATGATGATTTAGTGGGCTCAGAGGAGTGTTTCAACGCCCAAATCCCCCGTTCCCTTTCTCTCTAGACTAGGGAATAAACAACCGAAGAAATTCGGAACTGTTGAAAATAACCCATTAGTTTTCGTTACTTTACACCGATGTCAGCGATCGAATAGTCGTCTAGACTCTAGACTACATTATCGACAGATGTCTGCGCTTAGGAGGTAAGTTTTTATTATTAACTTCACATTAAGGCATCCATTTTGCAGCGGTCAATTCAAATAACATTGATCAAAGACGTTTAAATAATCCTCGTGCAGTTGATTAAAAACGAATGCCAAAGACTCACAAACAATGCTGTTCAACTATTATATTTCTAAAATTTTGCAATTGAGATCCACAACACTGATGAAAGCAAAACAGAAACGTTGTTTGAAAAATAGAGTCTGTGTGCCACGATAAAAATGGCAAAATAACGTGCCGCAGAAACTATTTGCGATTCTGCAACGAATGCAGATACTTAAAATGTCCAGAGGTTCCTAGTTTTAGCCATCTTTTGCCAAAGCAGAAACGAGAATGTATTTATTACCCAACTGCTCTAGAAGAAGGGTAATGTTTTTCGAGCGTATCTATGTGTGCATGTTAATTTCTTTGATATGCTCTACAGCTCAAAAGGCTGGACCGACTTGAACTTGTGAGGTGTTAGGCAACTGTTCAGTATTTAAGTCTACCTGGGCTATATAATTATATCAATAATATATAATAATTATAATTACGTCAGCCCATCCAATTTTCAGCAATTATATTTTTGTTTTATTTGTTTTATATTTTATTAATGACTATTATTTTCCATCTAGTGAAACTTATAAAACCGAGTCATCGACGTAAAAAATTAAACGGTTTGACCCCCATCAATCATTTTTCGGGTGTTGTCAATGTGTGTGACCTCAATAAATTCATCAATTTCAATGTGTAAGGGAATTTGTCCACCTTGAGTTCCAGGCTTCACTCCTGTCTGCGGGCAGCCAAACATTGTTGCATTTCTTTGGAAATCATTTCATCACTTTAACTAATGATATTTAACACAACATTATTATCTCAAAAGCCTACACAAAAATACTTGAATTCTAGTCTTTTTTTCAAGTTAATAAAACTCGAAAAGACGATAAATAGGTACGCATGTAATGTGGCGCAGGTCACTTTTTTCTGTTGTTTAAATAAGAAAGTAATATGTTTATAGCACAGACCAAAAAGTATATAGACCCAGTGTTCAGAACAAAAAAGTGAGGTAATTTTTTTTTTAATTTCACGTAGCTCAACAAGCATGGCCTCTCGCGCTAATGTACCGTGAAACGTTATAGTATGTTGAACACGTTATGTTTTTTTCAACTACGCTTTTTTGTTCCGAAGATAGCATCCATATTTTTTTTTGGTCAGCGGTTTATAGTATATATCACTGTTTTTAACAGTTATCCTGCATGGCCGATATTTTAGAAAAATTGACTAAACATTTCTAATTATGACTTGTTTGCAAAGTTGAAGAGTGAATAAATATAAGTAAATGGATTTAGGTTTATGTGTATCTTGGTTATCAACCAGTGTAGCTTTAGGGTCAATTGCTACATTGACAACTTGTTAGAAATTTGATAACAAAAAGGCAAATGTTCAGAATTTAACCTACTTCGTTCAATATGTTCCAGTTCACGTTATACAAGTTAGTTTTTTGAAACGCTAACACACTCATACCCCCTTACTAGGATTCCCTGTGTCGCGGGTGGCATGGACAACACAAATAACACATCACTATCACCCATGACCAGAGAACAAACATTTATTTATCTGTCGCATAAATATCTGGCCGGGAATCGAACCTGGGACTTCTCGCTTCGTAGGCAGGGTCACTACCACCTAGGCTACGGGGTCGTCAGAAAAAGTTGAAAAATCAAATTAATTTAATTGTTTCGTGTTCATTCAAGGTATGCTTGCAGCGTTTATAGCTTTGCTTATACGAAAGCGAGCATAAAATAATGGAGCTAAGAGATTCCGATGTAATGAAATTCCGGCTAAACTGATTTATATGGCGAAAGGACGATATGATGAAGGAAATTAAATTCAGCAACCAGAACCTCGCAAAAAGCAAAACACGTGGATGCACATACGCGGGGAAATTTAACCCCTCAGAACTAGGGGAAAGGGACACTTTTCGTGTGTGATTGTATGTTATAGAAGCCCCTGAAACAATTGCAGTGGTTTTATTGTTTTACTCGACTCGAGAAAGGCAATGTTTTCGAGTGTATGAATGTCCATTTCTTTGTCGCACTATTGTCCAAACTGCTTAACGGATTTCAACGTATGTGGTGTCATTGGATTCGTCTATTATAAAGAAATTATAATAAATAAACGCTAACAAACTCATACCCCCGCACTAGGATTCCCTGTGTGGTACCTAGGCATGGAAAACAGAAAGAACTCATCACTAACACCCATGACCCAAGAACAAACATCTATCTGTCACATAACTGCCCCGGCCGGGAATCGAACTCGGGACCCCTCGCTTCGCAGGCATGATCAACTAGGCTACGAGGTCGTCAGTGAGTCAGTGTGATTATGAGAGTGACATATTCTATTTTTTTAAATACCCCTTTAATTGTAAGCTTTTTTGGCTGTAAATGATGTCGAAGAAAAGGACACATACGCCTTATAAGATTACCCTCCTGGCGCATCTGGTTAGTGATACCCAAGCTCGGTTTTAACGTTTCTAATACCATCATGAATTAATTTGACCTTATAAGGGAAATATGTTCAAAATACTTCGTGGTCTGTTTTAGATAACAATGACGTTAAAGGATAACAAAATATAAATATATACATCAAAAAGTTTTGGGTTAGGCGAAGTACTCACACTTTCATCGTCTTCAAAGATTACAAAGCAATTAAGAAAAGGTCTATGTCCTGAAGGGCAAAGATATACCCTTGGAATTTATGCGTACATTGAACGTATGTATATAGCTTAGTTAGAAGTCTACTGAATAAAATAATAAATAAGAATAATAAATAAGTTTTCATTTCCGTTTACTAAGATCCTTAAAGGTACCTATTTTTCTGACGAATTAAGACCTTATTTTATGAGATTTTTGGTCCATATTTGCTAAGTGTTTAGCCAAGACTTGATATTATTGGAAGGTTACAGTAAATGAGGCGGGGAATACTAAAGGATCAGAGAATAAGTTGTACATCAAAGTCTGTCGAGTCAGCTTGTAATAGTCGTCAGACGAACGGCCCCGTTAATAGATTGGCTGGCACATTGACATCTTCCAGCTTGATATATCGGACGAATCTATAACAATTAGACGAAGCCCACGATTTCACCTACAGAAAAGTAGTTAAAAAGAACATTGGGTTCAACCTAAGTGAAATTATTCCCAGAAAGATATTATAATCCAGGACAGTTTCTTTTAAGTGCTAAGTTTAATTTCAATGTATTCAACTGTTAATGTCTTATTTATTCAATAGCATATAAACGTCTAAATTATCCCTAGGGAACCTACAATCGGGATGAAATCTATCCTATGTCATCTTTCTGGATACGAACTATCAGCGTGGCAAGTTTCAGTGCAATCCGTTCAACGGTTGGAACATGAAGGACAGAAACATCCAAATATTCAAACATACTCACAAATTTCCCACCTTATAATATTAGTAAAGTTGTTGGATATAATAAGTTATGGTCAAATTTCGACTTCGGGTTCTTTAGCTGCTATGAAACGAGATTCAACTCAATTTATTAAACACAGTCCAAAATGAACTCATTCATTAATTCATCCACTGTGTTTGTCCAAGTTCGTAATATTGTTGTTTATTCTGTGCCCTAATGGTAACCGCATACAATCAACCTTTGTAATCTACATTTCTATCCGACATTGAAGTAACAATGTGTTATTGAAATGACGTTGAATATATTACTTTCTAACCCTAGTTATGGATATGAGAGTCGTGGTACATTTTAATTACAATGTTGACTATAAAATAAAAGGAAAACTAAACTAAACTAACTTTATTAATATAATCTCTCGTACGTGTGTTTATCATTGAAGTCGTAACATAAAAATGTTTACGCGTAGAGGGTCTGATTTTGGTTTAAAACCACAGTAAAATCTTTTAGATGATGCTGTTTTCGATATATTTCAAGAGACCAGCTAGCCAATCTAGCTAATCGATTTCTAAGTCGTGATTACGTGAAAAAATTAAGATGTTTTTCATGAATTGGACTTCCTACGTGCGTCGTCGTAAAACGTTGTTTTTCTATAGCTTTTGTGATATTAATCTCTTTATAAAGACGTAGAATTGAAGTACCTATTATTGATTGGCAAATCACTTTAAATCTCTTTGCCTTGCTATTGTTACGAATGTTCGTCTACAATGAACTCTCCTGAGCGGAGCTAGAAAAAGCGCTGTGTTTTGTATTGTAGAAAATTGCAGAGAAATGTTGCCGTAAATGTTTAGTCAATTTCTTGAATGCCAACTATTTTCTAGGATGCAATCAATCAGTTGATTAGTCATTGTTTTAGCTACACGAATGGCTTCCTATTGATAACTTGGTACAGGGCATAGTCTCTTATCACAGAAGAGAACTAGAGAATACTGCAGCATCTTATATATAACATTCTGACGTACACTTTTGTCAATATTTTATCAAACATTTTGCGGTTTATTTAATTTGCACTGAGTGTAGCTTACGACCACAATTGGACCCAATCGGTGACGCAAAACTGTTAGAGTTATCAAAACGCACGAGCAAAACTGTTGGAGTTATCAAAACGCTGTCGTAGCAACAGTTATCCAATATGATGAACATTTTCTAACGGTATATGAAAATCGAAGTTCGTGAGTGTTATATGACGAAAACTGAGGGACCAACCAAACTATGAGCGATAAAACGTGTAACTGAACAATGTTTGTCCAGTCTAGTAGTAGGAATATACAAATAAATCAATCTTGTGTTTGATAGTATTTGGGTTTTACAATTCTACATTGATCAATGAACAGTATTTGAGCAATATTGATAAAACTATTAAGTATTTAAACATGGTTTTAATCATTAAGTTCTTGTTAAGGTAGCAGGTATTAAATCTATAACGTATAATCATGCAAACCTCTTGAGATCACACCCCGTCTTACTTTATCGGCAACTCCATTTTGTTTGCATAACCGTGATTATAAGGGCTCCCCTTAATTAACGCTCAACCTTCTCGATCCGACGATAATCGAGGAATATAAATTTAAATCGAACCGTTTGGGCTCTATAGGTTAATTATATTACATCTAGGCCGGTTGAAGCAATTGATGAGAAGGTAATTTAATGGATTTATCAAGATTTAATTTGAATGTAGGGGTAACTGTATTCTACATTTTTTTTTGGATAAAGATTAGGGCTGTGAATCGATCTACAATGCTTTAATATTCCTCCACAGTATGAGTACCTGTTTAAAGAATTGTGTAGGGCCTAAACAAGATCTGGTAATTAAGTGACAATCATGCGAGTACGACTATCATGCGAGAAGTGATACGTTTTTGCGAACGCCGCATATATCTGTCACCATATTAGCAACTGTTTATATATTTCATTATTCTAACCGTATCTAATACACTATGTCACCACACTAGTTACCTACGAGTACACCGGTATTAATAAATTATTAAATAGATAATAAAGTATGCGGTTTCAATTTCGTTAATCGTTTGATATGCAAAGGTTTTATTGGTATCAAAATCGACGAGGATGGATGCTAGTAATATTAGCATTCAGAGTAACGAGATAGGCAGAACGCCCGTTGTCATTAATGATTGATCCGAAGCGCTCATTCATCCAATTTCTAATTCGATTTTCCTTGCATAAATATTCTTTGTACAGCCCATCATAAAGCCCTAATTTATTGGAAAAATAACGTCTTTATTTTTGAGCTATAATTTATGATCTCTCTTGAAAGGTACCGCTGAGAAAAGTAAAGGTATTATGCCTCATTATTTTGTTTTATATGATAATACGATTAAGTAACACGAGTGAGCGACTGACGAGTGGAACGCTGAGGGATGCCCCGTTGTTTTTAAAAGTTATTTTTAATTAAAATCTCTTTGAATTTTGATTGTCAGTAACGAATCCATGAATGTAAGAGTAGGTAGTTGTTGACCCAAAATATGTTTGACGACCTATCTAATGATACTTAATACTGTGGTTTTGTCAAAATTAAATACACCATGTCCACTTTACTTTTTGATACTTAAAAAGGTTTCTGGTTTGAGCTTAACTGTCTAGTACCTACTAATCGTTCCTAACCTTAACTGCGACAACATCGAAATAGCGAAATTAAAGGCTAGTTGGGTAGCAAATCCTAAAATAGCAACATCACATTTAAAACTTGTCACATATATTTCTATATCATACACTTTGTGGGTGAACATTAAATTCTCTGTAGCTCAGTACTCAATACGAAATTAATTTCGTTGCGGAGAAATAATTTACGTAAAATTTTAACCTTATGAGACCGTAATAATATGACATTATCATATTAAATGAACTATGACATAGAGAATACGGAACACAAAGGCAACCTATTAGCTCACAAAGCACGACCTGATTTGTATGTTTTTAGTGGAATTGGGTCAGTGTAGTCCGGGACAGAGCTACGACCCTCCAGGCAGTCTTAGTCAAAGCCAAACCTTTTGTTACTTCACTGTTCTAGTAAGTAATTTCATAATGACTGCTATAAATAGCGCAGACTTTGTCAAAAGTGTTTGTAATGATTGTTTTTTAAAACCAATGTTTTAACTTTGCATCTTAATGCTACTGTTAGACGACCAATAGAGATAAAGCAGACATTATTAGGTACCTACGTAGGTAGCCTAGATCAAGAATGAAATATAAATTAAATCCAGCCGGGCCACGCTGTGGTTCCCAGGGGGTTTTGCACTTTAAGCAATTTCACGTAAAATGCGCTGCGACCTCCGGGGAGTATGCTAAAGATGTTACAATTCTTTTATGTGTACTGTACATATTTATATGGAAATAGGAGCTGATTTTACCCGCTAGCGTTAGAAGCCTTCCATCTGATGAGTGTTTGACATGTCACTGTATGGATCGCAGTGTAATAGTGTGGGTTTTAGTTTATTTCATGATCCAGTTTTATTTAGAGACCCTTTGAAATAAATACATCTATTTCGAAGTCCAGCTTTCTATTAGAAGTTTAATAATAAATATACCTACCTACATCCGAAAGGTTTTTATATAAAGACGCGTTAATAATTCTAGTCGTACACGCGGAGGTTATACAGTTAGGTTATGCGTTCTGGAGAGCTACATCTAAAACGATATTAGGTATAAACTAATGTACTCACAGCAAGGATAGTTAAAGTTATAGCTCCTTTGGGATGTATTCCTGTTAGAGGAAGGCAACTGTTTCAACTAGATAGTTAAATATTAGCCCGTGCAACAGTTTATGAAACCTATACGTTAGTACTCTGACACTGTAATTTATAGGGTTGGCGACTAAGTGATTGTAGGTTTTCTATTAAAATAAAGTTGGTCGCAAACGTTCGGAATATTGATCCAGGACTTCAAAAAGAAACTAGCGAATAATTCATTGAAGTCGGCATAATGGCGGCATAATTTTTCTAATAAAATATTTTCATTTATAGATTCACGTAGTAAAATAACCTCAATGGCGGCGTTTTCCCATCCACCGCGGGCGATTTTTTACTGTTCACGATTTTCTTATCATTAGGTTTTTAGTATTGCCTCCGTATGGTAGCATATTTAAAGACGTATTTACGTCACAAGCAATAGATAAGAACGTTGCGCGATTTTATTTGACTTCTTTGCAAACACTAGAAGTCACGGAACAATGATCTAAGAGGATCAATAAAGAATTTTAAGAGCAGGATACAAGAAAAACGTAATACTCGTAGGTTTTCCTGACAAGGGGTTATAAAACAGGCTTACCGACTCGGAGTTGGGTTCCGTCCGTATTAAGTTACTGGCTCACCAACGACTAGTATGAGAGTATATTAAGGTAATGAGTCAAATAATAAATATAATATTTTATAAGGACGACGATATTTATGTGACAGAAAAATGTTTGTTCTCGGTTCATGGGTGTTAGTGATGTGTTATTGTGTTGTCCATGCCACTCGCGACACAGGGAATCCTACTGCGGGGGTTCGAGTGTGTTAGCGTTTATCTTTATACCTATTCCAAAATCTATTGTATGCACACACGTAGGTACGAGTGGTTTTCAATAAACTAATTGGTGAATAGAATTTAATGAAATTTTTGTGGCATAGTTTAGAGGCTCAATGTGGTTTGAGACCACAATTAGAGCAGGTAGTTGGAGCTTTTTTTTTACTTATATTATTGATTGGTACTACAAGGCATAGCTCACTTATTCTTCTGAGTATCTATGTATCGAAAAACTCATTTTATGTAAGGTTAATTTATCTGGATGTTTTAGTCAATTAGTTAAAGATGAGATTGCGAGACGTAATTGATTCTATCTTACGTCTTCAACACACATACTTTTTTTTTAAATATAAGGATATAGTAGTCATTCCTAGTGATGAAGTAAAACATAGATTTTTCTCGCTTGCTCTCTTGTTGGGAGACGATGTACTAAAAGGATCTAATATTTGTGAAGTGTTCACTGGCGTCGGTAGCTCTTCAGAAATCAATAAACATCTCAAATTTCGACAATAAGAATCACTCGGTTTTTCGTGAATATGAACCTTATTAAAGCTATGCTTCAGTACTTTTAATTCTATTCTTTACTACCTTATTCGGTGATTGTTCTGCCTTACTATTAAAAGTTCCTTTTAATAAGTATAAAAAATATTTTTGCTCTAATAGCATTTCAATAACTTTAACCGTTTGGCTAGTCTGTAGAAAAAGGTTGGAAAACTTGGAGTTGCCTATAGAGTCCAAATGTGAACGACCATAACTTTTTAAGAAAATCGATTCAGCCCTTTATAAGAAGCGTCATGTACACGCACAGATTTATTTTATTACCAACATGAGACGAAAAATATACTGTCACTTATTTGTCGACAATTTCTTTGCAAAAACCTTTAAGCCTGATCATAAACAGACTACTTAAATTTGCGTAATCCGACCATACACGAGTTTGAAGCATGCGGTTCAAATAATTTTACACCGACTGCTTCAAGTTTCCGGCAAGAACTAACTGAAGCAGTGCTTCAACAACCGGCTATCATAAGCTATAATACGCCGGACTGTAACCGCTTCGTAAGCCTGACTGTTTATTCCCAAAACGTAGCTTTATTTTTTCGTTTGTTCCTTGACGCTTTATTGTTTCGCTGTACCAATTGTATTGACGAGACAAACCCCTGTAGTTCCTGAACCCCTAGTTGGTAGATTGCCGGAGGCGTAGTAAGAAGTCCCGTGACTGGGACATAATGTTTGTTTTCACATTTTGAGTGTGTTACATGATACTTGTTGTCCAAGACATCTGGGACACGGGAAATCCAATGGGGCATGAGTAATTGAGTATTTAGCCATAAAAAATAGGATTAAATATTAACAACCGCATACTTATAAGCGCTTTGCCTATTCGCTTGCTTACAATATAAGTCAATCGCTATAAGTAATTAAGTACGAGTAAGTTAGGGTTAGGCTAACAGTTAGAATAAACTTACTAATTTGTCAAATGGATACCAGGTAAAATGGACAAGCGGGGCCGATCCTGGCGAATGGGTGAGTAGAAAAAGTAGTTATGATGTAGCTACGTGAGTCCCTTGAATATAAGTGGCTTGGTCCGGGTTCGATTCCCGGCCGAAACTGCTTCCCACGCTGGAAAATATTAGAAACAACTATTACTTGCATGGTTATGCTATGATGTTATACTTTATTGATTAGTGAACTCATTGATGAAGGTTAAATATAACAATTAACTTCCCAATATCAACTTAGGTTATCTGAATAAACCTCAAAATTAAAGGTGTAAGTCAAATGATTTATTGTGTTAAAATGTTTTTCATAGCTAATCATTTAGCCAATTCAGAAAATCAATTTAGATGTCAGTTTTGCCATTTATGGCATTCCAAGAATGTAATATACTATTTCGTACAATACCAAAGTTTCGTAGGACGCTAGATTGGTTAGGACCTAATAGCTCATTTAACGAATGTCAAAATTTTCACAAAGTAAAGTGCATTACGTTAAAAAGTAAAACAAATAAGATACACGTAATTGTATTTAATTTTCGGTATCAATTCCTAATGTTTCGATAGACAAAAAACAGTATCCACCGTATTTGAAACCCGGATTATTTTCCAGAGAGTCTAAAAGTGTTTACAAAGACATTTGAGTGGCTCTAAAAAGGAAAATAACATCAAAAAGAACTAAAGGAATTTTAATCGAGGCATTATTAAAAACTTTAAAGGAAAGACTTTATCGTAACTATCGTTCGGAGGAACAGAATTCCTCAGATTTACGGAAGAAATACGTAATAAAAGGTTTAACGTAACATAAAGGGTATGTGGAGAAGAATTGTGGAGAGAATAAAAAGGAAAGTTCTGAAATGTTACGTTATCTATCTTAAATACATTTAAAAGCTTTCTGTATTCATTTTGTTGTTAGACTGCAACCCATTAAGGCGCCATTAGGGCAGGAGTCTTACTACTAACGATGGAGAAATTAGTGGTAATACAGATTACAAAAATACATTAATTTTCTAATGCTTTAATTTAGTGTGTGTGTTAGTTTATTTAGGATGCCACATCATTTACAATTAAGTAATTGTAAAAAAGTAATTTAATAATTAATTATAAATTAAAAAAAAATCGGATAATTTTAATAAATAAAATAAAGAAGGATTTATTCATAAGAGTTAGTACGCCAATAAAGAAATAACTTTACTATGAGTACGTTAGTAACTTTTTAAAAATTAATTGGACGATTCGTAATGTCTAAATTACTAACGTTACATAGATTATTATAATTCTTAATTTATGCAGACTTAAGATTTTTGAATTTTGTGTTTTGATAAGATTATCTGTGAGGCTTATAGTGCTCGGTAAATGTTGGTAGTCGACAGAATTAAAAAAAAATGCACTTAATAATATACAATAACCCTAATTTTGCTTTATGTATCTACATAAAGCATTGTACTCATTGTACTCAATCAATATTTTTATAAGTAACTCTACGCTTTCACAGGCCAACAATATGTTTTTTATGAATAACGAAAATTACTTTATTTTTGGATTGGGTTAAGATATGGAGATTATCAATGACCAAAAGATGCGTCACATTTTAAAGGTTACGAAAATGATGAAAGGCCTAATTCGGCATTATTTAGTTAATCTGGTATATCGACGAAATAGACAATAGACATACTTACCTAGACTTAGAAGAGAAATTTAAATTTATCATTCTTTATACCTCGCTGGGAGTCGAACCCAAGAACCCAATATTGCACGCCGATCTGGTTTGGTAACCATTTCGCTATACAGGTCATCATTTTACCCATTTAATTCCACGATAGTAACTTATAACCACATTAACCATATAACCAATTTAGTAACGATACAATCACGACATGATAATAATTGACTACGTTCAGGCCACCTTGGTTTATTTACGGCTATTCAGCGTTTCCATGTAAGCCGGTCCCGTCTTCCGTGAGGAAATCAATTACGATCCTCTATTAGTTTGCGTTGTCGTTCATTCATCTAGAATTGACAACAACACACCGTAATTTTGCATAGTAAGCTTCCCACAATCCTTTGCTTCTTTTATTATTATTATATTACAGCTTCACTGAGCCTTATGCAATTAGAACCGGGACCAATGGCCTTGACCCATATTAAGTATTATAGTGGACGAGATTATAGGCGCATGTAGTCATATTGTCCCTTTAGTAAAAGGAAGAAGATAACTACTAAATATACTACAACATTTCTCTTTTCGAACTTTGTTTCAAAACAGTACAGTTTTCTGGTCGCAATACAGACGTCAGAACTTTAATAGAATTGTATGACAAATATTTAACACTAATAAAGCCTATTTCTTTTCATTTTTCAAGAGATCTTAAAAATAACAATCATGTAGGTACCGGTACCATTGTACAAAGCGCTTTATTACAAAGAAGAAAAGATATATTTAGTATCATGTTTAAGTGCTTATAAATCCCGACGCAAAAAGAGAGGTGTTATAAGTTTGACGTGTGTGCGAGTGTGTCTGTCTGTCTGTCGCACCGTAGCTCCCGAACGGACGAAGCAATTTTAATTTTTTTTTGTATTAAAGGTGACTTATTAGTGATTGTTTATAGACATGTTTGATGAAAATCGATTGAGCCGTTTAAAAGTTGTAGTCGTGATAGTGGGAAAGAATAACTTAAAGTCCGCAAATAAACTCTAGAGTCATCTCAAAACAAAAAAACGCACTAAAATATAATATTGATGACTAATCGAGAATGTTCTTAGCTTCGTTTGATTATCAAATGTGTCGAGGGTTTTTTTAATTCTTAATTTAATAATATCAAGTGATAATTTAATAGGTACTAAGGTAAGTACCTAAATTATAACTCGGTAAACGCCTGCTTCATGCTCGTGTAAGGCGGTTAACCACATGCCCTGCTTGAAGCTTGGTACTGATTGCTTCAAACATTTCACCTATTAAGGCGATGATATACATGAATGACCTTGCGCGATTCTGCCTTACGTTACTGGACGCTTATTGGATGATTTCATAGATGATATTAACGTTTTGGATGATTTACTAGAGTATGAATTGCAAAAAAAATCTTTATTTTATGGGAGTTATTAAAAAAAGAAAAATGATGCATATATAATAATTTGATGGCAATCAAAAAAATATCGGATCAGTAGATTAGGAGAAAACCTTGCGTAAGTTTCCGAAACAGAGGTCACTCACTTATTTATGATAACTATTTAAAAAAAAATTTAAATGTGTTCCTCTGCCTTGTGTTAAGATAACTTTTTGGAAATTTACTGATAAAGCGACGGAGCAACTTAAGCGCAAAAAAGTCCAATTCACGTTTATCCACACCTTAACAGCCTTATGATTCCTTGGAGAACTTCGGGAAGTGCGTCGTGTGACCATTATAACAATATTAGAGTAGTTCTTTAGTGAGGAAAAAATAGGGGAAATAAACGCTAAACGCGAACACACTCATACCTCCGCACTAGGATTCCCTGTGTCGCAGGTGGCATGGTCAACACAAATACATCACTAACACCCATGACCCGAGAACAAACATTTATCTGTCACATAAATATCTGCCCCGGCCGAGAATCGAACCCGGAACCCCTCGCTTCGTAAGCACGGTCACTACCAACTAGGCTACGAGGTCGTCAGTGGTAGTCGAAATCTTAGCAGTAAGCCATTAATGAGTCAAAGCCAACATTTTGATAAGTACCTATTTTTATTCATTGGAGTATTTCAGGGTCACGTCATGCGTGTCCCTCAATAAGATTCGTATTCCAACCACGTTTGCTCTAAGTCCTCACTTTCATATTACATTCCATCAAATGGGAAGAAAGATTTCTGTGGTCACGTAATGGCCGTAGGTATTACGGGCCAGTCTACTTAATTCCAATGTCCTTATTTAATATTAGATTTTGCTAACGAAGTACATTTAAGCCGGGTGACATCGATTTAGATCGTTCTAGCTAGGATCTTTTATGCCACAATAGAGGTAATCGTATCGCAATTATATCGCGATTTTTTAAGTTTTTTGATTTATCGCAAGCTAATATAGCTAGTTTTGTGAAGCATTGGGCGGAAATGTATAAAATAAATAAATAATAAATGTATAAAGAATTATAACAGCGAATAACATTCTTCCTGGAATAGTTACTCTCGGATGGTGAGGCTTGATGGAATTAATCCTAGCTGAATTAAATAGTTTCGATGATGGCTTTTGGCGATGTCAATTAGATGCTGATGACTATTTATGATCTGTATTTCTATAAAAAATTCAAATTTTCCATTTCCCGGACCGCGCTCGTAACTACCGGGTATTGAAAAACCTCACCTGGTAATGGCTATGGCCCAAGATTGAGATAAATCGATATCGTTCTTCATAAACTTGCATCTTGGTAAGGCGAATCCATTTTAGTATTAGTAGCATATGGGAGATAAATTCTTATAAAAATTTTCTTGATCGTTTCCGGTTATATGAACGCAGCATTGGAGAGGTTTTTTAATATCAACTTACTGACACGTGCAGCATTCTACATTGGAGTAATTCGTAAATTTTATGAGCATAATAAGTAGCTTATTAATGGGACATTATCATTAGCAATTTCTTAACCCAAGTAATAGAATACATACATTTTTCTGCAACCTATTTTTTTTACTACTGCAAAATCACGCTCTAAAGTAAACGCAAATATGTTAAGTATTTAGACCAAAAAGTATATAGACTCTGCCTTCGGAACAAAAAAAACATTACGTTTTTAACAAATGATAATGTTTCCCGGTACATTTGCCTTGGATGCCAGGCTCGTTGATATACTCGTACGTAAAATAGTAAAAACAAATTGACCTCACTTTTTTGTTCTGAAGACTGGGTCTATATATCGTTTGGTCTGTAGTTAAGTAGTTCAGAAATAAATAAATATTCGAACATGTATGTATACATACGAAAATTATATACCCGGTAGTCAGAGATTTACGAATTACGTAAAAAAGGAATGGAAAACAAATTGCTATTTGCTCTTGCATATTCAAAATTACGTTCATTTGCAAACTAGTTCGATCTAGTTTATGAAGCCTTGCAAACTATGTTTAATTTCAAACAAATGCCTCCGCTGTTCAAAAAACAGCCTCTTTCATCATTTCCGTTGTTGTTCACGTTTCATTTTAATTTGTCGTCTGAGATCATAACTATGATTAGGTTTTGAGGTATTCTTTAAATCTCTGTAATTAATTAAAACTTCAGGCCAGGAAAGAATATTTTAATTAAGCCAGATTCGGCAGAAAAGCAATTAGTAATAGAGTAATAGTAACGTATATTATCTATAGCTCGCAATTACGAATTCCACCTACTTTGAAGTTTGAATATTATAATTTATGTAATGGTAACTGAAACATTTAAGGTACATAGCGTTTGGATATACCTATTTGTAATTCTGAATCACATTAATGACAGTGTTTATTATTTTGAACGTTATTAAGTGTTAAGACATTGAATATAAAGAAAAAGACGCATGAAAAAAGGGCGTAAACGCATATTTTTGAATCGTTTCCTAAAAATTTCCACAGATAATAAACGTCCGGAAAACGATATGAGATTAAAACTGGCTTAGAGTGGGTGTTGTATACATTAATAAAAATGTTTTATTAAAAAAAAATAACCTGTAATATTATGTATTCACGTACAACACGCCGCCGTGTCCAGGACACAGCTATACCCCAGTTTTTAAGTCTACACTTTGACTTGCTGAGTTATGGTTTGATCGGGTAGCAAATGCTCGTGTATGTCGATTTCATGTTAAAAACTTATCGTATAAAATGTCACATCTCAAATAACGATAGGTAATTCTACAGCAGAGGAATATTATGTAAACAAGAAAGGAATATTCCTCGTGTACTGTTTACCTTGTCCCGTTTCTTATGACTGAACAGATAATAAAATACAGATAAGACTCTTGGGAAGTCTAAATAATATATACCGGTTCAACGATTTGACGTTCTCAAATACCGTAAATAATAATTGTAATTCACTTTATTAGATGGCGTACAGAAATAAAAATATATTTGTTTAATCGTATCATTTTGGTCCTTGCAATAGTTATGGCTTCTGTAATATTTTCACACTGAAAAACAGATACAAAAGTTAATCCAACTTCAAACAAGTTTACTGAAAAATATGAAAAAAGAATAATTTATTTTGACTTCGGCGTCAGTAACGTAAAATCACGAGCTCAAAATGAATTTAAAATTTTCGATTTATCTATTCTAAGGGCGCAACCACACAGCACGTTGTGAAGTTTACACGGGATAGTCAACATTGTAACAACGCTAATACAGTGATTTTGTGAACGGCAAAGTCAAAATTGCGTTGCGACGTAACAACGCCCCATGTGGATACAACCTTACGCGACGTACCTACTCCGTGCGACCCTCACGAGCTTGTTTTCCAATCTCGTAAGTATTCGTATGGCTTCTTGAAGTTTATAAACGCTGAAAAAGGCGATATTGAAAAGTTTCAGCTTTTGATTTATCGTTTTCAAATACGTGGAAAATTCCGTCCGATATTTTTCTAGTAAATTCAATAATACTGATTGTATAACAATCCTTAGCTAGCCTTTTGTGCAGCTTTAAGGTTTCCATAACTTCTTGGAACTCTTAGGCCGTGCGCTCTTTGAATGCGATTTTATATCGCACGTGACTTTTTCCTGAATTTTTTATTGTATAATCCTAATGATTAGGTCCCTTGCTACACCTGTAAAATAGCTGATTTACCCGTGCGCGGGTAATTACCCTCCGGTTAGATTCATCACCGTACCCTCCAAATTTTAGGGTTTTCATTAAATATCTAGTGTTTCAATAGCGTCCCATACCTGCAACTGCACGTATGTATACGCACGATTGACTTGCAGTTGGTGTGCGTGCTCGCGTATCTATTATTCGTAAGATCGGGATCATTCGTGCTAGTTCGTACGTGTGTAAATGATTAAAATAACTATAACGCGTTACGTCAATTCTCAAACCCTAGGCGCGCACTAGGTAACGACTCTGCGGCAGCCAAACTAACATAATGACGTTATATGGGAGCCCGCGCATATAGGCAGCCACTGGTTGCGGCAGTCATTCCAACGCGCCTCTTACATGGCAGTCATTGACAGCGCGCACACAGAGCGTGTGTTATAAGCTGGGCCGTTACAAACGTGCAAACTACGTCATCAATCATTTTATTATAATCTCTCGTTCACACCTATAGGTATATCAGAACTCTCACTCCCACATTCCAGCGAGAGTTCCGATATACCTATAAGTGTGAACGAGAGATATGATAAAATGATTGATGACGTAGTCTGCACGTTTGTAATGGCCCAGCTTATAGCGAATGTATGTGGCTGCTGACAGTCTGTGCGCACTGACTCCCATACAACGGCATTATGATCGTAGAGCAGCCGTAGCCAAGCTGCCGTTACTGGCTGCTCAAATATTACTGCTGCCGCTGCCTAGCAACGCATCCTGGCTGCCTTGTTCGCGGCAAGTTACTTGTATGTGATAAGTTTAAATTTTTCTTCTTAAAGTGTATGTGTTGTCCACCCATGACACATAATAATATAATCCTAGACTAAAGCCTATGAGTTTGTAGCGTAATAGAATCGTTATTCTACTGTTCATTGAGCAAGGTTATAAAAATAAAGGTATCGTGTTTCAGTACATTTATTTAAAAAATCAATTATCTGTACAAATAAATGAAATGATTGAACTTGATTGCCGCCTCCGCATATACGTTATACGGATACCTTATACAGACACAAATAATCGGTTTTAAATTCAAATGAAAATAATAAATTGATTTCGTTTCAACAAGTAAATGTACAGTAATCTGATATACGAGTACAATAAGATTATTATCTCCTCCACTCCTTTTAAGGTTATTTCCGATATATTTGTTTCTTTTTTTAGTATAAGTTTATACTTGACTACGATCTTTTCCGATGGTAAATGCCGATTAGTCGGGATTATAAAACCCTAACTTTGTTGATACAGGGTTCATGTCAGGGTATGTCGATTTTAAATGATCGGTGAAGTAAAGTAACTGCGGCCACGATAGGGAAGTTGGTGAGTGACCGCTTGTGGCTTTGTTGAGGGTTTCCGTGCTTCGGAGGGCACGTTAAGCCATCAATACCGGTTGTTATAGTTAGATGATAAATAACATTTAGCTTTGTTCTTGTCATGAACTAAGTATGCGGAAGCTAAAATTGTAACGTTGCATTTGTTTAAAACGTTACCGAAAATCGAACACTTAACCTTAGATGATTTAGCAAATGTGAACTGCGAATTACGCTTATTTTCAGCATTTAACTGCGGAGTACGCTTATTTTCAGCATGTTAACTGCGGGGTATGGTTATTTTCAGCATGTTGATGTTACATGCTCTTTTAAGAGCATGTGTCAGTACTTTTATCCGAGAAAGAGCGAAGCGGGAGAAGAAACGCTTTAAAATTTAAATGTTCACACATTTAAGAAAATACTGAGCTCGCTGTAAACTTTCAAAGGCGTGCTATGATCGTCTTAATTCTATTTAGCTGCGAGAAACGGGAAAGGAAACTCTTATCTGATGAAGACGTGTTTTGTAAATATGTGAAAATAACATGAAATAAAGTGAGGCTCTCGAGAAATTATGTTCATTTATTTCCTAGCTAATGGGTAAAGGAGCTAATTAAGTATAAAGTTTTGATTATACACGTTACAACACTTATTGCGTTAGTTAATTATCTAAAAAAATTAAATTATATTCAGACCCCGTAGCCTAGTTGGTACTGTTGGTAGTGACCCTGCCTGCGAAGAGAGGGGTCCCGGGTTCGATTCCCGGCCGGGGCAGATACTTATGTGACAGAATAGATTTTTGTTCTCGGGTCATGGGTGTTAGTGATGTGTTATTTGTGTTGCCACAGGGAATCCTACTGCGAGGTATGAGTGGGTTAGCGTTTTTTTTAGATATTTTTATGACATAAAATGACACAAATCTAAGGACACGTCATAATGTTAAAATTCAAGCTATTTAATTTGCAGAGAGTCTTAAATAAACGATAAGTATACACACTCACGCTCGAAAAGCATTACCCTACTACTAGCGCAGTCAGGTAAAATTATTTTAAGACACTATAATAATTAGTCGTTAAAACATCAGTAAGTATCTACATTACGGTAAACCTATATGAGAATGAAACGCGTAGTAACCGTCAATATTTTGAAAGCGTGTTGGTTACGAAGATAATAAGGCGTCAGTCATGTGGAATACAATATTATGTATTGTTCAGATTTCAATGCTTTCTTGTGTTACGTTCATTTCTCCTTTATAATTTCATTGAAGCCTCTCAAGTCTATAACCACGGGTGAATGCTTCGGATGGGAAAAAAATAAAAAGAAAACATAATCATCGCACGAGACGGACGTGAAACACCGGAACTGTTTTGTATAGGGAATTAAATTTGCATTTGATGAACGGCGCGTTGAAGATAACAAAGAAATATGGCATAATTGAATACAATATTGTCGATTATATATATTTTATTAAAGCAATGTTGTTGCAGCTAAACTATGTTGCAGCTTATTGGGAACACCAATGAAGGTTGTTCATTCCACAGCTTACACGTGCGAGGTGAAAAGTGACGTGAAAATTTTACTGTGGAAAAATTAATGAACTCTTTGAAGAATACAGAATTTAATATAAAAATTGGGTATAAAAGAGTCATGGACACGGCTCTGTGTCCTATGTATATTTATGTTACAATAGTCCAAGTTATAAAATATTTTTATTTGTGTATACATCGTAAAAATTACCAGATTTAATACCAGAAATTACCCTTCCACCGAGATTTTTAACTGTTCTCACTTATTTTAATTAATTCTTTGATCCTTTAGCTATGTAGTGGTATAATTTATTTTTTATTTACACGATAGACTCGAAACTACAACGCTAATATATCCTTCGATTTTGTTATCATTAGGTTTTTAGGATTACCCCCATATGTATAGTAAATTTAAAGATATTTCACGTCAGAGTTAAAAAATAATGAGCACGTAGCGATGCATCATATTCTAAATTTTATCGTGTCGCAAGCTGCGCATTACGCTAGCAAATTTTTTACCTCATTTGATTTTGACCGGTACGTTCCTTGAATATTCATCGGTTCCATCAGTATTTCTGAACCACTTAACACAATTTGATAAATGAGGCATCGTTGGGAGCACGGAAGAAAGAACTAAGAGATACATTCGTTGCTCTGTGGTTGGGAGCGTCTCAATTATCTACTATAGACTATGTCATGTCCCATTAAATATGGCACCCACAAGGTGCATTATGAAGAAAACTAGACGACGCCCGCGGCTTCGCCCACAGAAGATTAGTTTAAAAAATATTGGATTCATCCCAAGGGAACCTATAATCGGGATAAAATCCTATGTCCTATTCCCGTATGCAAACTATCTGTGTACAAAGTTTCAGCTTAATCCGTTTAACGGTTAGAGAAAGAGGGACAAACATCTTTACAAACTTTCACATTTATAATATTAGTAGGAAGTAGGATAATAATAGCACTTTGGTTCAAATAAAGGGATTAATTAGGATAATTCAAAAATACTTTATTCGCTGTTGCTTGTCATTTTCTTGTGCTTCATAAAAAAAAATTTGGAGCATAATTTTTGAGTAGGTATGTTCTGAGTTTTTAACCTTGCTTATTATACCACTGAATGTATCTTGAATAACGAATGATTTCTAGAAATGACGAACAGAAAGTGCCTTCCGAAGCACGGTAGTACTAAGGAACTTTTTTCCTCCAGCGGATACACTTCCTGTTATCGACGCGTTAAGTGATTCGCCACAAGTTCT
>LGAG01001135.1:53492-65421 GCA_001278395.1 Lerema accius | reverse complement strand
AACAATTATACTTCGTACAAAAAAATAAGTGTATCCAAAGATGAAAATATAATTTGGATAAATTACAATTTATAAGCTTTCTTGAGCAACAAATTGAACGTGACAGTTAGAAAGATAACTTGACATGTGAGTGATTTCATTTAAATTTCATTAACCAAAAGGATTTTCTTCGGTCATCGAATGTATGGAACGTGCTTTACATGAAAATGTCAATGGTTTGTATAACCGTAACATTGACAACAATTTCAAACACACAGACAAACAGAGCCCTCCCAACTTTCAATTTTATTATAATGTAAGAAGATAAGAAGAAGATTAGTGATGTTATAGTAATGCAGAGTATGCTCTATTCCTTATTACTAGTAGGTCGTTAATAGGTTGAGTCCTAGCTCTATACACATATTTATAAATCCATTCATCTTTCCATATTATTTTTAGAAGAAACAGCTATACAAAAATCCGATACATCGTTGATCCAGTCGATCGAAGTCGAAAGTATCTTGCCTATGATCACGTTTACAATAGCTTATTCAAACTTATCATATCTTTTTGATCCCACCCTTAACGTAATACAATCGGGCGTACGTGAATGAATTGTAGGTTTTTGAATAGCTTTCCTCGTTTCTTTCTTCATATTTGTTAGAGAGGGAGTTTGAATATCGTCATATAAATATATCGTATACGACTCAACACCTGATTACTTTGAATATCTGCGGCAGGTTGCTTTATAAAAGAGCGATTAAAGATTAATTTTTTCATTGAAACCAAATATAAAGTCAGTTACCTTCTCCACTTATAATCCATTACAGTATTAATTATTAACGATAGCTTCAAAGTTAGGGCTTTAATTTCTATTCAATATTCCACTAAACCTTATTTAAAATCCAATTAATAGTTGAGTTGATCTACAAAAAATCTATTTAGGCACTTAAGAAGTTGTTTTAGAGATTTTTTAATTTTTGTCAAGGAACAGTAACTGTACTTCGTGTACAAATGTTATAATAGACAGTAATTATATATTTGGAAGCTTGGTTTATTTACAGTTGAGGAAGTATTACTAAGTATAATCTATATTAATAACGCATGTTCTAATATAATATAGCAACTAAGACCTTGTTCCGATTCCGACAAAACATTTGGAACGATCGTCAATGAGTCCCGTTCCAAAGATCTGATCCAACTTCTTTAAAACTGTTAATGAATCATACTTAATGTTAATGAATCACTTATGATTTCATCTCTGTTGGATAAAAATTAACTTTATTGAATGCGGCTTTGATAGACACTTTTTGTGTGCCCAAAGGTAAAGTGCCGTATTCGAAAAGTATGAATTGATTAAATGAAAAAATGAATTGGTCCGAAATGTAGATTGGAAAGTAGCTACGAGTGCATTGACTTTTCTGTCCACACGTCCAGTTTCCAAAGCTACGTGGCAGAAATAAAAACCTTAATGGTTTTATTAGACCCGCAAGCGTTGATGAAAATTTCCATTAGATAACTGTCACATCAGAATTCGGGTCGTGTTTGACCCTAGTTATGCCAATGCTGCGTTATGTAATTTACGTTCATTGGTAGCCACGGCATAAGCGAGGTGAAGTTACCTTAAATGAGCTATTAGTTCCTAAGACGAAATAAATGATTTGAATTTCAAATTGAGTTAGCTGACACAATACTTTATTATAGGGGACAGAGGAAGAAAAATTCAATTGTTTTTTTGGATAATGTTCAATTGTTTATTGGATACAAGATTTCACGAAGCTTTTTATTGCACTTTTGCTCCCTGTTTACCCTGAAAGTAACTACAATCCAAATACCATATTTTCTGAGAGTTCTTATCTATGTTAGACATATATAACCACTAAAACTTTCAGCTTTTATAGAATGACTTATGGTTGGGGGCCGCGGGCTCTTGCTCTATTGGTACTAGTAAATCGAATACGTTTAACAAATCAAATAAATTTTGCTTGCAATACCCGTCAATGTAGTTAAATGAATAGAGTACTCTCAGTTACACATACCATGTCGGTCTCGAATTCCGACAGCTTCATTCACTTGTAATTGACAGACAGGTTTTTATAATTGAACTTGCATTCAGTGCGCTAACATTAAGTGCGGTTTCAGACTAGCGTTTTTTAGGCTCGTATAAGCTCGTCTTTGGAATATGTAGGCACGTATAGGCGCGCCTTTGACACACGTGCAACTTGTACGAACATTGACGCGCTTCTAAGCTCGTATCAATGTTGATACTGACAGACCGTCATTACGGGTTCGAGCAAATACGCCGAAATATGACAGATTACGCGCGTCCGGTTTTTTGAAGCGCGTATCATTGCGCGCGTGTATGCGCGTATGCTAAAACGACCGTATACGTGCAGAAAAATACGTTAGTTTAAAACCGCACTTATTTTTGCATTATACCTATAGTCGTACTGGTTGGCATGACTGAAAGGGAGTTTCGGGGCTTATTCCGCTCTAAAATCATAGTTTTTCGAAAAAATATATATGAATTATGAAACTTTCTTAATTAATTCCTTAGGAAAAAAGTTCCAACATCTTTAAGCCAGTTTGAGCTCACGGTTAGGAAGTTCAGAGTCTCTTAAGGAAGTTAAATCCCCTCATACAAGTTATAAAAGGGAATATCTAGCAATGGTCTTAGTTGATCTGGTAGACGTCTGCAATTTATTGCCTGATCTCTTAGTATTTCCTGCTTACTGATAATTTACTACCATATTGTCGTAAACTTGTTCATAGTTCAATCCTAATTGTCTTTCACTTTTGCTAAAAGCTAGAAATGAGGTCAATACTTTGGTGTAGGTCTTTGTATCTAGCTCATGCAGCAACTAAGTAGGTATATGTATTCATGAGAAACAATGCATAGAGAAGCGATTAGATACTGCTTTCTGCTTTCGTACTTAGAGTATCTTAAGGTTGGCTGGTCTTCTGATCCTACTTCCTATTATCCTACTAATATTGTAAATGTAAAAGTTTGTAAAGTTGTTTGGATTTTTGGATCCGAATATCCAACTTTGTACGTCCTTCACGCTCTAACCGTTGAACGGATTAAGCTGAGGTATGTACACAGAGAGTTTGCATCCAGGTATAAGACATAGGATAGATTTTACCCCAATAATAGGTTCCCTTGGGATACACCCAATATTTTTTAACTACGTTTCCGCGCGTGAAGCCGTGGGCGTCGTCTACTAGTTTACATTTTAAATCAGTGATACTAATGTCAATATCCAAGCCCCAGAATAACAAGAAATTAGGGTGTGTACAAAACTATTGGATTTATTAACTATACGACTTTATTGTGTAAAAAGTACATAAAGCTCCATAAAATATCGTCGCTGTCTTTTGTTAGACTATTATAATACATTATTAGTACTTTGTTTAAATATCTCTATATTTAAATGTTTAATTATTTGTGCTATTGTGTATTTTTCTTGAGATGTAATTTAGAAATTTAAGTCTAACCGATTGCCCTTTCTCTAATAAAGATATTTACAGTTACTGTTGTCTGTAGGTGAAATTATATGCAAAAGTAAAAAGTTTGTTTCACGTAGTTGAAAGCTAGTTTCTGATTTGAATACTAAAACAAATCTCCTAAAATGTAAATTTATGTGTAGGATGTTAAGTTTGAGAATCTTTTAAGTCGGAGATGTAAAGACATTAATTACTAATTTTGTTTTTTGTCGCATGGAAATACAGTTGGAAGTGGGCGAAACCTGATTCTTAAATTTATTCTTAGACTAATGGACCCCCCCTCGCTTCGCTTCGGTGTACCTATTACATGTTATCCCGTGGTAACAAAAACGTTTCCCTAAACAAATCGTATTCTCAATTAGGACTCTTTATATAAGCAACAAACATGCCAAGTTGTTGCCTGAAATTATTAAAATTAATGACTTCTATTTTTGTGCGTTTTTCCAATATGACTGACAACGTCAGCTGCGGGCAGCCACGTCAATTAGAGAAGTCCCATACAAACGTTAAATTTTAATAACTTTTGGAAGAGTGGACTGCTTTAAATAAATTTAAGCCTAAATAACGCCCTCAGTTAAAGATTATTTATGTATTTCATCCATTGTTCTGTCTAATCAGCCGTTTTTACGCCATGCTCTTTCAAACACAGAAAAACAGAGCCCCCCAACTTTCAATTTTATTAATATGTAAAGATAATAAGATTATTTATTTATGCTTCACTATACCCAATTTTAATGTGGTATAACAGGCCGACAATGCTAATACTCGTAGCATTCTCTACCAATCAACCGTAGGTACGTATATACAATTAATTATTATGTATTACATTACACACTTATGTGGTTACATGTGGACGTAATAAACCCGTGCTGAAATATAAATACATCGCATTGAACGGCGATGCCTTACAAAGTGGCTATAATTAGATTTCATATCTATGCGGATTTTCCTTCTTTAGACTTCCCAAAGGCCATTGATACGGTGTTATAATCACCGAGATAATTAATTACTTCTTACGCTTCCTGGTATCACGTTTCATAACGGCTTATTATTAACCAGTTTATCGACATATTCTGCCTAGAAATTGCACTATTTCTATTCAAATCTACTAATCGATAGGTACTGTAGGGCAGTTATTCCCTATTCAAGTAGGTACCATTTATTTTAAAGAACCCTATATGTCCTTTTTAACCCACTTCAAAGAAACGGAGGAGGTTCTCAATTCGACTATATTTTTTGTATGTATATTACCTCAAAACTTTTTACTGTGTGAACCGATTTTGTTAAACCTTTTTTTGTTTGAAAGCTGAAACTTTTCCGTAGTTTACTTTGTACGTCTATTTTCTCTGCTACATGTCACCAATTCCCCGAAAATGACGTTTTTTTTGGACTTCAAATGTGAAATATAATTTTGGCGGAACCCAAATGACTAGTCTACGAAACCCAGTTTAAGAATTCCTGCTGTAGGAAACTACGTTGTAGTACTGTAAAGACTAATCAGATTGCTTTATTTTCCGCACTCTGAGGGAACCTTATTGCGAATCTGTTTAGACCTTAAACCAGAAATGAAAGGGAAGCCATCACAGCTAGGTAGGAATTGATTTATGAGTCCATCAACCTACAGCTACGGCATCTTAGTGCTTACCTATTTACTCTGATTGGCGAGTGCGGGCACGATGGCAGGCGTAATGAGCGGTCTCGTGTTCACATGTTTTGTTTATATTATTCCTTACTAATATTATAAATGCGAAAGTAACTCTGTCTGTCTGCTACGCTTTCACGCCTAAATAGCTGAACCAATATTGATGAAATTCGGTATGAAGATAGAACTGAACTTCGGAAAGGACATAGGATACATTTTATCGCGATAAAGTCGCGCGATACAACCGAATTCCACGCGGGCGAAGCTGTTTGCAGAAAACACGTTGTAGAAAGGCCTTAGACAAATTATATTGTACGCCGTATTGCAGGATATAGCGAATAAACAAAGACTGTCTTCTGTTATCACGTGTCGACAATAAATATGCTTTGACTTTGTTTTTACCTTGGCCGCTACGCGTTTAAGAAACTTCAGAGGTGGTAAAAATAGTCGACGATCTTTTAATATTTTTATTTTATAAAATAATTAAATTTGAAATTTAATAAAACCGAGTAATTTTTCCAAAATAGTACCTACTTCAAAAGTAAATAAAAAAATACGGTTTAGGAATTAGCTGGGGTTTTGAAAACCGATATTTTTGTTCAATGTGTAAACAAAAGGTTTTCACGCATTGACAATCAGCAATGTCTAATTGTGTTGAAATCAGACCGACTGGCGCCATTTATTACTTTAAAAACGTGCGATAATATTTTATTTCCTAGCAACAAGTTCAAACTTGTTGATCTTCGCTGTTGCCGCGCGTTAAAATAGTTACTCTTGAATAGCGGTTGTTAATAAAATTGATTGATTAGAAACAGATCACACGACCGCCAATTTAATGTTGAACTTGAAAATGTTCGAGTATTGTCGCAGAGTTCAAAAACGTATGAATTGCGTGGTATGAATAAAAATTTCTGGGCCTCCGGTACTAAAGCCGTATGTGATTCCAGATTGCTTTTCAATTTGTGTTTTCAATTTCACAGGGTGATTGAAATTGTGCTATTGAAATAGATATGTTAAAGGGTCATACGGTGTATAAAAAGGTAGGTGCGTTTTGGCAAACCACCTGATTATAATACGAGCAACTCAGGGCTACTTCGCTTTGTAAAAACTTGCTTGATATTTCCAGTCATGAATTTACGACGTTAGAAAGGATTCTAAAACGAAGTTTTTATTTTGATGCACTTGTGGATATTTCTTTGTAATAAAATTGATTTCTGACTACGAATGTGTGTGTAATTTCGGACGATCAAGTTTATATTCAAATTCCATCAGCAGTAGGTACTTTTTTATTTGTTAAATCATATCTGTAACATTAAATGAAACTTAAATCGATCAATATACTTATATTACATTTAAATAAACAAAAATATACCCTTTCTTTTATGCTTCGTTTTTTAATATGTAAAAAATAAATGGACTCTCTTTTTATGATTTGACGACAGTTCGGTCATATAATAAGTATTTATAGAAAATATTTCGCGGCTGCAGTAACCATTTCGTGGAAGAGTCACACACAGGTAATCAAACCCTGGTATTACACGCTGTATATAAAAACTGCATGACAACGACAATGACAAGATAACACTATCTTGTCAACATAAAAATCTTGTTTTAAAATCGAGATTCAGTGGGTAAGTTACGTTGACACAAAAACAATATCATTATTCTGATGATGACGATTCATCATCGCAACCCATAACTGTCCCACTGCTGGGCACGGGTCTCCTCTCACAGTGTGAGGTACAGGGCATAGTCTACCACGCTGGCATAGTGCGAGTTGCTAATCTAATATAAAAGTCCTTTTTATAAAAGATTAAAAATATTTTGTTGTCAATTTTGGTACTTAATAAGAAGTAATTCTCGCATTAGCAATTAGTAATATCTAAGACTATTGAGTTGGTTTTATTAGATTGTCACCAGACATCACTATTTCAACGTTTATGTATTAATATATCCGCGTTACTTAGAATTTGAATTAACTATAAAGCAAAGCTCGTTCAAAGTACATTATAATTTATGACAAGGCAAATGATGTCGTAATTTATTAATTTAGCCTCGCCAATACCTCTATGCTTTCCCAGTATCAGAACCGATATTCAAATCACAAATTGAACGTTAAAACGTTACGACGTTAAATCAATACTAGGTAGGATATAAGTTCAAAGGCACGCTAGTGACGCTGTCTGGCTGCCGTAAAATAAATTCAAGTTCAAAGTTACGCTATGCAGGCTTTAGTAGGCACCTTTCAGCTTTTGTTGGTATATTTTTCGCAGTCGAGTCTCGTAAAGGCGAGGCCGGCTAGGTTATTCTTTTTTGTTTCACTGTTTTTCGATGTTGGCTATTGATTTATAACTATTTTTTCTTTTTACACGTCTACGGCGGGTACATTTTTGACTTGTATGAATGTAGAGGTAAATATAAATGTTCTTGTGTTCGCTCAGAAGTTGTGAATTACTTAATAATTCGACAAATGAGATACTTTTAAGGTCTCTTTTATTGTAATAATTAATTCTTTAACCCTTTAGGAATCGAGTGTAGCGTGGTATGATTAAGTTTTTGATGTAAACGATAGATTTGAAACTACAACACCAAATTGTATCCCGCGATTTTGTTATCATTCGGTTTTCAGGATTGCTCCCTTATGGTAGCAAATTTAAAGACGTTTTCACGTCAAAAAAAATCAAGTAAAATTAAGATAAATAGTATGATTCCATCTCAAGTTTAAATCAGAAACGAAAACTGATATTTTATTTTATTTACGACTGTTGCAGAGCGGAAAAATATGCTTCATGCTATTTATAAAGTCACCTGGAATTGAAGGCGTTCGACGCGTTTACTGTGAAAGTTTGGAAAATATCAAATACAAAATGCGTCGCATATTTTACACGATTTTAAAAATATTGACGGCTTTGTTGTGCTTCAAGCTTTCTACGATCTAAGATCACTAGTAGCTTTCACATATTTTCTTAAATCGGGTGAATAAGAGTCGTGTGTTCATTCACTAGAGATATAGTGGCCGCTGGATTCAGAAGGCTCAGGACCGCTCGGAGTGGCGCAAGTTAGGGGAGGCCTACATCCAGCAGTGGACATCGAAAGGCTGATGGATGGATGGATGGATGGATAGTGACCTCAATCCATTATTATTATCCATCAATAACGATCGCTATAATCGGTGTCTATCATCTAAAGTTACATTTTACTGTAATGTTTTGTTAAATAATTTAATAAAAAAAAATCACGATGTTGCATGAATATCTTTTTCGTAAATACAATTACGTATAGTACCAATTACAATATCAACTTGAGATCACACAATTATTTTTAAATTTAATTTCGAAAATCTTAGTTGTGCCGGTTTCATAATTAATTTCTAATACGCACATACTTTTGAAAATTTGATATTCTACCGGGGTTTGAACCCAGGAACTCCGGTTCGGTGGCCCAACGTTCAAACCGTTAGGCGATCACTGCTGTTGTTAACTACATACTTGATTACATTTGATTGGCCAAGTGTTAATTAGTGTTCCTAAGGTAATTAAGTCCAGTTGACCTAATAATGCATGTTGTCTTTTTTAAATGGGTGACGTATGGTATGCGTATGAACTGCGGTTATTGTGCTTTTGACTCTCATGTCCAAATGACAACTGGGTAAGGTTACCCACACTCAAGCCATAATATTAACCACAATTACTCTGTGTTTGGGATTTACATGTATTGGTAATTAGCCGTGTTATGTGACAAAGATCAGTATACAGTATAAAGTTATTTCGTAGATTTACCTGCGAAGTTTTGTTATTCGGTAAACAAATAGATTTTTGTGTATTCTATCTGAATTTCTATTTTAACGCGCCACAGTTTCTTTATATTTCTATACATATACAATCCTAGCGTACGTGTGTTTATCAAGGAGTTCCTCTTAAATCCCATTATAATGAAAAAATTGTAATGTATTTCCAAAGAACTCAGTATGCTTTAGAATACAAAGAAACCCGGTAGTTGGTATTGATATCGAGAGACTTCAAGGAAGAAGCTAAACTTTTAGAAAATTTTAAATTAGATAGAATCAATCTTTGAAAAATAGTTAAGTAATATTTTTTAAGACAGACGTACAGACGTACGTCACAAAACACGGTCTGCCGAGCACCGTACCGGGAACATACAATATTTGAAGTTAAATTTTTTCGACCACACTTTTTGTTCCGAAGACAAAAGGACTGGACGATTCTAAATTTTTTGGTCTAAGAGTGTAATATTCTTTTTTTTTCAGGCGAATCGCGCAACAGCCGCGCTTCTGCGCCGAACGAGCCACTTTTGAACAAGCTCCTACCGGCCAGCATGCAAGGCCTCATGTCCAAGTTCAAGTGTGACGGCGTCCCCAACAACGGTTTGGTGGAAACGAACCCCATCTACCAGTACTTCGATGTAGGGGCTGAAATAGCATCCGCTGGGCACGCGCTTGTCTGGAAAGTTCATCAAGGCTTCCGTAAATCCGATCGCAGGGTAAGTACTAATTTATATTTAATTAGTGGACCCGCCCTCGCTTCGCTTCGGTGTATGTTATAGGTTAAAAAATGACTACTATTGTTATATGTTTTTTCAACATGGCTGACTACGTTAGCTGTCAGTCAGTTACAGAAGTCCCATACAAACTTTAAATTTTAATAACTTTTGAAAGAGTTAACGTTCTGTCAAATCAGCCGTTTTTATGTAATGCTCTTTCAAACACACAGACAAACAGAGCTCCTAACTTTCAAATGTATTATATGTAGGAAGATAGTTTTAATAATTTAGCCTTGATTTCGTATTAATTTAATCTCCTTTCCCCCACGATTTGGTCTGATTTGTACAGGTATTTTAACAAGGATAATAAATTATGTCACTCTCAGTATGAAGACGAATCCAAAGACATCTTATTTGTTGAAATCCGTCAAGCTATTTAGGTTCTAGAGCGCTTCTACGAAATGGACATCTATCCGTAGGCCCGAAAATGTATCTCCTGGCATTACCTGCTGGCGAAGTCGGGTCGACAAACGTTTTAAGGAGGTGATATACGTGAATGACCTAGCGTGATTCTGCCTAACGTTACTCGATGCTTATTGGATGATTTCATAGATGATATTAACGCTATTGGATGATTTACAGACAGAGTTTATTTCGTTAAATAAATGAAGGCGGTTTTTAAAAACAAAAATTCGCGACCTAGGTAAAAATATCTGATCCTAGGTAAAAAAATCTGATCAGTAGTTTTGGAGAACCTCTCGCAAAAGCAGCCGAAACAGAAGTCTCTTTGCGTATTTACTTATGATATTTGCGTATTTATTTTTAGAAAACATGTGCCATTATTTTGTAATAAGTAGATTAACATATTTTTTTTTGGAATTATACAATTAATGGCTAAGGGAGTAAATCCTGCGCAAAAAAGCCCATTTCACGTATATCCACGCCTTAAAATAAGGTTAAAAATTATTCCTGTAGCTTCTGAAGAAATGTCGTAAGCAGTCTGTAAATAGGAGAAATTCCCAGAAAGACTATTGTTCTTGAGCATTAATAAGCTTAAACTTTGGCACAATCGTTGGCCCTCAAGTGAAACCGGACTTGGTGAATTCGTAATGAATTCGTACAACGATACTTTTAAGCGGATAGAAAGTTTTTTGCAAAAATATTTGGTTTTTTTCTGACCAAAAAATTTTGCAATGTACAGTCATGTCCAAAAATATCTTACTCTCCTAAAAACCAACTTCTCGGTGTCCGATTGAGCTGAAATTTTGTGTGAATATATTAATGGAATGCCACTACAATATTATTATGAAATTAAGCTGATCTGTTGATGGAAACCGAACGTGGCTATAGGAACTTCTTTAGTAAAGCACACAACCCCATCGAAATTGGACTTGCAATGGCTAATCCGGTAATTTGCAAAACTTCAATGGCTTTACTAATAATTATTATTCATGCGACAATAATACTTCTGATGGCTTGGCTGATTGCTTTGTTCTTTTGTCACGTTGTAATCCCACGTACAGACGACCAATGCGACGTACGGACGGACAGACGGACGTACAGACGATACCAATATGTATTATTGATGCTTTTTGGTCATTTGTTTATGTTATTTGACCAAAAAATTAGGCTATATATTTTCAAATTCATTAAATCTACGTTCACATATGAGTCATACGAGTGCATTAACTTGTTAGTCAGAACAATACTTTTAAATATAGTTATGATAAGTACCTACAACATCTTTACCAATTTATCATGCCTTTGGTATTTGCTCAACATCGTCATCATCATATTGAACAACTTTTTCCATGACGGCGTTTCAATGTTTCTATTATTAAATGTATTTTCTCTTAAAATTCGTTGTGAAAATCACATATCCTTTTGCCAATATAAAGTATTCAAAGACAAATATTGAAATGAAATTTTATAAAAACTAATATACTTAGTAAAGGAAACATGAACACTAATGCTCTCCGACGTCGACACGTAAATTTCCTCTTTTGAGCTCACGTTAACTAAAGAAATGTTCGTTGTGCAGTTTTTGCACAATTTTATGTTTAAATAGCTGCAACGTTTACACTTATGTGGATCCTACAGCGCATAGACGTAAATAGCAATTTTTGTTGACTTTTTATCCGACCGGCAAGAAAAATAATTATGTTTTTCGAGCTTACTCGTATTGTATGTATCAGTAGGTCTTTTTCTTTGGATCTAGAGGCTAAATGGTATGACGGATTTCTACATAAGAGGTGTCATTGGATTTGTCATGATTGTGAGAGTGACGTAAGGTATATATTTTTT
>LGAG01001135.1:7943-39847 GCA_001278395.1 Lerema accius | reverse complement strand
GGGGGGGGGGGGGGGATAGTGCCCCCTCTAGAGGTACGAAAATATGTACTTAGTACGAAACATAAATTAATTTTAACCACACATGTCTCTTAATAAAATTTTGTAAGTTATCTACTAATATAAATTACATCTATACAAACTTACGTAACTTTATTTATAAACAAACCTACCTGTTATTTTCCTATTCCTGCTTTCTACCCCCTTTTAGTGTTGGTTGCCCTTCCCCGTTCCTTAGGGACGACTGAAGACGTCTATACTTTGGAATATTTCCTAGATCTTGTCAATTATGAAGAGACCTGTGCTTCGTAGGCGATGTAACATCGAGACTTTGCATGGAAATAAGCAAGAAATTACACCTGATAGTCGTGAAATAACTTTATAGGTTCGTGATTACCGTTGTGGCTACGAACACGCTACAAAGACGCCTACGCCGTAGCACTGTGTAGATAATCCTCTACGATCCTGTCTCAATTTCGCAAATATCGGAACATCGATAGAATACACATCGTTGTCGCCTTACTTAATAATAGACAACGCTACGAGTTAGTTTGTCAACTGAATTATAAGACATTAATAAGTTCAAAAATTTAAACTGGCCACTGAAAAGTCGTAAGTAACAACAACTCTAGTAACACATATTTTTGACTGCAGTTTAACAATATTCATATTTATAGATCAAATGCCTTCCTTTTTAAGGAACCTTCCAACCCATATTGCGGGTTATTTTGGACCTACTAAGAAAACTCCTTAGTCTTCTATTCCTTGCATGTAATGTAAATGCAAGGTATTCATAACAAATGGGTATCAAAATTCCAGCTTAAATGCTTGTAATAATTGCTTTGCACTTCACCTGCAGTGCAACTCAAGTACTAAAGGTATGTATTCACCGGGAAGTAACGTTACAGATTTTAACATTACCAATATTACCGTTCCCAATGTGTTGCCATAGAATTTAGAATCAATGTGTATATAAAAAGTATTTTTCCTATGCTTAGTTGACTATAGCTTGAGGTCTTAACCTATGTCGTTAGTTATTTTTGTACTGACTTTAAAAGTGCTTTTATTGACACTTTAACTTTATTTGACGATTTAACTAAAAACTACAGTAGTGTGTTTGGCTATTGTGATTTTTCTTTTTTAATTTGTCGTGAAGAATATTTACGCGAAAGATGTTTTTTACAAGCTTTTATTTAATATAATACCTAATCCTAAAAATCTGATAGTACTTTTGTACGATTGCCAGTAATTTGACGGGTAAGTTTGTCTGTAATATTTTGAGACAACTTGAAACATCAGTACACACCACTTGTTAATTACTCGTATAAAGAAAACTTGTAAAACTTGTAACATCAATTATTATTATCATCATTATGTCATTAATTAAAGCAAGAGTTCAGAATATACGAGAAGGCAGGAAGGCAGTATTGTAACGTTAAATTTAATCTATAACGTTACATTACGTACGAGGGCTCCCAGTGAGGAACCACCTTAATAGTTTACCAAGCTTGTGATTAAATTGGAAGTTGGCGTTGTTGCATCTAATATTAATTACTAAGCAAAGTTTAATGCGGTAGAGGTAGCAAAGACTAATAGCTAAATGAATAAATTAGTATCTCATGGGTAGTTTAAATCAAATATTCTACAATATTACAAATGTAGATGTTTGTAAAGATATTTCCGTTTGCTTCATGGACTAACTGTATGGGTTAGGATTACTTAAACTTAATTATTCTTAGCACACATATAGATCATTTATAAGACAGGATATATGTGTGTTATCTTGATTGTAGGTAATTATCAGATAATTTGGATGTAGTTATATATGTTTTCTTTTTTTGCCATACTCTACAGGTCATGTTAGATGGCATTAAATTAGTTTCGATTGCCCAAGTTATGTACCCGATTTTTTAATATCGACGGTACCACTAAATAATCTTAGCAGTCAGGTTTTTAATTTTCCTATTATTATTTTTTACTAGACGATGCCCGCGGCTTTGCCCGCGGAAAAGTCGTTAAACAAAATATTGAATTTATGCCAAGGGAACCTATCGGGACACAATATATCCTATGCCCTATCCCTGGATGCAAACTATCTGTGTGCCAAGTTTTAGCTTAATCCGTTCAACGGTTAGAGCGTGAAGGACTTACAAACATCCAAACATCCACACAAACTTTCACATTTATAATATTAGTAGGATTATAGTAGGAAGTAGGATAAAATCATTTCATGTAAAGTCACGGGCGTTGTGTAGTCGCAAGCATGGAGTCGGCAGTTTCAACGGCGCTTGCAGTGCTATCTACGAGGTAATTACCCAGTAAATTACGTCTGGGACACAATTTCGTTTCAGCTATAACCATTTGCGTGGTAACCTGCGAATTTGTAGAATTTATAAGTACTTTTAGAATGTGATAAACTAGGTGAGGGCGAACGAGACCAGTGTGCAATAGATACGTGTCGTATGACATACTCGTAGGTATATACCTAGTATCGTCTTGCGTAGCTCGATGTAACTTTATTAGTTCTTTAATTCAATAGTTTTAACTACATTAAGAACCCCATCATTCGCCGCTCTTTCTCATCAAAAACAACCACTGTATTCTCATGGGCCGGTTTATATAGGTAAATACACGTATAAAACAAAATGCCCGCTATCACGCTACGTTTGATATACAAATGCGTCATACACATCAATTGGTCTCGTTGACAGACGTTTGACATTGACAGCTATATCTACTAGCCAATAATATTTAATGAGTCTATAGTGATTTGTCATATATAGACATAGTTTGTCATAATATTATTATAGTTACTTTAATCGCAGAAAGGGTCGTCTAGTAAGTATATTAAATTCATCGTATGTTCCAGAAAGGTTATTATTTTAGAGTGAACCTACCAGGGTCCACAATTTAAAGTATCTTGAATACATAATTCGTAATTGTAAAGCTGAAATAATTTATTCAAATCCTACTTTTATAGGATTAAATTTTAAGTACACCGTATTTACTTTTCTGCTGTAAACTTTAATCATATCTCCTCCCACGCGACTCTGAATCTAATAACTGAAGAAAGTTCTTAATAAACTTCGAATTGGTATAAAAATTATTTGCGAATAAATTTTTATCTGTCTGTCCGCCTTTTCAAGGTGGGATACTACAATCGATGGTTTAGAACCACAGTTGGACCCGGCATTTTTGTGAGTAGCTTGATGTCGATTAGTCGCCCAACTTTTCCTACGACAACGATTCTTGAATGTGCTAGGTAAAGTAGGCACCCGCAGGCGATTTTTTTTTGTTACGCGTTCCTCCTTTATCTACTTTACTAGGGATCCCTGACTACAAGGATTGCTAGTATTACAGTATAAATCGCTTCTTACATGCACTTTATTCCCATTCCTCATGTCCAAGCGCATTGCAATCGATAGTAAAGTCCACGTGTAGAAACCTCCCGACGATTTGTTACGTGTAGAAGAGTGATGCCAATATTATTATAGAGTATCTCTCTGTTTACATTATTGTATTGGTATTATTATAGCTTCTACTAAGGATTTCCTAGAAAATCGGAAACCACATTGATTTGCCATGGTCGTCTCTTGGTCTTGACCTAGCTGAGACTCGACTAGAAAACTAACTACCATACTGACAAAAGAGTACTGTACATTGTTGGGGTACCGTTTATAGGAACCTTTTTTTAATAAATATTTTTGTTTATGTATTCACGTCGTAAAATAACCTCAGAATGACGGCGCTTCCCCCTCCGTCGCGCGCATTTTTCCTATTCTCGCTCAATGTAATTAATTCTTTGTTCCTTTAGCTATCCTGTGATATAATTTAATTTTGGCTGTAGTCTATAGTTTCGAAACTACAACGTCAAACTGTATCACTCGATTTTGTTACCATTAGCTTTTTAGGATTGCCCCCGTATGGTAGCAAAAAAGACGATTCACGTCAAAAGAATATTTCCGTGTTAAAGATGGCGTGTAAACCGCCGCCATTTTGAGGTACTATCATAAAATAAAAGTAACAATAAAATTGTCGTTTGTTAACTTTTACGAGACAGTCCGTTCGAGTAGGTATATAAATAGTCATTAAGAGAAAACAAGAATCTCAAGTGTTAATTTTTTTTGTTCCACATATTTGAAAACTAGATAGTCTATGGCAACTTCACTATGGAAAAATCCAATGACACGTCATATGTCATAATCCGTGAAGCTGTTAGGGCTAAAAATATATATTCAAATACGCTCAAAAAATATAACATTTTCTAGCACCATTGGCAAAAAACTAACTGTTGTCATCTCACAGTGTTTTTAAGATAATGGCGTATTTGATATAGTTATGACGACGTATGAGAATGTAATGGGGCTTATATAACCGAGCTTCAATATAATTTTTTCTCTAGTTTGTCAATTTATTTGACGAATATGTAACAATTTTGACAAGCCGCTTGGTCGCAAAGGGGCTGTTTAAGAAAATGACAAACAAAATAATGTGAATAAATACTGTAGAGAACAAAAATAAATACTGCGAATGAAAGAAATACCTATTTCCAACAAACAATAGAACAAAAGGAAAAAATATGTATTTAAAGAAGTTACTTTTTCGTAAGCTATTAATAACTTCATTATTATTTACGGTAGCTTTCCTAAGTAAATATAAAAATGAAGAAAACTTAGCAGAAAATCCTACTAATATTATAAATGTGAAAGCAAAAAGTTTGTTGAGATGTTTGTAAGTTTTCACGCTCAAACCGGAGAACACATTAAGCTGAAATTTGGCACACGGATAGTTCGCATACGGGAATAGGACATAGAATAGATTTTATCCCAATTTTAAGTTCACTTGGGTTGAATCCAATATTTTTTTTACTACTTTTCCGCAGGCGAAGCCGTGGGCGTCGTCTAGTTCTAAATAAATCCTTTAAACTTCTAAATATTGTTCTTATAAACTTGAAGTAAGATTATATCGTCTCAGTTGTGCTGTAATTTCAGACCAATAACATTATTGCCGTTAAACTCTCAATGCGGATTTCCGGTATTGCCGTTTCAAGCGTTCGACCGGCATTTTTCCTTTTGCTTATTTCCACAATTTCTCGGCAAAAGTCCCGTTAAAAATGTTTCTAAGCGAATAGAAAATTGATATCTATTACAGAACACTTATAGACGCGCTGTTTTCCGCGACTCCTTATCTCCTTTTATTTATAACTAGTGGACCCGCCTTCGCTTCGCTTCGGTAAACCTATGCCGAAATTAAGTTAAAAAAAGTAGCCTAAGCTACTCATTACTACATCAGGTATCCGCCAGTGAAAGTTCCGTCCAGATCGGTCCAGCCGTTTTAGAGATTAGCCGGATCAAAAAGACAGACAGACAGACTAAAATTAAAAAAAAAAAAATTTTTACGTGTACCGTGTATATTATACGTACCTATGCATTAAGTAAAAAGCGGTTATTTTAATATTACAAACAGACACTTCAATTATATTTAGTTGTATAGAAGAGCAATTTTAATTTTGTTTATTGGTGCCCGAAGATGTAAAAGTCGAATCTCGGAAATAATGATCTAATAATATCAAAAATACGCTATTTCAGAACAGGGCTTTTAACAATTTAACAGCCGATAAAAGACCCACCAACGCAGTTAATGGAATGATATAAAATGGGTTGACAGCCGCTTCTTGAAAAAGTTTGTACCTAAATACTTAAATATAAATAATAATGTTTAGACTTTCGGCCAATGCGCACTGGAGCAACGTGGTGGAGTATGGCCTAGACCTCCTCAGTTATGAGGAGAGCCCCGTGCTCAGAAGTCGGCCATTATTATCCTAGGCTGAAGCCACAGACAGGAATGAAGCATTAACATGAAGCATGCTAATGAGCGTAATTTTCGCTTTCGAGAATTTCAGATGATCAATTTTTGTTTTTGAATAATTTGATCCTTTATCCTGGACGTTCGGCTATTATGGAGCTGATATTTGGCGGAATTCTTAACCGGGTATAAGGTATCCCTATGTTTTAGTATCTATGCAATATGTAAGCGGGAGTGACTCTAGTAATCCCCTCTTTGACTCCCCTACTACATTTGTTTTTAATGTGTCAGTAATTTTACGAACATTGATTGCCATCAAAGAAAATGGTATTTTATGTTATTAAAACTGACCAGTGATAGTCTAGTGGTTTGAACGTTGATCTCCCAATCCGGAGTTCCTAAGTTCGATCCACGGCACGCACCTATAATTTTCTAAGTTATGTGCGTATTAGAAACTAATTATCACTTGTTACGGTAAAGAAAAACATCGTGGGAAAATCTGCACACCTGAGAGTTCTCCATAAAGTTTCCAAAGGTTTGTTTAGTCTGCCAATCTGCACTAGGCCAGCGTGGTGGACTATAGCCTGCACCCTTCACTCAGTGAGAGGAGACCCGAGCGCAGCAAGGGGACAATTATGGGACAACTTATCGAAGTTACATAGTTTTTTACACGCCAGGTAGTTTACGACAAAGTTCCTGAGCCAACTAGTTTTTTAGATTAAGTGTAGACGACTAGGGAATATAACAAAAGTATTTTATATTAAGAATGAAGAAGCTTTTATATAAAACCTCTCAAGGTATTAGTGTATTAGAAGTTATACCCGTCAGCCTGACTTGTCATTGTCTACGGTAAATTATTTATGATTGCAAACCCCAAGTCCGAAAAAACTTGGAAAGTTATATTTTTTTCAAATAAGATTTCGGGTACTTAAATAAATAAAGTGTAATGGATTACAAAGTTTTCCAGTGGCGAAGCTTTATCATTTGTAAAACAACGCTTAAAGATCTCAAAGCTAACGCTGTTCGATAAAAAATTGTTTGAATTTGTAAAAATATTTTTAGGATTCCGTACTTTAACTGTGCCAACAAGATATATCTATACAATTAAATAAAATTGAAGTGTTTGTTTGTAATATTAACAGCTTGCTGCTGCTTATCAGCTGCAGGCTTGCGAAGAAATCCTCAGAGTAACACACAAAGAAACCAGGATCGGTAGGTAGTTAACCAATTGAATAAATAAACGCTAACACACTCATACCCCCGCAGTAGGATTCCCTGTGTCGCGGATGGCATTAACAACACTAATAACACATCACTAACACCCATGACCCTAGAATAAACATTTATCTGTCACCTAAATATCTGCCCCGGCCGGGAATCGAACCCGGGACCCCTAGCTTCGCAGGCAGGGTCACTACCAACTAGGCTACTGGGTCGTTAAAAGGTTATTAAAAAAACTATAATTTCAACATTGTCCATGACCTGAAAATATTACCGACTATTTTTTATTCAACCCTATTCCAAAATTACAAATTACAGGGTAAATAAATAGAGCCATTTAAATACAACCAACAGGCGAAATGTCTGTCAAGATTTGCTTGTAGAAATATATCTAACATCAGATATTTTTTATAATCCAAAGGAAATTGTAACGGAAAAATATTAACAAGTTTCTTGGCAGTTCGTAGAAGGTTTTTTATAGGACGAAAATAACTCTTCATCATTAGATAAACTTCGAACTGATAACTGAATATAGTGAACCGATTAAAAGAATTTTGTACGTATGATAATCCAATATCATATTTATTGAAGTGTATTTCAACAATGTAGTGATGTTTACGAATATTCCAATATAAAATAGTTTTTCACATCAGTTATACCTGAGCTTCAATTTTCGAATAACTTTTGTAAATTCTCATCAAATTGCATAACTTTTGTTATGACGGCAGTTAATTTTTTTTAGCTATTCTTTTTATTTTTATAGCTATTTTTTTAGGTAGTCGACATCAGTGCCACCTATTAGGTCCAAATATAAGCCCAAACCATACTTGGTTCTCTTAAAAGACATGACATTTTTTTAATTCAAATCGTTCCTGCCGTTAAGATCAGTGACCAACACATCTATGCTAGGATTTCATACTTCAAGTTTGGAAAAAATCCCAACAGTGGTAAAAATATATTACAGGTAAGGACTATATCGATCCCGGAGCTTTAAAAAATCAGTCCATTGTATAATATCTTTATACTGAAATTCTGAAAAATCACACAAAGGTCTAAAACTCGAAAACGGTGACAATATTACTGAGGTAATTTTTTGACATGTGGTACCTAGCTAGACTCTTAAGCTATCTCCCTCTGACGTACGCCGTACAACTAACGTATATGTACGGTATATGTATAATTGTATATTTCACAGTATAGCTCAGTCTATTTTTAACGTACGTTGGTCAATGCTCATTCATCAATCATAATATGGTCTATTTATAAAGCAAATCAAAAATACTTCGCAAACCACAAAGGTAAATTCATAAACAAAGCAATCAATTAAACAGTACCCACAGTTTGAAGTAAAGTTGGGCGTTTGGATGCATACATATTTGGAGAGGAATTTAGCTTATGCAAAGAACGCTGATAGTAATAGAAGTATCATCATCATCATCATACTTAATAAAAATGTTGATTGACTGACAGACACGCTACAGCCTAAACGGATAGACCTAGAAGCATGAAACTTGGCACAGAGGTTCCTTCTAGAGTGTAGGGGAGCACTAAGAACGGATTTTTGGAAATTCCCACTTTTAGGGGGGGAAATAGGGGATGAAAGTTTGTATGAAAATTAACCAAATTTTAATGCAAACAGTTTGTAATTTCGTATTTGAGTTTATGATTGAAAGGGATAAAAAACCTAATTCAACGATTTTCTAAATCAACCCTCCCTTAAGGGGGTTAATATCACCCCCAAAACTATAATTTCCGCAAGCAAAGCTGCGGGCAACAGCTCGTACTTAATAAAAATGTTGATTGACTGACAGACACGCTACAGCCTAAACGGATAGACCTAGAAGCATGAAACTTGGCACAGAGGTGCCTTCTAGAGTGTAGGGGAGCACTAAGAACGGATTTTTGGAAATTCCCACTTTAAGGGGGGGAAATACGGGATGAAACTTTGTATGAAAATTAAAAAAAAATTAAACCCAGCAGTTTGCAAATTAGTATTTAGGTTTTCGATACTAAGTTAAGAAGTGCGGATTTTAAAAAATTTAGGAAATTAACCCATAAGGGGGTGAAATAAGGGATGAAAGTTTGTATGAAAATTAACCAAATTTTAAAGCTAGAAGTTTTCAAATTCGTGTTTGGGTGGATGAAGATCCTTATTCAACGATTTTTTTAGTCAACCCTTAAGGGGGTAAATATCACCGCAAAACTATAATTTCCGCAAGCAAAGCTGCGGGCAACAGCTCGTAGTATAGAAAAAGGAATACATATTATAAATAAAAAAATCAACAAAACAGACCTGGTAGTTTAGGTGCTAAAGTATAATAAACAGACAGAAAGATACTTTCTTATCTTATTATCCTTGGCTGGCAGATGTCATCGTCAATTAACCATCAACGTAGTGTTGTAGTGTGAATTTCATTTCATAATGTTTTCTAAACATAATATTAAATTAAGAATTAAACAACACCCTCGACACATTTTATCATCAAACGAAGCTAAGAACATTTGATAAAGTAATCGATATTCTCTTTCAGAGCGCTTTTTTATTTTGAGAACCCACTAGAGTATAATAATATTTGTAGACATTCGGTCGGTTATTTTTTTTGCAGACAACCGATTTTTATCAAACATGTCTTAAAACGCTCGTAGATAAGTCATCTTCAAAACAAAAAACTAAATTGAAATCGCTTCGCCCGTTCGAGAGCTACGGTGCCACAGACAGGCAAACATACCCACAGACACGTCAAGTTTATAACATCCCTCTATTTGCGTCGGCGGTTATTAAAATTTTATTAAGTCAAATCTGTAACTCGTATATGAATATTATCTTCATTTAAAGGAATCTAAAGTTGAACCTACACGTGCTGATAATTGTACAGATATAGCAAGTGTATCTACGACCGGTAATTAGTTCCCGAGCAATTGCAATTATTTGATGCCGTATGAATTACTAATTATAGAATCTAACCACATAAATTTATAGTTATTAGCTTTGCAAATTATCAAATTGTTCATTATAACATAAATAGCTTGGAATACGCTCAAAGTCAGACCTATTTAGGGACATCTAATTTGCAAAATTAACTTGTAGGTAACCTTTCCTCTTTGTATATAAGGTAAGGTGGGGTAAGACTAACACACGGGGCAAGACTAACACTAAATAAAACAGATAATAGACAGTGTTAGTCTTGTCCCGTGTGTTAGTCTTACCCCACCTTACCTTATTTGTATTTATATCCAGCGACATAGTATTTTTGAATAGGCTTCCTCGAAAGCCTTGCATGTTGATTAACACTACAGGATTAGCAACTACAACTGTCTATCAACGGGACCTTCCGTTTAACGTCTATTCTGAGTCTATTTATAGTGTGTAAAATAAAAAAATGTCCGCAATTCAAACGTGGTAGAAATGAGACCTTAAAAAATAATGAGACGTATGTTATGACACGTATAAAAAAACAAGTCACCATTTTTAAAACTTACAACTGTATGACAGTTTGAAACAAAAGAATGCTATAGAAGTCTTCACTTTGAAAAATATAATGTGTTTGTAAAAGATATTTTAAACAAAACTAGAAACCTTTACGTATAATTATAATACATTTAAATATAAATAGCGCTCGAGAATCTTACCTGAAATTAAGCTTCACATTCTACAAGTGGCTGGCAAAGGAGGTGCCTTTGTGTCGTCATTCTTGGTTAGACCATTGTCTGACTGTAATATAATTATAAAGTTTTGTATCATCCTCAAAGATACCTACTTACATTTCTTCGGTTAGTCCATAGGTTGCGCATACATTTTATCAGGCGTTCAAATACGTAAAACTCAAAACATTCAAGATTATTGTACAATCGGAAGTAAATAAATCCTATGTCCTTAGTTCAAAAGTAGCACACCTCTAATTTTTAAACAATGTTATGCGCATTAGAAACTAACTATAACTTGCTTCGGTGAAAGAAAACTTGGCGAGGAAACCTGCGCATCTAAGAGTTACTCATAAAGTTCTCAAAGGTGTGAAGTCTTGCAAACCTCATTTGACCAGCGTGGTAGACTATGGTCAGTACCCTCACACTGTGGTGAGAGGAGACCGGAGCCCAGCAGTGGGACAGTTATGATTTGTAATGATGACGAAGATACATACAACGTTACATTCGCGTATTTGTATGGATTAGTACGAATATGTCGCAATTGGTTAATCTCTGCGTGTGAAACACGTACGCTACTAACAATATTATTACCTATACGAAGTTATATAGATCGCTTTCAAATATTTTACATTACTTACATTATATTCTAAGAGAATACAATACAATTTAAGACGTTTGTTTGCTGGTAAGAACGTACTAAACACATTTGGTTGAATTGCTTGAATATATTGAACACTTGTGACACATCTAAATGCATGTTACATTGCTCTTTCAGATCTTAAAAAGGTTATTATTAGTTTATTAGTTAGTTATCACTGGTATTAGTATTTTTACCTCAAGTGCATCTGGTTAGAGATAATTAAATAACTGAGTTATATTTTGTCTCAAAATTGAATTAAGCCTTTGTTATAGATAATAGATCTGTCCTCAGGGGTAGCAACTTATCTTTCGACTAACTTCAAGTTCACTTCACTACACTACTAACGATTTCTAACCAAGCTACTAATATTTTTTAAGAAGACTAACATACATTAATAGTCCTACATTCCAGTCACGTTACTAACAAATTAATAACTACTACTACTATTCTCATTAAGACCTATCATTCATAAGACTTACTAATCGACAGTGACACTGCCATCTCGTTTGTTATTCTCATACAAACATACATAACAAAAAGGTTCTTGTGATGACGTACGTTCGGTTTCGTCCATAAACCACTCAAGTAGGTCATAACATTGATAATGCTCGGTACTCAATCATAACACTGATCGTCTAAGCCGTTTGTATTTGAGAGATCAGAGCAATAAGCAAGTATGCGTGATCCATACACTTAGAGGTCGTTTATGCCTCAAACCATTAATGGACAACTGAGAACGGGGCACTCTGTATAGCTGATGAGGCTTAGGGCTTATATCACCATGCTGCTCCACTGCGGATTATATAAATAAATAAACGGTACACACTCGTAATAATCAGTAGGATTTCTTGTATAAAAAAAAATTGCTATTATCAGGCCCCCGTCCACTTTTCGACCGCGCTCGTAGTTCAAAACTTTATCGATCTATCAGGATTGAACCTAGCCACCAGGCTATAATCGCTGCCAGTCATCTAATAACACGATATAACAATTTAATTTCAAAGTAAAAAAGTAAATTTAAAGGTGGGTACTTGCACAAAAAGGGGTGGGTATTTTTATATTTTACGTACAGACAAAAATCTCGGAAAACATTACCCGGCTTCTGGCACAGTCGCGTAATTAAAGAATTGATATTGGCCTAAGTATTATTAGCTCAGCGTCTAGCTAGAGGGTAATTAAAGTAATCGTAAAATGTATTTTGATAATTCTTAGTTTTAAGGTGCAAAATAATTTTTATTAATCCGTCATTTTATTATTGACAAACTTTAAAGGTTGCCCCGAATTTAAAGACGTTTTAGTTTTGTTTACACGTTTGACGAGGAAGTTTGATCGGTGTTTGACTGGTTTGTCAAACAAATTTGATTGAAGATGTTCGCCGTACGGTTGCTTAAATTTAGAAATTTACCCTAAACCTACAACCCGTAGGAATTCCGAAAATAAATCTACTATTTTTAAACTAATTGTAATAATAGCTCGTCTGTTTATTAACAAGACGAACTTTGTTGCCATATAGGAGTGGTTTTGTTTCTTCTAATGACTACTAGATGGCATTGTACCTGTTTCTGAATCACGCTAACGAGTGTATCGTGGAGTTTAGTTAAGTACCGGCAGCAAACATGGATCAATTAACATTACTTAGATGTATTATTATTTCGAATTTTTGTATAAGCAGAAGGCCTAATAACCTTGTGCTTAATTATGACATTAGCTAAGTAGCTTAACGATACGAAGTTTATCGTAAATCGTTTAAGCTACAGAATTTCGAATTTGTTTATTTCAAATTCGGAAGAAAAAACTAACGTAAACAAACGTAGTATTCGTTGTTATGTGATTTCAAATGCTTAAATCGAATGTCAATTGTTTCTCGGCAGAAAAATTTGTTAATGATTCATTCATAGTAGGCGCGATTAAAAAAATATTATTCCGGTTATTAGTAGGTATCTTCTTTTATTTTTGCTTAATTTGAAATAGAATAATAATATAATTTACGAAATAAGGTATTGTCGGAAGCATAATTATTATTCGTTCGTTCGTTTGTTTCGTTTATTTATTTTTCGTTCGTTTATTTTGCATGCAATTCATACCTTAAAGAGTGATTTGTTGAGTTTATACTAGTTGCTTGTTACATTATAGTAAGTTTCTTTAGTGCGCGGTCTCATCCCGATGGCTTTTATTTATTCCATCTATCGCACCTAACAGTTCTGTGATCGCCAAAGAACTAAATAATGAACATTACAACAATAAAAAAAAAGATTGGGAGCCAATTTTGCTTATTTAGTAAACTTTCATTACACTATTAGGTATTATAAAACTAAATTTTATACATTTTTTAATTTAAAATTTTATAGCACCTTTTGTGGATATTAGTGCCAGAGCCGTAGGTACTTTGCTGATCATTGGCAACCATGCTATGTAATGTACTAACATTACATCGATTATTTATTGGCTCAGGTATACCTTAGGCTATTCGTTGCTTTGTGGCATTCATGTTAAATGTTAGATAACCTAACATTCAGACTACAAGTTCGTATACACACAAACTTGTAGACATACACACACAGCTCCAAGGACTGGAATAAATTGCCTGTATTTCCGTTCGATTACAATGTGGACGTCTTCAAGTCAAGAGCGAATAGGCTTTTTCTAAGTTAATGTGCTCACCATCTAGGACAACATCGTCACCTATTACTTAGGTGGTATTGTTGTCAAGCATTAACTTATTTTTAGTTAAAAAAAATGTTCGTAGTCATTTTCTTGACCTAGTAATTTCCTTACTCAACTAAAATTTTGACACTATAATATACTAGCACACACACAGACACAAGCACACATACACAATTAACAACGATACAATTAACCTTTTCATTTTTCGTTTACGAATCAGGTTTTGTTTTGTAATGACTTGCACAATTAATAACGATTCTTCATTTATATTATTTCCGACCAATTTAATTCCAACGAATTTTCATTTCGTGTTATTCGCAAATTGTACTAAATTTAATTCGCAGAATCAGTTTAAACATATTAAGTTATTGAACAAATGAAAACAACTGGTATAATTTCAACATAATTAAGTATAACACCGAAACATGATTATTGTATGATATTGAAAGTTGTTTTATAAATAGCTTGGCTGGTCATGTGGTTTACCGTAAGGACTATATCAATATTAATATACAAAAGCAACAAATTGCGCAGCATTATTAGAATAATGGATGTACGAGTTTGAGATTGGCATAGTTAAAGTTTAAGAAAGAATACTGCAAAAGTGCAAAAAAATAATAAAACGTAATTTAACTAAGTATCTGTCTTTAGTGTCGATAAACTATAATAATGTACATGTATTCGTTTATGGACATCTTATTTTAATCTTTTGGAGTTATAGGTGCCAGTAGTGAGATACAGACATACATACCTATTTACTTTTATTGTTAGGGACACATTGAAAGTTAATTTTCGCATAGGATAGTTGCTCGTACATCTACAGTCCATTTTTTTAGAGTTGCCTATTTAGGTCGCGATTTACAAAAACTTTGTAAGGCAAATCGCATATTTTCACGTAATTTTTTTTTTAACAAAAACTACTTTGAGTAAATTTCAGATAAAAGACTAGTTAAGTAACCGACTGTAGTTAGTAATGTTGATTGAAGGATGGAATTTTTTTAATTAAATCTGAGCGCAAAAATACAGTCATTGCTTTTCATTCGCGTTGCACGTATGGAAAATCGTTTCATGGAGGTAATTACGAAGTTCTTCGAATTACGGACTTCTCTCCCAGCTGTAGGGTGGAGCGAGAAATTAATTTTCCATTTCGGCGTTGTTTGCCAATTACTAGAATTAGTGAAGCATTCTTTCATTCATTTCGCTCTTGAATTATCATGTCTTGGTTTATCACATTTACGTACGGACAGACGGACTTTTGTGGTTACCAATTTTAGTAATAACTAGAAGACCGGGCAGACGTTGTTCTACCACATTTTTCTATGTCAGATACTTCCGACGTTGAATCTTCTTGTATGTGTAAATACTCAGACCGAAAAATATAATAGACTCTGTTCAGACTTTTGTTCGGAACAAAAAAGTACTTTTTTCTTTTGTTTACGATCTGACGTATGTCACCGAGCACGGTCTGTCGAGAAATGTATCGGAAAACGTTTTTATTTATTACTAACGTTATGATTATCCCTACTACGCTTCTTTGTTCCGAAGACTGCGTGTATATATTTTTTGGTGTCTGTGGTCATCATATTGGACAACTATTGCTATGGAGGCGTTTCAATATGTCTACCGCTTTGTCTGGTCCCTTGAAGTATCTTGATAGCAGCATTTAATTGATCCAATAATGATTGAACCAGCTTTAATTGACAAAGACTTCTTCTAAAGGTTTCCAATTTCAATGGCAGTTACTAGTTTTCCATAAGATGTCATCCGCTCTTATTGACAACTTTTCCAATATTATTTTCGAACATGTTATCGCTTGTGTTATTTTCACACTTGATTTACTGTTACAATAACAATGGAAAAATGTTCACCGATACACGATTTCCAAGAAGGGGCTTTTCCTTTATCCAAACAGTTTTCGATTCAAACTTTGCGAAAATATAGATAAAGAAATTATATTACACTAGCAGACCGGGCAGAATTTGTTCTGCGGCATATGGTTTGGTTGATCCTTTTCTACATCAGGTACTCCCGATTAGAATTTTTTGTTAACCTATGGTAAATTCTCATCGCAATAGACATATTTTAACGATGTTTCAAAATTTTTTAACAATTTAGCAAGACTGCGCTAAAAGTCTGTGCTGCTTATTGCTGCAATTCCCTAATATTAATCCTATCGTTCCTAATACCATCATTATCAGCTATGGTCGAATTCCAACCACTAATAATGGTCTTAGAGTTCAAAATTGCTTTTTATTCTACTTACGACTAGATTAGATTACTACCTTTGTCTTGAGTTATTTATTTTCAAAACCCTCCCTCGCTACGCTTCGGTGTACCTTTTAGGTTAAAATAAATAACTACTACACTGTTGTATGTATTTTCAATATGGCTGGTCAGCTGTCAGTCACGTCAGTTACAGAAGTCCCATACAAACTTTAAATTGTAATAACTTTCGATAAAGTGGACTGATTTAAATAAAATAAAGCCTTAAGAACGCCCCGAGTTCAGGATTATTTATGTATTTCATCCATTGTTCTGTCAAATCAGCCGTTTTGACGTGATGCTCTTTCAAACACACAGACAAACAGAGACCCCACAACATTCAATTTTATTATAAGTAAGAAGATAAGATAAGATGATCTTCGGTTGAGATTTCGCAAGTTTGAAAGTTTCGTGAGAACTAAGCTTGTTTGTGCAACTCGATGGAAGTTTTCACTAGAATCCCACACTGAGCTATCGATAAGATGGAAAACTTATGTGTACTTTAAACTTGGTTCTTACCTTGGCGTCCAATTTAATGGGATTTAATTCACTGCGATTGAAATTCAAGTGACCTTGGATTACCTTAGATTTAGCTATATCTTAAACTAATTAGATGAATTTAACAGTGTAACTAAGATTTTATTTAAGTAGTTATTTAAGTTTTCGTACGTAACTCTTAACAATAAATAACTATACAAAACCGAAAAAGACAATGCAGTTACAGGGTTAAGTCTATTCACATTTTTGAAGTTCCTAGTACAAAAACAAAAAAGGTGAAACAAAAACGAACTGATTCGAAAACAAATTAATCTAAATTCAAAACAGAAATAAACGAGTCTAAATTTTTAACCGATTTCAAAAAAGAAAGAGGTTATCAATTCTACCTGTATGTATGTAATATTATTGAAACTGCGAAATTTTTGCACAGGACTATCTAGAAGGGCTTTCTAAACAAATATACAAATTTTCATAGGTGTATGTATGTATGTATGTATGTATGTGGGTATGTTTGTTTGTTTGTCCAAGCATAGCTCCGAAACTAGTGATCCGATTTGAACCATTCTTTTTTTATTCGACTACACTTACTCCAAATTAGGGAACAGTATAAATTTTATCCAAATCGGGTCAGTAGTTTCTGAGATATGAAGTAAAACGTGTCACGGCATAGCCAAATATTACGAGCTACAGGTATGGTGTCGAAGAGAAAATGTCTTAAAACCCTGGTCAAATTGCAGTGCGCATGAAAAAAAATCCAATTTCCAAAAAAAAAAAATTTTTATGCGGACCAAATCGTCCGAGTTATATGTACGAGTTAGCGTGATATTCAAGGGAAATCTGCTCTAAACCTTGGTCAAATTCTAGGTAGGTAGCATAATAATTAATCACAAGAGCCATAAAATAATCTTCTTTTTAGTTAAAGCTGTAAACTAAAAAGTATGAAATAAAATTATAATTTAAAAAAATTAAACCAATTTCAAAAACTGTAACTGAAAAGTACGAAATAACGGATTAGGGACATAGAATTTCTTTTGAGTTCGGTGTGGTTTTACTATGATAACTATATTGCCACCACATATAATTTTATTAATAAATTTGAATTTCGAATTCCAAATCAAAACGCCACATATCTGCGATCAAAGTGACCAGTTCATCAAGACGCTAATTTCATTTGTACGGATCTGTGGGATATTTCATGCTCGATACTTATATAACCTGCGAATGAAACCACAACGCGTTAAAAATAAATTCATTGGTTACATATCCATGTTATTCAATTCGAGTTAAACTCAACTTTGAATATGTAAACGAGTATTTTATTGTAAAACTTGTGAACATTTTACCAGCTTTTATTTAGTTTCACCTGTCCGGTGTTTGTAAAGAAATCTTGCAAGCTAAATTTCACCCACTTTCCGGTGTCCGATTGAGCTAAAATTTTACACACTAGTCGAGTTCTGATGACAATGCATGTTTATAATAAGCATGATGTGATACTGCTACCAGGATTGGCTCCAGACGATTGAACTCCTCAACGGCTAACGGTAGGGACTTGAAATTTTGCATTTTAACTTTTTAGTTTTTTTTTCTTTTTAACAAGTAATAAAAGCTTGTTTAAAAAAATATTTTTTAATTTTACTTTTACCTGTTTTTTTGGGTAATTAAATGTCCTTAAGTATATAAGTTACAAACGTGCCAAATATCTAAATCTTTCCAGCGGTTTCCGAGTGATATTCCTACATATAGACAGATTCACTAACAATAAATCCAAAAAATATCGTTTTGGACTTTATATCGATACCAAATCCTACCTGCATTAACATTTCAAAAAATTCTTCAATATACATATAATTTTGACCTCGTCACAGTTTTATCCCTACTAATAATATTGTAAATGTGAAAGTAATTCTGTTTGTCTGTCTGCTACGCTTTCATGCTTAAACTGCTGAACCGAATGTGATGAAATTCGGTATGAAAATAGAACTGTACTAGGGAAAGGACATAGGACACTTTTTATCGCGAAAAAGTCTCGCGATACCGAATTCCACACAGGCTAAGCCGCGGGCGCAAAACTAGTTACAAATATGTAGATATTTTACTGAATACTAATGTCTAGCTATGAAACGTTAAAGGTCACAACTTAACCCAACCGCAACTTTCAATATTCTATATTTAAATTTGTAATCAGTTCCCAGCAACTGCGGAAATGTCGCAAAATTCGTTAGCTTTGCTGAAGGCGTTGCAGTAAATAAAAATAAAAAGTAACTAGTCAATTGAAAAATTCAATAATAGCACTACCTTTTGAGTCCTAATGTTAAAAAATACTCGGTTTTTTTAAATCTATTCTAATAATTACAGCTGAAGAGTTTGTTTGTTTGAACGCGCTAATCTCAGGAACTACTGGACCGATTTGAAAAATTATTTTAGTGTAAGATAGTCCATTTATCGAGGAAGGCTATAGGCTATACAACATCACGCTAAGATGAATAGGAGAGGAGCAGCAACAAAAAATATTGCGAAAACAAGAATATTACGCAGGCTTAATAAAATGTATTTTTAAATCGATCCTACTGTTTAGGAAGTCACTAACACTAACAACGTTAGCTAATTTTTAAACACAATAGTCCTGTACAAAGTGTTTAAAATTAACAATTTTCTTGTACCAACTAATAAACATTATTGAAAGCTTTTACCAGGTCGGTGGGATCATGTAACCTTCCAGTTATCCCAAACAAAATGCTTTCAAGTGCTTAAGTGCAGTGTGAGGGAGCTTTGCGAAAAAGCTCCGCATTTGTTTTCACGTTTGCCACCTGTTAGTCTAGAAAAAAATAATAGATGCGTTGTTTGTTGAAAGTTTAATAGTAATAAAATAATAAAAGTGCGGCCATTCAAACATTATGTAACCAAAGTGGAGGATTTTTTGTTTATTTTAAGGTATGAATTAATATTTTTGTTTTATCCAACTTCGTTAAAATAAGATTACGGTTATACGAGCGTATGTATGTATGTATGTCCATATTTTTAGCACGCTCTACAGCTCAAACGGCTTGTTAAATTTCACCAAAATAATGAGAATATAATCAATGTTACTTTTAAGATCTGCATTCTTCCCATTCCTGATAGCAGTATCCTTAACTACTCGTACTAATTTAACATAAGTCTTTTTTTGAACTGAAATTCTTAGACGCCTTGATTACTAGTACACATTGGATTATAATCGAATAGTTAACAATGATTCTATAAATCTACGCTCGCAGACCTATAAAAAAGAACAGAACGTAAATATGGAGCCTCTCGAATATAATGAAGCCGGTCGCTCGGTAGAATACGGCGAGCGCGTGACAGATTTATGTTCGTCACATCATCATCGTAACTCATAAACTGTCCCACTGCTGGGCTCCGGTCTCCTCTCAGAGTGCGAGTGGCCTAGTGCGGATTGGCAGACTTCACACACCTTTGAGAACTTTATGGAGAACTCTCTGGCGTGCAGGTTTACTCAAGATATTTTCCTTCACCATAGCAAGTGACAATTAGATCGTAACTTATTTAGTCGCAATTGTTTACGAACGCTCTGTCTATGCTTACGCTTTCCTTTCCTTGTAATAACCATTGTTATCTTTTCAGGAGGTAGCCATCTTCATCTGCGACAAGCGGGTAGCCGACAAGCTGTACAAGCCGAAGAGAAAGGAGAGCATCCTGGACCGCATTCGGTATTCCGTGACCCAACTGGAGAAATGGCGTCATCCCAAGTTGCTGTACATCGTCCACACGCTCGAAGAAAGCGTGGACACCCTTGCGTTCGCTTCGGAGCCGATCATCGCTAGTCTCCACAACATTCTGTCTTACCAGGTACTAATTTATATCGATATTTTTGTGTTGCAAGTAAAAAAAAACAGTCAATCAATGTAGTTGGAAGAAGTTCCAACACTTTTGAAAGCATTGTATCAGCAAGCCAGAAGAGTCTAGAAATGATGTCCTTGCCACAACGATTCAAACGAGATCAATTTCAATGGAGTAGTGTGGATAATAGTTCCTATGGCCACCTTTCGTCTCCATCATCAGATCAGCTTAATTTCATGATAATATTGTAGTGTCATCCCCATTTTATTTGCATGCAAAATTTCAGTTCAATTGGACACCGGGAACTTGGTCGTCTAAGGGTCACATATATGTGTATATGCCGGGATTGTGTAAAAGATGATTTATGCAAGTTATAAGAGATGACAGAGATGAGTGGATGAAACGAACATGTTGCGCCGACTCCAAATAAAATTGAGAATTAGGCAAGAGGATTATGATGAATTTTGCTTGAATACTAAATACAATTTGTCGCTTTTAGAAATGATTTCGTTGTACCAGTACATATTTTGTATAAACCCTGTTAGTTCTCCAAAGTGATAAAAGAACAAATCAATCACAATAAAATAATCTACACACTGTTTAGTTCGTTCAAATGGCGAGTGTTCCCGTTTACCTCACATCCACGTAAATAACGAAAAATAATAAGCTTCATACCTTTGTAAGTAAAAGGGAATAAAATCAAAAGAAGGTTATTACAGTTTGGCAAAAGTCATATTTATTTCGGTTATAGTATTTGTATTTACACTGTTCGATATTTATGTTGTATTTTCGATTTTCGCATGAATGTAATTTTAGAGTAATGGGTTTTTTGGCAACATGGTTAAGTGAAATTTTGTACAAACATCAGTAGAGGCTCAGCTTATGTAAACATTTTGGAAAAATAAACGAAAACGGCATACCTTTTAAAAACATAATTTGTAAACATCAATAGCACTCAATGAAATTATTTAAAAAAGGTTAATTGATGTTATAAGCGCGTTTGATTTCCTTTAAAGTGCGAAGGAGACAGCTAATAATTATTGTAAAAACTATGTATGCAATGTAGCTCGGGAAACTTTAGTCTGTTGTTTACTAAGGACGTAACATGTCTACTTCATCAACATCATCATAACCCCATAATTTTCCCACTGTTGGGCTCAGGTCTCCTCTCACAATGTGATGGGTACAGGCCATAGTCCACCACGCTAGCTAGCCAAGTGCGGATTGGCAGACTTCACACATCGTTGAATTGATACTTAATTGATTGGTTGACGCAATTGACAATTAATTTCTAATACGTACATAACTTTTGAAAATCAAAGGTGCGTACCGGGATTTGAACTCAGGAACTCCGGTTCGGGAGACCAACGATTAAGCAACTGGGCCATCAGTGCTTTTAATAACACATTATCTACTTAGTACACACTAAACATTTTACTTGCTTTTGATACTACAATATTCCCATTAGATTGACCATTATAATTATGATTGATGATAATAACTACAGTAACACTTTGAACGTCAAAGTAAGTCAAATACGTCTTAATAGCTTCATAATGTTCATATTAATATTACAGGAAAGCAGTACCATCTGTGTCACACGATTTTTAATAACGATTCGAGTATCCAGAATCAAAATGAATTATGTTTCTAATAAAGAAACAGGATGAACAGACAGTCTTCTTTTGCAAATCACAAGATTAAAGAATCGTTCAGAGTAGTTTCACAAATGCTGCATATTAGTTCAGATAAAGGCAATTTGACGACATTTGTCTTACTTTCTGACATTATATGGACCAAGAGGTAACTCTGTTACATAATACAGAAAAATTCTGAGAGGCCAACTAATTTCTGTTCCTTTTTCTTGGGCATTTTCTTTGGCAACTTATTTGCGACAGCTTAATTTGTATAGGTTTTTATGTCTCATGCCATGATACGAGAAATATTATTCTAGCTTATATATACAATTATTAATTTGACATTAATGCATTGTTTATCCGACTATGCAAGGAGGGTAAACAGGTATGAACTAAGTCCATTTCTTAGGCGCGCCCTACAGCCTAAACGGTTTGTCAGATTTCAACATAAGACCTCATTGGTATTGTTTCATACATAGGAGTGACATGGGCTAGGTAAAAGGTTTAGGCAATGCAATTTTCGCAGCCCTATTTCTAGTTAGCAGTGAGATAATACAAGAATTCATCATTTTCCACACTTCAAATACACAAGTTTCTTCACAATTCTGGGACTTCAACATTCTTCCCACCTCCAGTGCACTATCGTTCAGAATTCTTCATTCAGGCTTATTTTCAGGAGTCGACACCGATACCTGACAATGGACTGCCACCGATCATGCCGTACCCACCATCCTTGACTCCAGGGGCGCCGCAGCCACCGTACACTACGCCCCAGCGTCCACCACACGCTAGCAGCTATGAGTTCTGTGACTTGGAGCTCTGCTACGGCATTATGCAGGTAAGATTCTTCCTCTTTCTTCTCCTCAATCTCCTTCAATTAGGTCAACGAACCTTTAAACGGGGGTAGATTTAATACTATTAAGATAGCAAACAAGCTGGCATTGCCAAGCCGCCTATGGACATCATAACAAACTTCGAGAAGGACTAAGGGGGGACTGTTAGTTGGTTAATAGGTCCTGTTAGTAATAAGTGTTAGTGAAAATTTTAGTTGTTGTTAATTCGTTAGTATAGGGACCGTAAAGGTTAATATTATTAGAACATATTAGTCTTGTTAGTAGATATTAGTAGCCCGGTTAGTAATCAACCCCGCTCCCTAACTGAAAATTCAGAATCTGAAAATTCCGGAGGTTTGCGTCCGTCTTAAGTTAGCTTTGTTACCTAATTATTAAAATCCTACTAATATTATAAATGTGAAAGTTTGTAAAGATGTTTGGATATTTGGATGTTTGGCCCGCCTTCACGCTTTAACCATTACACAGATTAATCTAAAACTTGGCGCATAGACAGTTTGCATCCGGGATTTTATCTCGATTTTAAGTTCCTTTGAGATGAATCCAATATTTTTCTTAACTACTCTTCTGCGGGCGAAGCCGCGGGCGACGTCTAGTTATAGATAGAATTTATAATGGACACATATCTAAGTTTTTACCCACATGAATATTTAGTTTATTTACAGATTTCCAACTTCGATAAGTGTCAAAGTCATTCCAGATTATGTAAATTTGCGCGTTTGAGGACGTTATGCGCATCGATGGTTCGCTTTAGCCTTCAGTAATATTTACTTTGATGTATTATCTCATAAATAAAATATCATCCAACGAACAGTTTGATAGTAATGTGTTTTATCTCTATACAGTGTTAGGATATCCCAGTTTTAAAATATGTATATCTGTGTAATGCATTTTGCCAAGTTTCTATTCAAAAATTCTAAGAACAGATTTTTTGAAATTCTTTCCCCTCTAATATGAAGAAGTCGGGATTTTTGTTTTTTTGTCATTGATTAATTTGTTACCAGATTGTGCCTTACGTTTATCTTAAACACCTAATAAAAATCTAAGTTCGAAAGAGACGAGTAAATAGGCCGTCATTTCATTCAGAATCTTTATATGATGAAGTAATAGTATTAAGTATTCCGGGCTTCCAATTCAATTCAGAATGCGAAGGTTTCTGAAACAGGAAAGTTGAAATAAAAATCTTGTTTTTTGGGACAATTTATGAAACGCCAAAAGGCATTCACGAAGCAAGATTAATAGGCGTGCATTATAAATGAACCAAAGTTAATGCCTCCTTTAGAATTAATAACGAAACGACTCAAATACAGCTCCTGAAATGTAAATAGATATAAACATCTTTTCTTTACACATTTGTGCGCGAATTATCTATACAGTACGTGAAAAGTTCATCTTTCGGATCATTTTAAACTAGCGGTGCACGCGACATCGCCCGCGCGCGCCTTTCTGGTCATTGCCTAATTCACCCTTTATTACGTCAATTATCTGCCAGTGAAAGTTTCGTCAAAATCGGTCTAGCCGTTCCAGAGATTAGCCGGAATATACAGACAAAAAAGAATATAATGTATGTATGTATCGTGCATTTATGAATACTTTATGCATTTAGTAAAAAAGTATATCACCAATGAGCCAAGGTAAATATCGCTCCGTGAGCTTATTCTCGATTTAATTAAAGTTTGGTTAACCGCAAAGTTTGTCGAAACCAATAACTGACTTACTGCGACCCCTATTAGAATTGTTTGTTGTTTAAAATAAAGTGACTTTAATTTTACCTTCGATATTGAATAACTTTTTATAACATACAATGACTTTGTTATTCTTTTGTCAATTTACTGAGAAAGTTTTTCATTCACTTCACTTTGAACTTGATGTACTGACTGTAACTGTACTAATGTGGTCAATACGATCATAATTGAGATTGTTTGAGAGACGTAAATTTATTGGCCTGTAACTTACTTACAAATCATTAATGACAAACATGTTTGAGCAATAAAATTTTAAAATCAAATTCAAATTCAAATCATTTATTTCGTCTTAGGAACTAAAAGCTCACTTAACGAACGTCAAAAATTTAAAATAATCTAAACAACACAGAATGAATTTTAAAAATAAGAATTTAAACAAACATGTTACAATAAAACAATAAAAGTCTCGATAGACAAAACCTGTCATATCATCGGCTTTATAAAAGACAATATACTTACAGCTAGGTAAGCTAGGTGTCGGCCGGGAGGAAAAAAAGCCGGAGGAAAAAAACTCCCAAAAATCATTTATTCATGTAGGTATCAAAGATAAAAGTCTTTTAAAAACAGGTTTTTTTTATTTCGTTTTATTGACAAACTAGAAAACCGGACAAATGTTGTCTCTTCAGATATTTCCTCTTCAATAGTTTAGTCAATCTCTTGATTTTCCACATCCCCTGACCTTCAATTTTTGTGTAAAAAATAAAAAAGTGGGGTTGAAACTGGCCTATATAATAACAATCCGTCCATTGAACCGCATTTATACCATCTGGTTTAGCAATAAACTTTGGCAAAGTAAGGTTACGAGCTGGATGATCGTAAAACCTTTAGTTAGCACTTGTAATCTAACTTCCGCATTCACAAACATCACTACGAAACGTCACAGTGTCCGAACCTGCAAAGGGACATTGAAATCTATTCTTAAACTATGTTACAACACATGAATGATACTATTATATTATATACTTTAATCCTGTGTATGTAAGTACTTAATGATTACAATTTTTACAGTCTTAATTATTAACAAAAATCTGGGTATAGCTGTGTCATGGACAAGATTGTATGTTGTCCGTGATTTTTTTCAAATAAAATATATGTATTTATTTATGTATTTAGGTTGTAAAATATAATCTCAAAATGGCGGCGCTTCCGATCCACGGCGCGCGTTATTTCACTATTCTCGCCTATTGTAATTAATTCTTTGATCCTTTAGCTATCCAGTGGTATAATTTTATTTTGGATGTAAACGATAGATTCGAAACTACAACGCCAAACTGTGTCGCCGGATTTTGATATCATTAGGTTTTTAGGATTGCCCCGTATGGTAGCACAACAGACGTATTCACATCAAAAGAAATAATCGTGTGTACTAAAACATACTTTTATACTTTAAATCGAACCTGGGTTTTTTTTTGGGTGGAGGCAGTAGGAACTAAGTAAAAGATTATAGGGTTGTAAAAACGATCAATAACTAAAGTTTCGTCCGAAAGGGGCGCCATTCTTCTTGAAGGTCGAGTTCCACTCCCACGCGTAACCCATCCTTGATCCCTCACATTCCTAATTAAAGTTCTATGACATTCTATTGTTATCATATATGGAAGTAATATATATTAATTTCAGCTGTATCTATGCTAAGGAATGAATCAATACTGCCATCCAACTAGCTATTATAGTCTCACCCAAGGTTTATTACAGATGTCTGTGGGCGGCAGGGGACGTCGGCAATGCAAGTTTGTTTGCTATTCACATAATCAAATCAAATCAAAACACAACAGAAATTCAAACTAATCATACAAAGCAGAGGGTCTACAATTATTTGACACCCCGACCTACTAAACATGTTAAATTGTTAAAAATAATTAGGATCCGACCGAAACAGGTTTTTTGACCGAAACCGAACTTTCGGCCTTGCTCTTCGTTTCGGCTGTAAGTGAAACCGAATCTGCCACACACATAGATATTTAGAATTTCTATTAAGCATTAGAATATTGCAGTATTTTACAATAATTAAAATTAATATTATAATATTTGTGTAATTGTTCAGAAGCATTTTTCTTTCTTTACAAAATACATGCCTTGTGTAAAGTGAATCAGGAATTTTTTGTTAATTTGTTAAAAATTCATAGCAAATATTGAATATGCAAAATGCAAATCAACGTAATAGCATAATAGTTAAATCGAAAAAGTTAAATTAAAACTACCTACCGTGAACAGTGATGCGAACAATCGAAAACTGAAATTTATATTGGTACGAGTAATATATGTTTGCTTTTGGCTATATTTACATGTGAGGCTGGACTTTGAACAATTTATGAACGAAATTACAAAATCTGAGTAAAATTTCCCATCCTATACTAGTAGCGAACGATTATAAGTAAACGGACTCATGATCTATCTTTATCAATTGATAGTAAGGTATAATTCCACGCCCACTTTTTACATAAGTTTTGTGTTAGTCTCAAGAATGATGCTCCATTTGAGTTTGCATTACCGTGTTAGTTGACGGTGTATATACGAAACTGTATAACAAAGTTTGAACCATCGTGTTTGTGTACTGAACCGACTTAATGCTAAAACTGGTGACGATGTTAAACACGATTTTAACATTATCTAAGCCAATTTCTCCTCGACACGCGGCGCAAAATATCGGTGTTCATTTTAAAACACATTTTTAACCCCCGACGTACCTACTCGTAAAAGGTGTGTTATAATATTTGTACCCAACTCCGTAAGGAGCGTTAGGTATTTCGAGCTTATGTATGTACGTATGTTTATTTTTTCGAACGCTCCAGAGTCTAAACAACTTACTTATTACTAGTTAAATCTGTGCTATAATTAATCTTTACCACTTTCGCGAGATTTGTGAAATATCACATACAACTAAATAAAAGTGTCTGTTTGTAATATTAAAATAGTTTATTTTTACTAAATGCATACTTTTATGTACCTATACACGGTAGGTACATATACCAAAATAACATTTATTTTTTATTTTTGTGTCTGTTTGACCTTCGTTTCGGCATAGGTTTACCGAAGCGAAGCGAGGGCGGGTTCACTAGTTAATACAATTATTAATACTTTTATAGGGCTCTTCATTGTATTTGGATATTCGATTGAATATTATATTGAGTGAGTAATTACGAACTTCCTTAACGTCAAAGCTAAGGCAAGCTGTAACTAAATTTACATCAAGTAATGCTAATTAGTGGGACCCTTGCTTTTATATAATACTAGAACGACTCCTTTGAGGATACAACCTAGGTATTATAGAATAGCATGTAGTCTTCGGAATACGACACACAATTTCACATGTCTTTAATGTGTTTATAAATGCACCTTTATAGGATACTTACTTGCTTTTTGTAAGGCCCATTCTTTTTTTATTTAGTGTTTAATGTTACGATAATATTATGACTTATTATTCTTTTCACTGGTAAAGACCAGTTGCTTTAAGTGAGTTTTTAAATCCATAGACGAAATAAACGTTTGAATTTGCATTTTAATGTTGATCGGCAGTCTGATTGTCTATTTTGGGTCTAGCTATTAGACCCTTAAGAGTCTTAGATTAACTCAGATTAAATTAATTGTTGTTTCTTAACTTTCGCATATCCGATAGGTATTCCCGGAATTCAACAAGTATTCTGGTTTTAACAAGTATCCTTTATAGATACCCCATCCAGATTTCCCCGGACGAAATCTAAACTATACGAATCCAGGAAGCAGGGATTGGTGGCTTTTCTAGGTAAACCTCGCTTCTAAAATAACAGATTAAATCTCGCGTAAATGAAGAATGCTTTATTAAGTTATTCCGCGGTGGCGCTGGGGGCGCAAAATATGAAAACTGCAGTGTAAAATGTGATAAAATTCCACCTCTAGTTAAAGCTAATAGCCGGCGGCTTACCTACACCCTACATCAACGAATAAAGCTAATTGTTTAAGCATTTTAAAGCAAAAGAAGCGTTAATGGCGGTGCCGGTGTTTTAAAACTTGCATTACTTTTAGTTACACATCCTAATATTATAAATGTGCAAGTTTGTAAAGATGTTCGGATTTTGGATGTTTCGATGTTTGTGGGTCCTCCACGCTTTAATCGTTACACGGATTAAGCTAAAACTTGGTACACAGATAGTTTGCATCCGGGAATAGGACATAGGATAGATTTTATCCCGATTATAGGTTTCCTTGGAATGAATCCAATATTTTTTAAACTACTCTTCTGCGGGGGAAGCTGCGGGCGACGTTTAGTTGAATATAAAAACAAAAGACATGACTTCAAAAAATAGAGGAGGAATTTTATCTAAATTAAGAGCATAATTATCATTAATTATGCTACTCTCAGAATGGTGACGAATTTAATGACACCTCAAAAGTTAAAATCTGTCAAACCGTTTAGTCTGTAGAGCGGGCCAAAGAAATGGACAGACATACATACACAAATACATACATTCAGGCGGGTAAAACCTGCTCGTAATAGTATAAGATTTAATTTAATTTTTTGTCGGCAGATGATCGATGCTCTGCATTTCATGCACTACACGGCGAAGATGGTTCATCGCAACCTCTGCCCGCAAGTCATCATGGTTACCAAGAGGGGAACCTGGAAGCTCTTTGGGCTGGAATTCTCTGGTAAGTAATTTACATTTAGTCTAGAACATTTTTCCAGGTAGGTACCTAACTGTACCTATCGAGTACTTTTTTTGGAAGTCTGCGCATTGTTTTAAATGTCGTGATTCGGAATTGAATAAATCATGATTCTATAATTTTAATACGTTGGACTATACATGCTATCGGGCTAGTGATGTAGTAACCCATCCAACCATAGGAGACGTTCAAGTATTACGTAACCCAATTTGGGGGGAGGGAGGTTCTTGTAAAATGTTATGTTGACATAGGTGGGATTGAGGGTCAAAAACGCATTACGTAACATTTTTTTGATTACTAAAAAAGCAAGAAATAATATTTTTATTAACTCGACAAAATGTCAAAATTTTTAAATAAAAATTATCTTTTGAGTGTTACGTAACGTTTAGGGAGGGGGAGGGAGGGTACAGGAAAGTGTTACGGAGCGTTACAAGGGGGAGAAGGTGAAAAATCTTTGAAAATTGCGTCACTTAATATTTAAACGCTCCCACATACTTCAACGTCACCTATCCTATAACTATCTATACGTTAATTAAGAACCAATGGAGAGAACTGCTGTATGTGAGTAAATTAAGATGATAATTGAACGTTTCAGACGTTACTGGTTTATTACGTTAGTTAGTATTAATCTAGTTTGAAACAAACCGCGAACATGGAGTATCTTAAGACATTGACGTTAATATAACCATTCCTTAAGTAACCAGTTAATATATCAACACAATATAACAACTTATGTAATAAGACCTTTCGTTCAATATTCTGAAATAGAGAAGGTATGGAATGTCGTTTGCAAATCATATTATCAACTTGGGCTATGGTCCACAATAAAATATGTTTGACTATGCTTTTAAATATTTCTTTCGTCTTTCAAATTAGTTATGATCGAACAAAGTCGCTTCTCCGTTTTTATACGCTTAGATTCTCAAACTACGCAACGGATTTTAATACAGTTTTCATTGATAGATATGGGAAAGCAAAAGGCTTTACGTGTATAATAATTCTTATACTCTATGCTAAACCTTACGGCAAAGATGTTTTATGGAGATATTAAAGATTTAAAAAGAGAAGCAGGATCATGTACTGACTTTTAACGTATCCACTTTTCCGATCGATATTTCGACCACGTCATGTGTCAAAAAAAAAAACTGGCATCAAAAGGACTACAATATTCTACGGATTAACACGAAACTTACAATGCGATGAAAAAGCTTTGTACTATTTGATTCCAGGTTTTTATGGAAAGGATATAAGCTCTAAAATAAAAGTAGATATACTTTGTAAGTGAAATATTTTGTAACTTCTGTGTCTACGTTTCCTTTGTGGAATGAAAATAGTACTAAAACGAAAGCATACCATCACATAAACTCGTAAAATGTTAGCAGTGGTTTGCATAATACATTAAACTAAAGTAACTTAACAGAAGAAGTTTATTTTCTGCCTGGCTTACTAATTACTGAGCGCCTTACATGAGAGCCGGTTACTTTGCACATTGTTTGAAACAATTAACTTAACTACCAACCGTTCCTGATGAGTATGTACGGTAATAGCATACCGAGTCGAAAAGTTTTAAAGGCAAATTACAAAAGCAGAGCGTATTATGAGTTATGACTCGTACAAAAAATGTTTCATTCTTCGCTCGGCTACAAGCAATAATAATATTAAAAGATTTTTTTTAAACAAGCTGTTATTACTTGTTAATAAGAAACATAACTAAAAAGTTAAAAAGTGCAAAATTTCAAGTCCCTACTGTTAACCGTTGAGGAGTTCAATCGTTGAGCCGATCCTGGTAGCAGTATCACATCATAGTTATTATAAACATGCATTGTCATCAGGACTGGACCAGTGTCTAAATTTTAGGTCAATCGGACACCGGGAAGTGGTTGAAATTTAGCTTGCAAGATTTGATTACAAACAGGAGAGGTGAAACTAAATAAAAGCCTGTAATATTGACTTATAAAGGCTAGCTTGAGGTTGGAATTCCGAGTTGGTCGCGTAGGCGTTGAATGTCAACGGAACTTAAATACCACGCGTGAATCACTAGGATTCTCCTCGTGGTCTGTTCGTAAGGATTAGCGGAAATAGTGGTGTATTCCGTTTCTATGCCGCTTGCTCCGACTTGGCATAATGACTGGTATTAAATAACAATTGGGTCAACACCTGTAACATCTGTTTCCTTAGAAGCACGGAGGCGCTCTAGTTTGGCCACTAATCACCTATCAACCTAGTGACTGCGCCATTTGGTCAATAAATAGGGTTGTCACAAACCGTGACCGTCTGAAGGCTGCGAATGTACCTACCACAATATGTACTCACAGGGTAAGCTTGTAGACGAAGAATGTAAATAGGTAAATCTAAACTAATAATATTAAGCTGAAGAGTTTGTTTATTTGTAACCATTTAGCCGAGTTACAGGAATTATTTTCCCTAGTTATTTAGTAATAAAAAAAAATGTTACGTAAAGCGC
>LGAG01001130.1:270779-325415 GCA_001278395.1 Lerema accius | reverse complement strand
CGCTGCGCATATTTGTTTACGTTCATTTTTTTTGCAAGATTATCAACGTCAATAATCGTAATCAAATAATCGTAATAAAATTTCTTTGTTTGGTATTGCATTTGTCAGCAATCATGCTACTCAACGAGTACTGTACGAGTAAATGAAACTGATTTGTTTAATAACATTAAAGATAACAACACGATGAGATCGTGCGCGGGGCGGGCGGTGGGAGGGGAGGCGCTCCGCATGCAGCGCTCCGGCAGTTAATCAACAACTCGAAGGAACACAGTTTATAGAAATTGAAGCAGATTTGTGAAATTATTCACAACTCCTGCGAAAGACTCGCGCTGTCATTGCTAAATCGAGTCGTGTAGGACGTGTGCGCACTGCGGAGACGATTTATATTAACCAACGCATAATATGCAGCATTTGATTAGTTATTGTCTATCACTTGTAAGTGACACAAGCTACTGGGCTTTAAGCTATGCGCTAATCTATAAAGACTTTGCTGTAAGCTTGCTAACAAACAAAATAATAACTATAATAAAAAAAATAGGGATAATAAAAGTAGATAGCAGTTTGTCAATTAAATTTATCTACACATCATGGTTAGATAGAATCTCTCTAATCTATATTTATTGAATGAACCAAACAACGTGTTCGTATTGTTTGTAATCGAATGCTCGCTGTATTATTTCACTGCAGTCCCCCAGTGCTCAGTGACCGCCCGCGAATACAACTCGTTCGTAGTTTGAAGCCGCGGAAATCTTCGGGAACTGTCAAAAACTTGCGACAAAACTGTAACGCCGCACTGAACCGATCCGCGGACGAAACTTCGGAGCCCCGCACATTATAGTTTAGGTACTTCCTCCTACTTTATGTGCTGGCTCCGAAGCTTTTATACTTCACGAATTTGACAAATGACGAAAAATAAAATTGCACAAACGACATGGTATTTGTCAGCGAAATAAAAAAGCAGCACGATCCTTATCACTTTTAATATGTTTGTTTCTTAGTTTTTGTAAATATGTTTTTATTAATGGTTATCAAATAATGTTTAACTGTTTACGACATGCACTTTTTGGTGATTTGTCTGACGAAGTAAAAACCTTTTATGAGTTACGATACTAAGTGAGTATCAGCAGTATTATAATAATTTTCCAACTCCCTGTCCTAGCGACCCTTCTGTTATTGTAGTGAGCGGCGGCAGTGATTGTATGCTAATTACGTCTAAACAAACATTTGTACCGCTAATACGCGTTTACCTCATTATGTTTCTATGTATGTAGCCTTAGGTATTTCATTTGTCGTACCTTAGTGGCTAAGTGGAAGCTAGTGTAAATCTTGTAGAGTTAATAGTACCCGTACCGTTAAATAGAATTACTGAGTCACGGTGATTACTTTGTGATGCTATTCTCTCGAAAACTTGATTACTTGTAACATTTTTCCGTGGTCAGTAAGAGATAAATAGTTTGGACGTGGAATGATAACTGTTTCCATTCGAGTGTCCAGTGCCGCGGGCCGCTGCAATATCTCAGCGCGACAGCTGCGCACTAATTACATCGAACACTGTCCAAACGTGTCAATCTCTCACAACTATCGGTGGTTAAACGAATTTGAATCTTAACGAGTACAACTTAGAGCTAAAAATCGGAATGATTGGTATGATTAAAATTCAATGAACAGAGAGTACAGTGGCGAAGTAATCGCGTTAATTGAAACCGTTGTGATTGAACAGCGCGCACCGCCACCGCCGCCGGCGTCAGACTACACGCGCCAGGACCAATCCTCCGCCCGGTAATTTGTTTATCATACCGTCAATTTTAGAACGGTTAACTACGAATACTAGGGGACATCCTCTGCGGTCGAATTTTAACCATTACTCATTACGTTATACAATCTATTATAGACTTGTTCAATGGCTAGCAGATGTTAATTTCTACGTCAACTGTCTGCCAATTAACCATCCAGTATAACGGGGCACACGACGTGTTTATGAATCTAACTCTAGCTAAGGAGACGGCTTTATCAAGCGGTCTGAAGGCATGCAATAAAACAGTTCCAAGGCTACCTAATGATGACAAAAAAATAGATGTACAGCAAAATATCAGTATGTCAAAGTGAAAACCGATATTAAAGACACCAGGTCTCAATCCAGTAGTGTATAAGTGCAGCAAAATGCGCAAAAAGCAATCGTTTAGTGACCGCAGCGGCCGCCGCCCGGTCACCCGCCGACCTCATTAGCTGGACCACACACTACAACTGAGCCTAGTTGTCACTTTAACTTGCTTTGTAGTACCTACGAGTAGGTAGTGTCGGATCGGAGGGTGCGTATAGTATTCCTGTCTGGAGGCATTAGGACTACGGTTAATATTGGACAGGTATACAATATTGGTAAATTATATCTTTTATGTATTTGTTTAAGTAGTCATTATTGTAACACATATTACAAAAGTTAGTACAGTTATAATCATCTGTTACTAGAGAGTATCTCTTACGGTTTTCTCCAGGAAACGTGCACCATAAAAAACCTATACATTGTATTGCTTGACATTATTCTTAGGAAGCTCAAAGTTATAAACGTTCAAATTATCCCAGAGGATCGTACAACTATACTCGTAATAGTTATTTTCGCAATGTATTATTAGTATGGATACACCTGTGTAAAACGGGAAACATTCAATTTGCTATGAAAAAGAGAACCGGTTGGTCGCAGTGTACTCCGTCGTGTGAACATGACAGCCATTGTACGATTTCCTAATGTCTGGGTTCCTCGATAGTTATCGAGTCACACGACATTGGCTCGGCGCCACGCGATAAAGTGATTCTACTAAAAACTATTAGTAACCGACTGCAATTCTTTCCAATGACTGTTGCCCGTTTTAAATTATATTTTATTATTAAGTGACTCCAATGCCTTTTAAAAATTTGTTCTACAGATTTTTATTATGGCTCTACTTCGTCATATGTAGCGCACCAAGCGATAATGCACTACAATTTACTCTGTGATGCTCGTAATAAGTTCGCTTAGGTTTTGTTCGCGATATATTCCAAAATTATTACAAAAGCACGTCAACTAAATCGATCTCTAGTCATCATAAACCTTCCACGCCAAATGTTAACTTCAACTCATCTCGAAGACGATTTTTAGTACCACCAATTAGCTTAGCGTACCGATTACCCTGACCTGTGGCCGGCGACGCGATGCGGACGATTAGCATTTAGATTAAACAAATAAATGTACGGCGACCGCGGCCGTTATCCTCTTATATATCGCACCGTTTGTTTATTTATGGGGCCCGGTGTCCTCGTGACGTGCGCGGATTAGCCACGCACTCGTACACAATGTTATTGGAGCAGAGACACCTGCTGGACCATACTGGAGGTAATAATGTCAGCCTCTTGGCAACTGAGAAGATCAGACATAATAAACAATATTTACAACGGGGATAGTCAGCAAGTAAAGTTCCTAATTCAAGCAATTGAAAAGCCTTTCATGATGACTTCTTTTCCATATACACGAAATACATCAATAAGTAAAACAAAAACGTAAATTAAGTTAAGAATATGAGCTGTTTTTAAATATAAGTAACACCGTAATTCTCTCGCGCGTACGGCCTTTTGGCTGCACTCCGACGGGGCGGGACACGACACGACACGACAACTAAAACGTTTATTGAGACAAATTGTTTTGTCTAACGGCTGTATGCGACTATTGACGATTTTAAATCAATCTCTGAAACTGCCGACTTGATCTATAAGCTGCCATTTATGAAGTCAACGGCTCGTGTCAATCAGAAGCGAGTGAGACGACAGACATAGCAGGTGATCGATGTACTTTATAGAGCGGAAGCGAATGGTTATATCGCTTTAGATGCATTTTAAAAGCTAACCTAAACGACGTTATAAAACTTTAATTAGAAATAAGTATATAAAGACTGTAGTGTAGAAGTAAAAGGTGTATTTTATACGTAGAACTTAGCGATAATGTTAGTTTGAACCGATTAAACTGTAGTTCTGTATTATTATAGAGAAGTACGATTGTCACGTTTCATTCTAAATAGGCCATTCCATATCGAATACATAACATCAACGCTACAGTTAGTAGACATGAAGTAGGCATTAATTATAGTAACTGAAATTACATATGATATCCTATTGTTTTTTTTTCTTACTAAGAGCTGCAGAGAGCGTGTGCTAAAGCCATCCCGTTACGCACTGCAAAATCGATCAGAACGAGCGCGAGAGCCGATAAATACTCCATTCACGTCGCAATTAATATTTGAGATCTGAGGGTCCTTGAAAAATAATCTGTGTCAGTAAACGCGATGGCACCGCGCCAGCTGCCAGCCGCCACACTGCCAGGGCGCAGGGAGCAGGGTGTAGGGTGCAGGGTGCAGGGTGTAGGGTGCAGGGTGCAGGGTGCCAGTGCACTCTCCGGGGTGCAGCGATCACGCGAACTGGACCGAGTAACTCGCTCTGACGCCAGATAAAACTCCTGAAATACGAGACGCGCTTAGTGAACGAAATGCGAGCCAGTTTCAAGAGGTCTCTAGATGTTTGGCGACGGCACTTTACTGGAGGCGCAGTCGGCATTTAACTTTACTATTACGATAAAAATACGTCGTTGAGTAACAATATTTCTCAGATATATTATTAAGGGTATAGACTTTATCTGTTGCATAAATCCGAGTACCCTTTTGTTACAATAAAAATTTAATTTTATAACACAAATTAGATTACAAAAACAAAATTTTATTTATCATTGTTGGGCAAGGACGCGAGTTGGAGACACTAGTACCTACTATACTTGTTAAAGTTGCTTTAAAAACCCTTTTTGATCTTTTAAATGGGTATAAGCCTATACTCAGAACGGGAGTATCAGGGCAAAAGTGACCAGACACACAATGTTAATGTTGCAAAACAAACAAGAAATTGGTAATGAAGCTGTAACTATTAATCTCAGATTTATATTCAGTCACGGCAGAGAAACAGTAAAAACAATTTGTCTCAATAAACGGTCGGTGGCGCCGTGCCAGGGACAGACGGCCGAGAGGAACACTCGGCGCGGCACGGCACGGCATGGCACGGCACGGCACATCACGACACGGCACGTCACGGCACGGTGCATCAAGCCACGGAGGCGCGCTACCAAGGAATCACTTTAAATAAAAACGGTCGGTTGCTCCCGCTCTTTACAGAGATTTAAATCTTTGTATGTTCAATGGATTAGAAGAACATTATATTGGCGTTCTGAACGATATTATATTCGGAAAGATTAGTTTAGGTTATGTTTTATTCGCAACTATGCTATAATGCGATAAATTATTTTTTGTTTAAATCTTAAGAAATAGATTGTAATATGTGTACAGAAATTAGCATTTTTAATAGCATTAATGTTTTGAATAGCTTATCATCTGTCAGTCTATTATTTCTGTATTACTTAACTCTTAGGACAAATGTAATAAAATATGAACATACGAAAAATATAATGTGGCGTGTCTGTAAACAAATCATATATCGAAATATGTTAGTATAGAAAACAAGACGTCGTAATCACAATTAACGAAACACCAGCACTTGTTTTGAATACATTAGGTTGCTACAGTCGCGAGGTTGCGCCCTCTGTCGGAACTTAACGTAAACATGAGGCGGGGGGTTGCTCCTCATTAATGCCTTCAATAAGCCTTTAGGCTGTTGTTGATAGAAATCGTTTGTTTGTTTATATGGCGTCACAGTGTTTCCAGCATTCGACTGCGGCCTTACCTGAGAAACAAATTCTTGCAAAAATAAGCTCTTCGGTTTGACTCGTAAATATACAAACATACTGTATGCTTTCTTATTGCTACAAATTCATTGTTATTGTAATTAATAAAAATGTAGGTTCTGTATCTGTTAGATTGTAGCCGCGATAATATTAATCTTGTGTTTTACACACCAATATACTCGTACCTATACCAAATTCCGACAATCTTAATTATATAAAAACAGCGTACAATGAACCTGGAGAGGTTTAGGAGTAATGGTTGCATCGTTTAGTAAAGTTTGAAGCATTCGTCGTGTTAGTCGTAATTCACAATAATGTTATATTAGAAGTTTTAATTTTATCTGTCGCCCGGTGCCGAGTGCAATACGTGTGTCGCGCCACTCCAGCACGCGCGCCCCCTCTGTCGTTTCAAAAAGCACGAAACTCATTTCGGTTCGGCATTTCGCCGCTACGGAACGAAAGTTGCGCTCGCTTTGTTAATATTCGTGCAATTATGACTTAATGACGGATTTTTGTTCCGGCGCACTCCGGGCTTTTGTACCCTATTTGCTTTTTTCGGAATTGTTTTGGGAATTTTTCTCGTTTAACAGTTTGTTGGGCTAAGTGTGCACTATTCAGCTTATAACGATGTGACTGAAATACTGCTTGCAGGGAGTTATGGATGGTTTATGTCGTTTCAATGTCAAGCCAGAATAACCTCGAAGCGTACTGTACGCCTATCAGAAGTCGTGTGCCACAAACGTGACCAAACGAACAACGTAACTAGAAATATTTCCCTGAGGAGTTAATAAATCAGCAGACAATAAGCCCGGGCAGCCAGTTAACCTAAGACAATAATAAATGTACGCGACGCGTCGTCATCTACGACGCAGCGCCACAGAACACGTAGCATACAGAGAGGCTGTGTTACTGACCTCATACCCTCATACGACAACCTCAGACCAAAAAATATCCTAGGTTCGGTCTTCGGAACAAAAAGGCGTAGTCGAATAAAACATTACCTACGTAATTAACAAATGATAACTGCTTGGCATTGCTCGGCAGACCATGTTCGGTGACGTAGGCATGTCAGATCGTAAAAAAATTACCTCACTTTTCTGTTCTAAAAACTAGTGAGAGAGACGATTCGTTAACAATCTGAGTGTATTACTCGGTTACATACAGAATTGGTTATGACATTTCGTTACAATTTTTGTTTAATGGAGTAATACATGAATAGTAACATCACCTGATTATGTTCAATATCACAATCACCGTTTGAGCTACAAAGTCGTCATTCCAACTGTTTTTTATTTTAATTTATTATGGGACTTTGCCGCTGAGCGACCACATCGTCCCGTAAAGAAAACACACAAGCCTACAATCGCAGATAATTAGGGTAGTGATTGATGCATATTATTGTTTTTTTAATTATGAGATATGAAATGTCAACGACGTAGTTAAGATTCGAGATATCCTTCAAAAAATAATTGAATGCGTTAATGCGGCGTTTGAAGCGACTCTCTGTCCGTCGGCTTACTCTGCAGTGGAACGTTGATTGATCATTCGTCTTTTGCAATTCCTTCATTTATTACGGGAGCTTGTTGCGCCGCTCGCTGCGGCTGAAGGCTTCATCTCGCACGAGCCTCCCGCCCGTCGCCGGGAACTTACCTACTATTCCTTGTGATATTCTTACTCTCACTTTCATTTATGTTTAATTATAAGTCTTTGAGAAAGAAATTCAAGTCTGCGTTTTGTTATGCAATATTACTTTCCGAGATTAAGATGTAGAATTCCTATCTTCCTTATTTTTACTTGACTTTTCTACTTTTCATGGTAATATAAGAATTTATAAATTAACTCATTTTCGGCCAGGGACTTAGTCTAAGTGATCAAATAAAAAAATATTTTTATGATGGAACTTTTGTGCAATAAACCCTACTTGAAAGACTATGACAGGACTTCTCAAACCTAATAAACCCAACCTGAACAACCTTTAAAACATATTAATTTGTTATTTACAACGGTGGTAGAGATTCAATTCTTTACATCTTGTGAAATTGCTGAACTTCTAAATCTAAATAAAGAGCCGCGGCCACATTTCACCTAAGACAATAAAAAATGTAGGCGACGCGTCGTCATCGCGACGTAGATTGATCATGCGCTAAGTCTTTTACAATTCCTTCATTTATAACGAGCTTGTTGCAAGACATTATTCAGCTGAGCTTCTGACAGATATAACGGCTCCGTGTAGCATATGAATAAATGTTGTAACACTAATGATGTATGAGTAAAGAATGTGTTGTTGAGGTCACATGAATGTGAGTAGGTCCTTATTAATGAGGTCATTATTAAGATGATCCAATAATATTCATGTAATAAAATAAGGAGGAAAGATTACTTGTTCTACAGCGCGTGTTATAAAAAGAGTTAAAGAGCAACTAAACGTACATTGAAAGAAAGCAGCTGAAAAGATAGAGAGAAGAGAGACAAGATGCAAAGGATACAATCAAATGCGTTAAAATCGAATCTTAAAATAGACCTGCGGTACATGTTGGGATTTTAAAGAACTTGGGATTCGCTTCATAGATTCGTAGACAAAGATGGGTGTAGTTAATTTTATTTACATGCACGCCGTTTAATAGTTCGGACTATAAAAGTCTAGATTGTTTCGAAAACTCAATTTTGGAAAATCAGTTCAAACTATGGTAAATTCTCTATACGAATTTATGATTACTCGCTTCGCGTAGCTTAGAATTACGAAATGCCAAAATTGAGGACATTAAAAAATTTCCTCGCAGGCGGAAATAAATGATCACACGGCGAAGGAAAGTGATTGCCGAGTAAGAAGGGCGTTAAATAATCGAGTTAAGTGTGTGGTAATGCCGGGGCATCATAAATCTGAGGAGATATTACAAAATGGAGTTTTATCTCGGCGATATGACGTTGAGCGATCGGCGTGGGCCCGCGCGGCGCCGCTCCGCTGTCATTTGTTTGCGTCTGCCTCCTTCCGTATTGTTCCTCGGCCTCTTTCACTTTCCGAAGTTCCTTACGAGTTCGTGCCCGAGTTATAGCTCACCGAGTTACACCGGTGGCATGTAGGCTTCATGTTCGGAAGTATGGTTGTAACACAACAAGCAAATTAACAGTGAATTATTGTACAATTATTTTGCATCTTTTGTTTGGCATGCGGTAATCTTCTTAAATATTTCTAGCTTCTATTGTATTATTTTTGTGAAATGTTTTATTCATAGTTAATTATTTTCTTCCGAAAACTAATTCACCTTGGTGATAATGCGTTATTGCCTGAATGAATTAAATGTACCATAATATTTTTGCTTGTGCCGATTGTTTTCTTAAGTCAAGTGCCTGTATACAGTTTTGTTAATTCTCGTAATAGTCTGTTGTTTGGAGCGACGCGCGCGGCACGCCTGCCTAAGTTTCTATAATTTCGTTACGCTTATTTCAGTTGCAGAAATAAACAACGCTAAAATTACCAACACTTGAAAAATAAACTGACATAAATGCAAGCTTAAAATTTCCACAGGGACGTCTCAAGGAAACCTTCGTTTTTGAACTAACTTGTGTCGCAAGACAGGAGAGACACCGAACTATGAAAAGAGTTCAAATCAATATTTTAAATGAGTTGTTTCAGGTTAATTTGTTAATAATTCAAGGTGTTATTGAACTTTGCGATGATGTAAATAAGGTTTAAATTGATTTATTTTAATTGAACAACATAAATAACAAACATAATATCGATAAAGAGTCACGGCTTAGTGGCACAATTATACTATACAATGTTTAGATTAGGTTAATTTTTGTATTTCGTTAGTAAATGAAAAAAAATAAGGGTAATGAGCTAAGGTATCTTTATGATTCAAAACAATTATTTCAAAAAGTACTATTACTAGAAGTTTCTTGAATTACTAGAAAACAACTTACTAATGTCACGATAAACGGTAACCTAGTTCATTAAGTAATAGGACATCGCTGTCTCGTGTGATCTGGACCGCGCGCCCAAACTCAAGGACGCAGTGCTCACGGCGGCGTGTCGAGAGGCAAAGCAAAAAAGCCCTGCGACTAGTGCTCTTAAGTTGTGGTAATTAAGAGATATTTTCGCGTGGCGTGTCACAGGCTTTAAAAGTTTGCCATGCACCGCTGCGTTGAGACGTTCTAGCGCTGCGAACATTCCTTCACCTTTGAAACTTGCTCGCGAAATTAAATTGAAAGGGGAATTATTAAAATTTTACATTTACGGGTTTTTGCGCGCCCTCTGACTGTGGCCTCGAGCATTTTTTAGTCTATGTTTACGTTTCTTTGTATTATGTAACTGCACACTTTAAATTATATATGTAACGGATTTAGTCCGGTTGAAATGGTCAGTAAATTTGACAAGAACTCAGTTCTCTGTTATTCATCGTATTAAAACGTATATTCGAATATGAAGTTCACTGGAATCTTTGTTTAACAAGCGATTAAACCATTATATGAACAACGAAGTGTAAATCGTAGTTTCCCGTGGTACACCGCGATACCCGGGGCACCCATGGCGCGCTGTGGTTTCTGTTTGGCAACACTCCATAATATGAACAGGCTTCCTTCCCCGTCCCGTGGAGAGAGACCTGTAGCTTCGTAGGGGTAGTACCTAGTAGACAATTATCAGAGTACAGCGATTTATATTTACTTCTGAGATTATGGCGTAGGTATTGATTTTATTTAGCTTTTCTGCGAAACGTCTCTTAATCACAATTTGTGTTCGTTACTGAGGATCGTAATTTCGTGGTAGTACACTGAAGATAAGTGTCTCTTTAGACAGATTTGTTATTAGCAGAGTGTGGTGTGTCATAATTTAGTGTCTAGACTTGCGCGAATTCGATCACTTGTCAGTCTGTTAGCGTTCTTGATTCTGTTGATGCGACTGAACAACTTGAGTCTGAAAATACTTGCTGAAAATAATGTTATTCGAAGCATAGATTAATCGCAAACGATTTTCGCAACAAAATTGTTCGGGAAACTCGTGTATACTGTTGTCCTTAAAACTTAAGAAGAGTAACAAAATTGCAGTAAGTTTGTGAGCGGCGGCGGCGCGGCGGTGGTGATTTCCCCGCGGATACAGTGGCGACGAGATGGAGAGTGATGCGCGACGGCTGCCATTGTTACATTGATACACGACACTCTTCTAGATATCGAGTTACCTTGCTATATGAACTTGACTCTAGTTACGTATTTGTTTTTATCTTTCTTTTATTTTCTTAAAAAAAAACTTGAATTGCTGTTACTTATTACTGTATTTAGTAGATATGTAGGTGGAAGCTTTATATGTGGCATAGGTACCTGTTTGTAACATATTTGTTTTAAATCTATTGTAAAATGAAATATGATAGTTTGTTGCCAGTAGCCGGAGTTGCCAAGAATCTAAAAAGAATAGTTACTTTTTTACGTGCCCGTTAACAACGGACACCTATAACCTAGAATCACGAAATATATCAATTACAGTGTTTAAGCGATGGAGTTGTAAGATATGGCGTTTACACTTAAAGACGGGGCTGTTTGAATTTTATCATGGCGCGCGGCGCGTCTGCGGAAACATTAAAAAGAATATGGCGGCCATAACACCATAGAATTCGGGCGCCGCCGACGATACAACTAATAAAATACACGTTACGCGGCGATAAGAAACTGGGTGCCATAAAGAAGCCAAGGGCCTGTAAATCGCAGCGAACAAGCCAGTATCTGCATAATGGTGTTATCGGGGCTCATTGAATAACTTGTTTATGGTTATGGTCAGGTGACGACGCCGCGCCGCTGTCGTCCCGCTTTCGCACCGCTCCCGCGCCGGTGACACTTTGTGTCGTGACCCCGAGCAGATGTGGTCACTAGAGCAAATATCTATGAACTAAGTGACCAGATGTACTTTTTAGTATACACATTACATATCCATGAACAGGCTACTTCTAAGCAAGGTTATGTTCTCATAACAGAGTTGGTCTAAAGCTTACTCCGCCTCGCTGCTCGAGTGCGGATCATAACCCAGCCCAACGACTTATACGTTTTCTGAGAAGCACGCAAACCTGCGACAAATTTTGCCAGCAGCGGACACCAACATAGTCCGTAAGAAAAAAAATTAACACATAACAGTCAGTAAGAAAGTTTAATACATAGCATTAAACATCGGTGATTGGTGAATTCGACCGTTATTGACTGTCGATACTATGTGTATTGCTGTGTAGAACTGATAAGACGATCTTATATACCGAAGATTAGTGCTAACATTATTAGAAGCACTCACGTCCGCTGACCCCAGCTGCCGGTAGTTATGACGGGTAGCTTGCACCGAATTGCAATAAATTGAATTATGCAGACAACTGCAGCGATACTTTGTTCTCCACCCTCCAGGACGCTTTAATACCTCGCCCTTAGTCATAAGAGGCGCGACAAGCGAAGCGGAAATGGCAGCGGAAACAGCAATACCTTTTTTTACAAGGCGTTTCTTTCTCTTTAATCGCTGCATTATATAAAATTACACTGAAATTGATTGTTAGTAAGCAAGAAAACTTATGAACTGTCGTTGCTAGATTACAGTTACCTATCATTGAAAAGTACAGAAAATGATTCTGATGTTCACTAAATAAAAATAAGAAATATTTTTTAGTCCAAAAATAAATCTTATAATGTTGAATCAAATCAAATCAAATCAAATCATTTATTGTTAAACGTAGGTTACAAAAGATGTTAAGCTATATAATTAAATTACCTGTACGTTCTGCCCATAAATTAGGCGTACAATATTTCAGTTGGACTGTGATGTGATGCCTAATTGTAATTCATATCTACTATGTATCATAGGTATAAAATTATATAAGCACGTACCTAAATTAACATAGTAGGTACGTAAAAAAACACATTACCTGGTTTAGTGTAATAGTAATCGGTCCTGTGCTCTCAGACCGCGGCCGCGGCGGCAATCCCGCGGGACTCCTAATGCAGACTTACACCGCGCCGCTGTACGTTCAATTTAAACTTTAATATGCAACCCAATGTGCCGCCAAATTGGAAATAATGATCTGTGCTCTCGATTTACTCCAATTCTAGTTTTAAATGCACGTGTCTTGGTAAAGGATGGTCGGTCCGTGGATTTACATTTCTTATTTCTCTTGAAATATGCTTTCTACTTCCTTACTTACTAAACCTACTTTTACTGGGGTTGTAAAGTAGGTAGACTGTTTTTTGATGTTAGTTTTTGCAAGTACCGGGATGTTAGTATATGCGTTTATTCTAAGGATTTTAGGTAATTACGTTTATGAAAAACAGACATCATCATTTGATCCTGACTAGATTCTAGACCAAAAAAGTCCTATACATTACAAAACAAAAACGCTCCGACACGCTTCTAGTTCGCTGTCTGTTTGACAGAGGCTTTAGCTGGTCCAAAACCATAGTGAGCAGTAAAGACAATAAACTTTACGCCGAATATCTAATATGAGTCAGTCGGCGGCAGTCGGGAGCAGTCGGGAGCAGTCGGCGGCAGTGGGCGGCAGGCTGCGGCTCCGCTAATTAGTTGTTTGAGAGGCTTCACTTACTTTACCTTTTGTTTCGGTGAGAGGCTCACCAGCCGCCGGGCGCCAGGTTACATTTAGATAGCTTCGCCGCTCCTTTGTCGCTGAAGACATGACACTGTTCAATTTTTAAAATCCCTCTAGAGCTCTTCCATTATCATTTCAAGAGACTCTTTAGTGTATGAGAAATTCTTCAGTCCTTTCTTTGCTGAAATGTTAACAAATTACTTCACTAATCTTCACTCCGTTTAATTGTTGAGTAACGTTTCTATTACTTTGTCGTGGAGGAGAGAGTATTATATTCCGGATAGCTTCCTGTAGCTATGTTAGGTACTTGTTCATTATGTTGATTATATAAGGTACAATAAATAGTCGCCACACTGAGGTTATGCTAGAATACTAAGCAGTGATAGACAAGAAGTACATTTTATCTATTTATTTTGACTTGTTATTGGAGGGTTTGTTAGTCTGTAGTTATTGCACAGAATTCGAAGTAAGAAAAACTTTATTTAATAAGTACAAGGTATTTGAAAATTTGTGTAAAACTATAAAACATGTAAGCGTTTTAGATACGAGTTAAAATCATATTTTTGCCTAAGAAACAATTGACGACAGGATGTCATTAGCACATCAATTTACAGAACGCTCTTTCTAAATCTGTAACGACATTTCCAAAGCCGGTTATTAAAGTATAGCCGGTACAAGTAACAATCATTTTTATAAGATTGTGTATCGGTTGAACGCGAAATGATTGTGAACGGCGGCTAAATAGCTCGTAGCGCGGGGATGGAACTCGGATACATTGTGCGTGGTTATGGTCGCTCGGCCGACTGAAACACACGGATATTATAATCGTGGCCGGTATTTAAACGCTTCTCTGTAACATCACTACGACCGTTAAAATCTTTATTGTAAAACAAAGGCTTTCAAGGCATCACACAAGATAACGTACGTATAACCTATATACTTAGGTTTTAGTAGAAAAATTGGATACATAATAGTTTCGCTATTCGCTTTCGTACGTCCATCTTTCCTAGCTCAAAGAACTTGATACTAGAAAGTTGGAATTCAGCATAATATGATTACATATTCATGACGACAAAACAGTAAAGTCATATAAAAAAATTTTTAGAGTTCCGCCTATACAGGTATACTCAGGATTATTTTCTTTATTTACCCCGGTTATAGAGTATTTATAAATATATCGCTTAAAATGTAGTGACGTTTAATAAGATAGCGTTCTATTTAAAAATATCAAAGTAATTTATTCAATATTAAACTTAAGCACTTATAAATAGTGTATTTAAAATAAATATCTTCTTAGCTTTTCTGCTCTTTATATAGCTCCGTATGTCCGTGTCCCCGGGGCACATCGGCAGTTAGTTGCAATTCGCGCCACGGGCCGCTCGTAAAACGGCGGCGCCACTGTCGCCGCAGATGTGCCGGCAATAAGCTCGCGACATTATGCACTTATTCCAGCATTGAATCGGCTGTAAATTATATGGCGTTGTAGATTTAAAAAACCTTTGAGTCTAGAAAATAATTAAATATTGTATGAGTCACATACTAGAAATAAATGATTGCGTATTTATGCACTAAGCTGTTTACTAAGTATCTATGTAAACTTTGCTTTGGGTTTTGTAAATAACGTTATATAAAGCTAAATAATAAATCGATGCATTTCGTGCCTAACCAAGGCACCGTTCAGTTTGAGTTAAAGGATTAACAATATATTTTCCCGTATAATATCCAGCGAGTCGTACGTGGCGTGTAAATCCTTTCGGCTCCAACACACTCGTATTGTTGGAATTACATTTGCTTTTTGAATTGTGCTTGTGTAAGCGCCTCTGTTATTTTTTGGGCAGCGGCCGCGGCCGTGCCAAATGTTAAAGAAGGCAATTTGGTTGCGGTGAACAATATGGAACGACAAGGCCGCTCCCCCCCCTCCCCCTCCGCACTTTATCAACTATATTAACGAGGCGTTTATTGTGTAACAGATTTTTATATGCGCTTTCTTATAGCAGCGGTGTCTATGCGGTATGTTTACCACGTTATTATTGCTTTTTTGGACAGTAAGTCATTAGTCGAATATATTTTGAATTCAAGCAAGCGTCGTTGTACTTTTGAATAAAAAGTGTACTAAATGACTAAAGGACTAGGTATGTAGGTACTTTTGATTTTAACTCTACCGCCCACATATATGGTCTAATGAGATTACCATCGCATGCAAACTTATTTCACCTTTGTATATGTTATATAGCAGAATGGAGTAGGCAAAAGAAAAGTAGGTACCAAATACCTCGAAGAAAAGTATCCAATCCAAAAAAATACACCAAATTATTGAACAAATTCAAACAAGCTTACCACAGTTGCTTAAAATTATGTATGTTATAAGTTCGCGTGTAAAATAAATGTCATGCGGCAGCGTACTGCGAGCTCAGACAAACTAATCCTCTTTACCCCCAAACTGCCTCCACGTGGAGTTTAGAGTTTTAGAGTGGACACATGTGGGCTGCGATGAGGCGCGGTACATTACTGTCGAACTATCCTCTTATGTCCAGTACATGACCTGGTACGACCTAGTTATTTAGTTACTTTTATTTCATTACTAGACGACGCCCGCGACTTCGCCCGCGGACGAGTAGTTAAAAAAATATTCTATGTCCTATTCCTGGATGCAAACTATCTGTGTGTGTTAGAGCGTGAAGGACTCAAACATCCAAATATCCAGAAATCTAAAGATCTTTACAAACTTTCACATTTAGAATATTAGTAGGATAGTAGGATTAGCGTCATTGTAATTGGCTCCTCCTTCATATAAGTAGCTGGAAGTGTTAAAGGTGTTTTAGGTGCTGGCACTACACGCAGTGTTTTTAATTATGATTGTAATATTGTAACAGGCGTAGACGCTCTACAATACGGAGACAAAATACAGTCGCTGATCATTTCAAATTTTGTGTTCCCGACACGGATTGTGTAAATTGTGTTAAGCCCGGCTCCGACTGACGAGCCGGTCTTAGTGTTGTAATTGCAACGATTACGGACGACAGCAGTAACGAATGGAATGGATACAGATGCCGCCGACTCGGCCCCGTAATGTACTGACGACGAACAAATGTTCCGTTTAACTGGGCTTAGTGTCGAGTGATTACAGCGAAGGAGCTGTCACGACCAAATTAAATGAAGAAGGGTAAGGAAAGATTCTTTTACATTGCAGGAATGTTGCCAGTAACGAGGAAGTGGGTACGGTACAGAGCCGGGTATAGGGGGCTAAATATGTTATACATTTATTGATGGTTTGCAGTCTTTGCAGCAAGAGGGAGAAAGAGTATCTATATTTCTTTTAAATACGTAATATAACAGGGAACGTAGTCCGAACGACAACCTCCTTTCAGTGTTTCATTACCTTACTTCTTCAAATTAATGTTGATTTTAACTTGACTTTGACTATGGGTGTATAAACATTTCTTTAGCACGCTCTACAGCTCAAACGGCTTGACTGATTTCTAAATGTGCGGTGTGCCAAACAATAAAAAAAAATTTTAGCAGTCGGATTTTTTGTTTACTATAAAAAAGCAACATTAATAATATACGAAAAGCGTTTAGATGGTATAGTTTATTTCATTTTAGACATGAAAAATATTTCAAGTAATAAAGTCCCTCAAGGTTAAGTTCTCACAAATTTACAACTGTATAGACTCAGACTTGTTTCTTCTTGCATATTTCATCCAAAGCAGTTTACATCTTAGGAAGTCTTACAGTTAATTGGAGCAGGTTGTTGGCTGGCGGCTCGTCCGCGGCGGCTGCAGCCGACCTTGACACGACACAGCCTCGAAACTTCCACCAAACTTCCACTCCGGACATTTACTGGGAAAATGACACCGATTTAAAACTTTTATTGTTCTCCACAACAACCATTAATAAGGCAAAGGGTTTTACATAAATATTTGGTAACAACTTAAGATACACTTTGACGTTTCAGTTTTCAATTTAACAATTTGGATTGTTGTAAACCTACCCGCCCTCGCTTCGTTTCGGGACACAGTTTAAAAAAAAGTACTTAAGTGTCATATTACTTGACTTTGTAAATTTTGTTGAGACAAAGGAGATACCTAAAATATTATCCTACGTCCTTTCCGTAGATTCGAATTATCCGTTCGCAAGTTTTAACTAAGTCGATTCAGTAAATAAGCGGTGAAAAGGTAACAGCCACGCAAACAGAAATATTTTCGCATTGATATTACCAGCATGGATTATACAACGGCCAAAATATCTGTATGACAATGACCAGCTATCGCTCGAAAACGTTTTTGGAAATGGAATAAGGCCGTTTATGAGATTTCTCCCCTGAACGCTTATCTTACGCTTTGTACGCACCCCCCCTTCCCCCCCTGCGGGCCCCACGGTCTTGCAATTGCGAAATTTTATAAGTACAAAAGCAATAAAAGGAAATTTACGGTGCGTTTCAACAACACCAGTTCCTCCTGAGATAACCCCGAGCTTAAGGGATATTTATCGCCAAGTTCGCACTCTTCTATTCATAATATTTTGCGTTGAAATTAGCGATTGTCCCTCGCAAGAAAGTTGCCGTGTTACGCTCCGTTGTTTAATTTTGGCCGCAGCCGAGATGGGAAAACTTTAGCGACGAAATGACATAGTAAAATTACCAATTCATTCTGCTAACACGTACTTTTAAAGTACTCGCCCTTGGTATAAGCTGGTCTACATTTAATTTTCTATATTAAAACCCTATAAACTAAATGAATTACATTGACTTTCATCCAAGCGTTGCCATTTCATTTAATTAGCGATGAAAAGAGAACTACAATTTGATGAGCGATTGCATTAAACTACCAATTATATGTCAATAAAAATTAAAAAATACGACGCAATTTCGAGTTAATTTATTCCATCAACTCTTGCGATGGCTCATTAGTGTCCCTAAGCCCAGTTAAATGAGACATTTGTCGGTTGTCAGTGCGCAGTAGGTCACGATCCCGACGCGGCGTCGCGTAACGTCGGGCGGCGTCGGGTGTCGTAGCTCGACGTCTGTACGGCATCCATTTCATCCGTATTCCCGTTGTCTGCGATCGTTCTAATTATAACGTTAATACCTGCCTGTCAATGGAAGCCGGGCTTAACACAATTACGTGCCAAATCAGACCGAGAATGGCACAAGTTTGTTACAAAATGTTATAAAGGCAAAGTAAGTCAATATAATAACAGTTAGTCGCATTTTCAATTCTTTTATTACTGATTCCCAATCTTTTGTCTGGAGTTCTACTGCTGGACTTAGATCTTCTTACCTTTTTCTCAATTTCATCGGTCCTGAGTCTTTGTCTTCCTGTCAATTTTCACGGCTACAATTCAGGTGTTTATTCAAGTAAGAAAATCTTACAATAAACCTACTATAATTACAAACGGTTAATAAACAAGATTAATTTTAAAACAAAATAAACAAATTTTAAATCGATGAGCTTCACCTCGACGTAAATTACAACCCTTTTACCCTTTCAATGTCCTATGTGCATACACGTAATTATTGCGATAAATAATTACGCGGCGATTACTTACGTTCGATGTTGGACCATGTCATACATCCAAATTAGAAAAGAAAGGTATATTTCAGGGGCAGCCGTCCCCGCGGCGCTGTTTCATTAGCGCTGCGATATTTCCCGCGACACACAGGTGTGGCGATGAGAAATGGATAGTCGTCTCAACTCGACTCAATTTCGGCACAAATTGCCCGCGCCCCCAGTTTGTTTAATTCTGATCATTTATTATCCTACCGGTGATGTTAAGTAAGCGTTGAGGATTTTTAAGATCGAGATTAAGACGGATTTGGGTTGAAAATATTTGCAAACATTTCGTTTTGTGTACCTACTCTCGGCTCAACTGATTCTGCAGAAGAAAAGTTCGTGTTAAATGTAAGAGTACGGAGACAGTTACTATTCGCCTCTTAAAAGTTGTAAGAAAATTTACAGATCATTTAATTATTTTAGTTAAACGAAAAAATTAACAATCTGGAATTAAACGAATAGACAATGTTTCCCTAGAGTTTTGGGTACTCTATAATACATTATAACTGCAATATTCTATGTAAATAAATTCAAATGTAAAATCATTTATTTCGTCTTAGGAACTAATAGCTCACTTAACATTGAACGCTCTAAAGTTACTCTAATGGGACTAGCTTACAGTTTAAACACATAGGAAGCCCCTTCAAATGAGCAGTCATAACATAATGATTCCTAACATATTCGACGAGCGCAACAAGTTTCGACGGCCATTATTATCGAGTCGTATCGGAAGAAGATCGCATGTTCGCTCCGAAGAAACTTGTAACATCTTAATAATAAGGTCCTCGGTGTGGTGGGAGCAGACAGATGTAGGAACGTGGAAGCGAATGAATTACCTACTTACGGGTATTAATAACGGACGCTTCTGTGACAGTCAAATATTACCTCCGTTCTTGGTTGTTTTTGATATCTTTGAATCGTTGAAAAGAAACCCTTATAGCGTTTGCTATTTCAATGGTAAAGATGTACCAACTTGTAGTTTAACAATTCCTTCCAATGTAAAGCAATTAAAACAAATGAGGATTCCTATTGAAATAGACAATTTATTTGATTGGTATTATGAAGACTTAGAAGCTTAAAGTTTAGAATGAAAATGCCTCTAGGGTTTCTTATTAATATGTTGTCCTAAAGTCGGTGTTCACCACCCACAACATTTTATCCTGTGAACACCCACTCGCGTGGCATTTAAACTTAAGCTTATACCTACTTTATTTGAGCGTAATATTTTATGAAGCGGTAAGATTATTCAAAGGTGTTTCTTATAAATCGTTTCCGAGGCCGGTCGTGTGCCGAGCGAGCGTGGTTCTGAAACATATCTCGCGATATTATCATCTGAGTCTCGCCGCTAAGCCGGTTCATTAGTTAACAGCCTCCCTGAAGGCTTATGTAAATTGTATTGTTCAAGAATAGGCCGCGCGACGTGTAGCCGACTGTTCTGAAAGTACGCACGAATAATTACTACACTTAGTTAATTTGACACGAATGTGAAATTAATTTTAAACACGCATCTCCCTTTTTGCTGAAGCTTTTGTTTTTATGTGTACCGCTATAATTGTTACTATAATAGCAATTACAATAATTGTTTTTGCTGTGCGCTTATGCTTTTATAAGTATCTAGCATTAAAACATTTCTTAGGGCAGTATCAATTACTTCTTGAATGATAATAAAATGATTATGATCATTACCAATGGGATCCAGTAAGTAAGTGGTAACTGTGACACGTCACCATCTGTTATTTAGCCAACCTACTCAGCTGGTTACGATAGGAAACGGAAGTGCTAACGATCTATGAACAGAAAAACAGAAAAATATACGTATGGTACACTGTTAATAACATAATTAACTACTTATACTTAACACTTCCATCATTAAGAAGTGATACGAATAATAACTGCCTAGTTATTGTCGAGAAGAGAATGGGACAATGAGCCGGCGCTATGTTTGCGCAATATATTCATAGGCCGAGGTGAAGAACGGGCGGAATTAAAGCGATTAGGGGTTCAACTTGGATTCTGAGGGATCATAAGGTGAGGGTCGCTGTTAGGTAATGTATTTGCATCTCATAAGATACGAGCACCATGAATTTAGGATGAGGCCGGCAGTATTACATGTTGTACAAACAACGCCGACTTCATCTCAAATTAACTAAGTACCGTTTCTAAGGATTTCACGTTAAAAAAATCTGTCAAGTGCTGGCCTTGTGTGACATGGCTCGGGTAGTTGCGTGGTACTCGTTAACTTGATAAGCCTAGTGTGCGACCAGACCAGCCACTTGATAGTAATAGTCAACATCTTCTTTGGATATTAGAAGCATCACTGCACCAATGCGTTGTCCGTGAATTGAGAAGAAAAATATACAAAGTACTGGAATCACAATCATTAATCCAATAACAATTTTCTAACGAGTATCCATCACATACATACATCGCTTGAAATCCTCAACAACAAATTTACCTTTCCAAAAGTCTTGTTCAGCTTTCGCCAAAGTAATCGTTTGGAACGAACCAGCGCGGAGGTAAATAGTTAATGAGGCGCTAAGGAAACTTTTGATGGAGCTGTTAACAAAATTTTATACTGAAACTAAATAACATGCCGGGGAAGGGATCCGAACTTAGAGCAATGAAAATGTAGCGAGGTAGGGCGCGTTACATTGCTACCCGAGTTAGGGGCACATCGCCTACCGCTACCGCGCTGAATAACTGCAAGCACCATCCAACTGGCTAACTTTAAAAGTAGTTGAATTTTTATAACGAGAATCAACATATTTTGTGTTACAAGAGACGGTTCACAACCGTATGCCACCTTTCTTCACTGAAATAATAAATTAAAACATTAAAACAATTTATGACAGTATGTTTAAATATTCAATTTACGAATTAGCTTCTATTAACAACGTTTTTTAGGAATTATGTGGCTCATAAATAGTTTTGCTATAAACGAGTTTAGTGCTATGTATATAATTTAATAATTTAAAAACTGAGCTGAATAGCAAGAGGATTTGTTATTACAATTTGAACAAGAACCTCCCGAAGCAACACGCCGCCAGCGAGCGGCGCGGCCCGAGCAGGCGTCATAAACCAGTCCATTAAAGATTTTATTATCAGTAAACTTAAAGCATTATACATAAAATAAAATTCGTATACCGTTGAATAAATAAAGCATATAACCTTCAACACTTGGACTACATTAGACCGAGGCTGTGAGCTCTGGTGGCGGGCGGCGGTGGCTTACCGTGCACGAGTGAAGATGACTTCAACGAAACATCTACGCCGCTTGTACGGTCGCACTGACCCCGGACTGTAATTAGTAAGTGCTCGAGATAACGTCATCTTTTGAATAATCATGGCCGGTGATGTTTTAACCAGAGGTTCGACTGCACACGAACAGATGCTAGCGATCTGATCTGTTATGAGTGACGAGTTTTAAATAACAATATGAAGATGTTGTTTATCGCAAGAATAATAGACCACCTATCCTGCTTGGGATAATTTATCTACATTCAAGTCTATATTAAGCTCTCATGCAAAATGGTGACAATGTCATAGTTATGCTTTCCATACTAACAGGAACGTACAAGGCACAGACCCGAAATTTTACCTGCCTAACTAGCTACCACTGTCTACTCAGAATCCTTTCATCAACAACAGATTTGGGAAGCTAATTATCAACGAAGATATTTCGCAGTTGATGCTGTCTCTATTATCAATGTTTGGAGGCGCTGCGGCGGTGGTCATTTAGTACCACGACTGGCAGTTTGTCAGCTGTCAAGTAAAACAAACTGGAAGCGCCACAATACATCTGTGAGTGTGACGGCGGCGGCGGCGAGGCGTGAGCTCGTGAAATAAACATCAAAAGCCATGAGAGGCTCGCGCGCTCGTGCACGGCCTTTGTTGGATTCAAAGCGAGCCTCTTTGTGCTTTTTAGTATTTAGTACTTAATGTTAAAAAATCTACTTACTAGGTAACCGTTACTATATCAAGTCGAGCTGCGTTTAAAACTGTACCAAAATAAAAGTTTTGTAAGCGACGGTAATCGACTCAAATAGATTGGTTTGTTAGTACGTACCAGTACATTTAATACCAAGTTTAGTTTCAGTTTTAAGCAATTTTATGTCCGGTTCAAGTATCTAACCTTTTCTAATTGGGTCTTGGAAATCGTAGGTGGAAACGAACTCGAGCTTTTATTGATATAAATATTTAACAGTTTAAAAAATACAAGTACCTATATTCACGCGCGCCATACTCGGCATCTTTACCTATTTAGTGCATTAAGCTTTTAACACATGTCTAATTCAGAGCCTGCACGCTGGTAGAATTGAACCCTTTCTTGGTTGAAACTCCAAAATGAACTCTGTAAATACAGCTTAAAGTTTGTTTTCGAGGAAGGCGCGGTCCAAGATGGGATCGTTTGAAAGTTTTTAAGCGTGAAAGCCGGAGTGTCGGTAGAGGCGCGAAGTTACGTACTCTCATTTATTATTGAGGGGATTACCTCTGGTGTTAGGAAGGGGTGAAGTTTCTCCGGCCGTGTGACTAAGCCTCAAACTAGCTGAGAATAAGGCGGCTATTCGTGCGAACTTTGCGGTGAGTACGGCGCGGCGGCGGTCTGGAACACTCCGAACTCGACTCAAATTTTTATTAGAATAGAATACGTCTTGTTGTTTTATATAGAGGGCGCAGCGCGACAACAAACATTGCCAGAAGTTTCCCATATTTATCGTGCACTCCGTCGCATACGTGATGTTGCAGAATGTTTAAAATTTGACTGTAAACTTTAACAAAGCAGAACTAACGAGTTAGGGATTCAAATGAAAATACCTTTTGTAGGAATTTTGTTAATTGTAACGTCAGCAAAATAAATGGTTAGTTTTAATTCAGCATTGATTGCCCAGTGCACAGGACGACTCTCTCTTTACCACTTATAAGGCTTAGAGCAAAACAAAATAAAAATATTAATAATGGAGTAGGAGCATTTAAAATAGGTACTTCGTTTAGTAAGTGTCGTCCTTAAATCATTCAGTATTCATGAGGTTCGCTAACACAAATATGTCGCTAACTACACCAATTACCGTGATGAGTGCTGACACTTTGCTGGACACAGAATGTTAATGTAATGTTCTCTAGACAACAATTACGAGAAAAGGACTAATAAGGGACACTTAGGGGTTCTAACTAATTTATTTAATAAAGAAAGTGCTTTATGTTATTAATCCCTTTTATGTTCAGCATTTATTTTTCTACAAGCGTCTTAAGACATCCTGTTTGTATAAAAAGGGACCCTTATTTGCTGTACTTCTAGCACTGGGTTTAGATAGAAATAATACCTCATAATAAGAGTGTATTATTTATAGTGAAATAGTTTTTATGTTCAAATCATTTTAATAGTACAAATCGAATTCCCCTCAATACTGTAAAGTCATCCAACTAAATGTAGCTAATCGAAGTTGCTGAAACACGGTTAAGTTTATCAATCGGCTAAAGTTTGTTCTGCGCCGAGTCGAAATAGATTTAATGGAACTCTGACAGTTCCTCTCGGATCCTATGTCGCGCCGACACTAAACGCCGTCACAGAATATTCTAAGCAACTAGTCATTCGAAGATCGAGGAATCGCTAGAACCCGCCATTAAAGACAGTCCTGCAAAATGCAAACTGTCGTAACCGTAAAATGCGAGCGCGGTCGCGATGAATTCGTTACATATTTGATGTTCGTACAAAAAGGGAGGGTTGTCAGCGGTTTGACAAACACCGGCTCAGGTGCTCTCGAGGGTTCCAATCATGAAATGGAAATTACGACCGTTTCCCCACGCGCGGTGCTCCGGCCGCGCGCGAACTCATTACGACGCGTCACAGTCTAGCGACGGCGCGGTCACTAATCTCTGTTACTGGCGTTTCTCTCGACTCCTCGTCAAGTGCTTCTCTAGCATGTGGTCTAACTCGAAGCTAGCCAACTTTAACAAATCTGGCATGACGAAACAAATCGAACACTAGCTATTTTGTAACGTTTGTTTGTTTTGCCGCTCGCTGATTGTCGATCGAACAAGTCGGGATTACTTCGCCGAACTTGTCGCATAGTTTTTTACTCATTTTCTATTTGGAGTCGGAGAATGTTTTTTCTCGGTAACTGTTTATCTCGACACTCGGATAGCCGTCTATGTTCGCGACGAAAGTTAGACTTTTAAAATGGACTTTGTGAATTCGAAAGCAGCTTTTGTGGAAGGTTTTATCCACTATGGTTTGATGTAGATTCGTCTGAACTAAGCGTTCCGAATGCTTTGAATTTCTAAAATATGATTGTATTAATTTCATGTAGTCACAATTAAATAAATTTTAATATCAACCAAACGAGTCAACAATACTAAATCTTCAAATCCATTGAAGTAATTGAATGTTTACTCATGTTAGTGCACGCTAAACCTACTCATCGACACAATTCTTCATTCGCAGATCTGCAGGGAGAAATTTCTACATTTATCCACTTGAACGCAGATTCAATGTCATAAAATAAATTTCGATTCTAAATAATTACTATAAGAATACATATTTCGTTCGATAACAGAAAATATTCGGAAAAATATGACAAAAGTAATATTGTACAACAAAATACATTTCCGAGTGAAAGCAGCTTTAGTATTGTATAAATTGAACGTGTATAGTGAAGTTCAATTAAACGTGCAGTTGGTATTATTGTTTAAAGTTGTAAAGAGCAGCGAGTGGCTGCGACAGCGCCACCTATTGTGCACTTGAGAAGCGTACAGCGGGAAGACAGTACCCGCCAAGGGATGAGAGGAAGAGGGCTGAAGTACTGTGGTACACAGTGCTATGGTTGAACCATATATGGCTTCAACTGAGAGGGTCTATGACCATACTGCCGAGGACTGCGGATAAGTAAAATCCTTGTGACCAATCCACTGTCGGTTGATAAGCTAGGCTTGTTGAGAATAACATACAAGGATAAGTATAGCACACTCCCAATGATGACGGTTCTATTAAATACCGTTTATCACAGAATCTTCAACACAGCTAGTGCTAGAAGGGACGAACGAGGCCGGAATGAGGAGCAGAATGGAACAGCTTAGTATAGGATAACTTAGTATAAGCTAATAGGCTAATAGGCCGCTGTGGTACCCGCGACATGTTTCAACTTGCGCTGTCCGCGGAGCCTTGCGCTCTTTTCAGGATGAAAAACAACGATACGGCCCGCTTTTGTTGGCAACTTCCTTTGTCTCTAACAAGATACTTATCTGGTATTTACTCGTTTACCTGTTGTCATCCCACTTTTTAATAAGCCTTCAGGTTTATCATTTACTGGAAATATCGCGAGTGAATTTTTAAATACGCTGCAGTTTTATTATGATTATATATCATAATAGAAAAAGTTTAACCCCCCATTCAAGCATGTATTCTTATGCTCGCGCTATAAGTTTTTGTATGGGTCTGACAAAAACATGTGTCAAAAAAATAACTCCATACAAAAACCGATCATCAGTACCTAAAGATTTATGCATTCATCTGACTAAAGTATAATGGTAATTGACAGCAGTGACCCTATCATAAGTCAATCAAGTCAATGCTTGCACGCAGAGTACAAGGCATACGTCACAGCATTATAAACACGCTGGTTCATTATGTTCTCGAGCAGTATTGTTGCGTGGCTCTCGTGTTGAGAGCTCTCGGCAGCGCAGCCGCCGCGCCGAGACCTGAGACCTCTCTATTGACCCTAAGGACTGTTTAAGGTCAATCTACGGATGCTTAGATGATTTATGGCCATATTCCATAAATATTGACAACTTATTGGGGAGTTTAGGTACGTACTTATCGCCAGAGTGTCTATAATAGTTTTAAACTCTTGCATCGTTAATTGAAAACAGCAAAAATAACAAACGAAAAGAAAGAAAGGAAAGGTCTACAGCTTTAAGAGTGGGAGAGCTGGAACTCGATGACTACTTTTAGAGGATGACTCAAGCAAGAGGATGCCACCAAACACCATCAAAAAGATGTCTGTAACCTTCTTAGTTTGCCATTTAGCAGACAAAACCACTAATAGGAGACAATTGTCAGAACTCAAGGACTTAACGAGCTACTGACAAATTAAAGCTCGCTTATCCGCATTAATCACCTGTGATTATCCGAGTTAATAATAGAATCATTGATATCATGATATGTAATTAACACGAGCCGGCGCTCGACTCCAGCCGAGAGCTCTCGACGTCACTTCATTAACTCTCGTGTTACGCTGTAGCTGATACACTTCACATAAACCTCTGATATACGACCGATTAGCATTATGTCTACTGTAATAAAATTCAAAATTGAACAAGCGTTATTTATTTCATACGAAACTACTCGTGGCAATATGATACACAAAAAAGAGCTTTGTTTTTTACAGTAATTGAAATCACTACTGATGAATGACACATGGCAACATAAGCCTCCATATGTCAAAACAAACCGAAATTCTCACAGAGCAGTCACTGTATTATTAATTTAAAAAATACCATATTGATATAGTTTTCCGCTGTTTTTTCGTTCCTAAAACCAATGTCACTCCCAATAACATGTAAGTACTTTACAACGATATTGTTTAGGGTGCGTGTAGATCGGGTAATATCTCAAGACAGGATCTTAACATGGGCCACGAGGCCACAGGCGAGGGAACTACGAATGGGAACATGAAATCGATGATCTTAATATCCCGTTGGGAACGCACATAGTTTTCACGCGAATTTGTTGCCTTATAGTCTTGTATATTTGCGAGCATTCACATTATTACGGATATCTACGAATAAAGTAAACGTGTGATTGTTTACGGAGTCGTAACTTGATCTTTTCTAAGACAGTTGTGTACTGTGTTGTGCAGTACTTGTCTGCACCGAGTTCACACGTCGCAAAACTTTGCTTGACAACATAAAATAACTTATGGCGATGATCCAAGATTGAGCGTAAGAAACTAAGATAGTATAATTATTCGTTTCATAAAGCTAGGCTAAATATGGCAGGTATTGTCTAACGAGACTAGGAAATTTTGGACATTTGGACAAAAAAAATGAATTCAATTTGAATTTAGAGCTCTTTAAGTTGGTCAGACTAAGTATCAAAACATCTGCAGATACCAAATTTAATTGCACTTCATCGCAGCTGATCACCAAAGATATAGATAGAAGATCAAAAACGTCTTAGCACCAGAATCGCGATCCTCAGCATTGAACAACGACTGACTGAAGAAAGTAAGGAGCTTAAATTGCGAAAAACGATCAGAAGAAACAAAATTGAGACAGTACCCAAGCCTACAGTTAGAACACTACTACTTGAAATACGCAATAGGATAATAGATAGGCCTGACTACATGAAAAACTTTACAACATCCTTTTAGCGATGATTGCGATCTATTATTGGCTACGAAATACCAAGGAAATCTTCCTGTTTCTAACATTATTATTATATGACCACAACCGTTTCCTATAACACCTCTCACACGATTACCATACGAGGTAATTACTGCAGGCAGCTGCCAACAGGCGGTCGTGTTGGATTTAAAAATCACCTGTCAGGCGCCGGCAACTTTTGCGGCTCACACGCCGGTAATTAATTCGGTTTAGTTTCGGGTTAATGTGAAACCGTCATCGCGAGTAAGCAACTCGGCTTCGTTAGCGAGAGGTTACATGGGGTTACACATTTTAAATACACCGTGAGTTATTACTAATGGTTCAAGGGATAACTGCCGCAAAATTTCGTTTGTTTAACTTTAGAATGTTTTGTGCTAATTGTCTGTAACAATATAAAATAACTTTAGTACTGCAGTAAATTTAACGCCGTCGGCATTTAACAGACTAGCAGTACAAATTATCTTATGCGGGGTGTACGTTTAATTAGGCTTTTATATTTCATTCACATTAATTAACGTGTTGCTCAAGTTGAGCAATGGTAATCGTCATAAAAACGTAGAAAAATTGTAGATGCATTCTTACTACAAAATTATGAATACAGAATTAGGTTATGATAATAGAGGTTCAAATCTTTATTAATTTCTTTACCAACAACCCGCCCTCGCTTCGCTTCGTTTACGAGTCGTAATGCTTGACATTATTCATCAGGCGCTTAAACACATTAACGTCCAAATCTTTCCGGGCGATTGTACATTAGGGATAAAATATATCCTATGTTCTCCCTCTAAATAGCAAGTACCAGTTTGCTAAATTTGAACTAAATCGGTCCAGTAGTTAATGCGGGAAAAGGATACAGGCAGACAGAGTTACTAACACATCTATAGTATGATATTAGTACGATTTGATTTAGACATAACGTTAGATTTATTTAAATGACGTTTAATGAAACGGTGAGCTAAAACGAAAAATTGTTTATAAATTAAACCCACAAGTAAACTGCATTACATAAATCACTCCATGTCACCCGACCCCACTCTCCCTAATCACTATTTAATTATGCGGAACTTTGAGCAGTCAAAAGAGGGGAAGGCAGTACGATTACGGGATGTTTTTGTTAATAACACCTCCCCGATCTCCTCTTGTACTAGAGTACTTACAATGAATTGTCCATAATATTAAGCTTGATAACAATTCAACGTCCGTCCTCCTCGCACGTGTACGTTTCCAGACACGTGGGAATAGGACAGATGATAGATTAGCGGAAAAAGGTCGGGTCTTTATAACTCGGTTTGCATTAAGATGTACGACATCGCCGCGCGTAACGTCGGAGCAAGCTATTTGTGACGCGAATTGTTATAACCAACTTTTTGTGGCTTTACTCCCAGATATAATGCCTTTTAAAACATTACATTTATTCATTTGATAAAAAATCAAAAAAATTAATGATACAACAGTTATTGTTCGTTTTATAAGGTACGTAACAATCTAAAAAGTACATATTATAAATCTGCAATTCTGTGATGCCCGGGATGATCTCATTAATTTTCCAGCATAATTCAGATACGGATGAAGCCCTGTAAATACAATTAAATAGGTTACCTCAGGAATCAAATGATCTCAAAAAAATTATTCAAACAACGCTATATGACGACTCTCATTGTTTCTTTAATAAATGTGTACCAAAGTTTTAATTCAAATCTGTTAACCGTTACTTCAGCAGTGTGTACTGTCCTTTTCGATAATTTTGCTAACCGTAATTTTTTGAACGTTCCCGTACCCTTGTCTACGCTATTACGCCTCATAACATTCACATACCTACAACGATAGCCAATAGCTCGTATTGTAGCGAAACGTGTTCGAGAAAAACACTCAAATTACTCTCAGCCAGTATAGAATGTTTCCACGTGTCACTAAAGTTTACCAAAACCTATTTTCCGGCGAACTGTGAGCTAAACGCGGCCGGACGCGGCCGGTACCTACTGCCACCCGAAAAATATTGAATTTCACCGCCGCCCGCGTCGAGTGCTATAATATCAACGATAGAGGCGGCTGCAAACGCAATAAAAACAAACAAATTGCACGTAAAATAATACTCGAGCTCTGCCCGGCCTCGCGGAATTTATTCTGATGCCTTAAATCCTTATTTATATGATAACGCAATAATTCATCCGGCCTACTCGGGGACCTCACCGCCGCGCCGCTTCTAGCGTTACGTTCTGAGAAAAATCGCTGACAATTTTTGTTGCGTGAAAATATTTTTGAATAAGTATTTTAGATATATCTACCGATGTGCGCGGCCTGCTATGGATTTAGAAGGGGCGCAAAAATAATTTGTTACAACTGTATCGCTTACTCGCTCGAGAGCTCTCAAGCGCCACTTACTTAAAAATAACAAATGTTTTATCTTGCTTTAGCGGCGCTTACGGCCCGGATTATAGGTCGCTCTGATGTGGATGTCTCGAGAGGTTATTGATTAACTAGTGATGCTTCACGTTGCCTCGTAAAAAACGCTTGATTAATGAAACACATTTCATTTAAAATAAGAAAACTTAGCAAGAGCAAAAAACCTGTAACCCTAAGCTTTGCTTACGGAAATTATATCTGTAACCCAAATTCAAACTAATTTACTGAACCCTATTTTCATTATGAAAATGTATAAACAAGCATATGGCAAAGGGCATCATAACCGCAAATCAAATAAAATAGCCGAGCTATTAAATTTGCATGTCGATAATAAAAATAAACGTGGTATTTTTCTGTAACGCGAGCGTTAAGATACAATGTGTTGGTCTGCAGCGGGCGGCGCGTTATCGCCTCGTAAACAAACCAAATGATACGCTGTTTGCGGCCGTTTATAAATCCTGACAGAATAGAATAAACCGCAAATGTGTCCGTGATTTTTAACAGCTTTATAAACCACGGTTCACTACCGACTGCTATTGTCAGTAACCGATCACAGGCGAAGTACCTAACTACCAACTTACGATTTAAAGTGAGTACTAAATTCATCAAATTGCTCTTTTTACCCGACTACACCAGTAGCAGAGTAATGTTTTTCGTGCGTATTTTTCATTGGCTCGCTCTACAGTCTAAACGGCTAGACTGATTTCCATATTATGGGTTATCATTGGCTTTGTCTCCATTGTGGAAGGGACATGGGCTTTTAAATTAGTAGCAGTCGGATTTTTCTATTTAAATTATGTTAAGTACGTTATTTATTTCCGTAATAAAAATCTCCTGCCGCCATAGACACCTGTGAAAAAGTTGAAATTAGTTGGGGGACTGCTAGTTGGTTAGTTGGCCCTGTTAATAATCAGTGTTAATGCATAATTATTAATAAGTATTGTAATAAATCTAGTTTATAACAAATTCTATTAACTAGTTATTACAGGTTTGATTAAAAGGATTCGTAGTCATAAGTTTGTATATTTCTCAGTACGCTACAGCCTGAAAAGGCAATCATAGTTTCAAAGACCGCCGTGAGCTGTTCTTTATTGAAACCAGATAGTTATCGTACTTCTTAGAAAGCGGAATAGTAGAATCGACGCAAGTTGCAATTCTACACAATTTTTTTTATTTATATTTACAAGAATAAAGAGTGGCATGGACAAGAGAAATTAATACATAAATAAATGTATTGTAATAAATTATAGCTACGTCTTGTTTCTTTGCTAATTCAAGAAGAAGCAGGGGAAAGAAATTCCTCGGCAGAAATAAAAAATAATAATACAAACGTTTTCATTTTTCTGCAACCTGAGCGGAACAATTTACAGAACTATTTTCATGCGTGTTTGTGATTAACATACATCTAAAGTACAGTTGATATCATTGGTGAAATCGAATCTTCTAGATATAAAATCTTATCAGCCGTGCGTTACGACACATCGTTATCGGACATCCGCGTAATTGACAGTGACACCAGGCACGATATCTGAGTAGTTATCGGTGACAAATACCTCTATTTGAATGACATTCACTATCGGTTTGTACTTACCAAAGATTTCCCGGTACTGTCTCTTAACTACGGAAATAAAATGACGTTGACTGTATCATTTTTTATGAATCAAACTACGCTGTGGTGTAAATAAATGATTACGATGAGTGGTTTCGAGGAAAGAAGCGGCAAGTAACTCTCAAGAAGGTGACCGGGAGGTTAAACGTATAGAAGTCAGATCGAGCTACAATTGTTCTCTTTGATTTAATTCAAAAGTTCAGTAAAATGTGCTAAGAATGCAAAATACATTTTAAAATTCAGCAAATAATTAATAGTGCATATTGAAAGATATCGTACGCGTACCCAACAATTACGCGCGGGAATAGAAGTACTAGTTATTCCTTTTACGATTTCTTTCTTTATCTAAGAGGTAAAATGTTAAAATCGAATACGTATATTTACAACTCATCTTGCATGTCAATAAATATTAGGGTTGTTGCGGATGCAAAAATTTTGACATCCGCGGATGCAGATGCGGATGCGGATTATTAGAAGTTCACATCCGCGGATGCGGATTCGATGCGAATGCAGATGTGATGCGGATGCGAATGCGGATTTTGGGATTTAAAAAAGATAATTATTGAAAAAAAATTATTGAGATAAAGGGTAGATGATGATGATGATGAATTATTTAAATCTTTGTTTAATAAACTTAAACCGAATGAAGTTAGCATAGCAATTACCAAAACAAACGCGAAGCACGTGCCTCTCTGGCTCCGCCCACTTTCTTTACAATGATATGTAGTTACGTGTTGATGTGAATCTGCATCCGTAAAAACTCCGCATTGATTGATACGGATGTAAATGCGGATGCAGATATCTGAATTAATGCGAATATTCCGCATTTACGGATGCGGATGCGAATATTCGTAACAACCCTAATAAATATATCAACATAACAATATAAGGTGACAGGTTTTTTGATCACAATGTCAATTTTTCATATTCAGCGTAAGGAATGTGGGGTAAGGGTGCAATTTTTATCGTGGAATGCGCTCTTTGAACGCGGCAGCGGGTCACCGGTGGGTGGCAGCGGCGGCGGCCGGTCACCGGTGGGCGGCGGCGCGGCGCCCACTAGTAATTGAATGCGTACGCTTTTTGAACTCGTTCCACACACCTACGTACAAAACCAAAAAAAGACGGTTTAGTATTTTTCCTCTCTATGCCAAGAAGAATTTGGCTTATAAACTAGCGTTTGATACCTTGAAATTCGAAAATTGCCTTATGATATAGAAACTTCACAAACATTATGTAAATAAAATAAAAGCCAAATATCAATATGCGTGGTAGTCGATTACAACACGGAAACTGAGTTTTTTAATAAGCGATAAGTTACGTAGATAATCCTTAGCCTTTTGCTACAAAAATACACATTATTTTAAATTATTATTCCTTGCTCGTATCGGAAATCTAAATCCTATTGCAAGGGTTTATCTGAACGCTTATAAATTATTACTTTTATCTATATTTTACACCCAGCAGAAGATGCAGAACGGACCTGTCCTATTCATCGGATTAATATTCTATGTCAATATCTCCGTGTAACTTAATATTCTGTTAATAATAACAGTTCCATGCGTGACAATTAGCTTGATACTCGTTTGCGTTTTCATAACCTTCTTACATTACGATAGGTTGTATTCCTCAGACCAAAAATCATACCTAGAATGATTCTTCAAAACAAAAAAGTGAGGTCAAGTTTTTTTTAATCTGTCGTATGTCACCGAGGACGGTCTACCGAGCAATGTACGGGAAAACGTTATTCAGAATGTTCCGAAGGCTGAGTCTATATATTTTTTGATCTGCGGCATATTCTAAGTATCACATAGGTATAATTACTGTATAAAAGTATAGGTAGACTTTTATCCACAATCTCATCAGATAAATATATAACATGCTCTAGAAGTCGACTCTAGCGTGAACAGTGTATCGAATGAAATACGTACCTGTATCTGAAATCTGAATTACACCTCCAAGAAAACGGTATCACAAGAGATAAACCGCTCTTAAAACTGTTTCACCTTCACTTTAAAATGTCGTAACCACCTAACACTAAAATACCATTTTGATTCCTAAACATGCTCAATAAAAACTATAATGGCAAATCTAGAGACTGACTTTTATTTCATTTATCTCAGATTCGAGTCTTTCTTTTAAAATTGAAATGAAGTTTGTTTTCCACACATTATACAATCGAACGTTTCCCGAGTGTATTGTTCTTGTACGATTTTTAAAGTTCAAAACATGGGGTCGTTGTCAATTGTTGTTTTATCTGTGCTACTGTTGGTGACACTCAGCAACTCTGCTTCCCTTCAAGTCGGTACCGTGGTGAATGGTACGTTGGCTTACGTGGAGTCAGTCAATCTATCAGCCATTCCACTGAAGACAAGGACAAAGAATGTGTTTTACACCGGGGAAAAAGTTATCAAAGTAAGTTATGATAGCTTGAATGAATTTTATAGTCAGCCTTATGTAACCCGTTGAATTATAGACGCGTTTATGTGTTTGACGAAGAAGTTTGATCATGTAGGGGTAATGATGTGCTTGACAAATATATTTGTAGTCAAAATCAAACAAATTATGACAGAAGGTATATTAGTGATGAAGATTAGATCATTTTAGATGTTTTACTTAAACCTGTATTATGTACCCAATTAGAAGGACAAAAAACCCAACTGTTACTATTTTATTTTGTGGCATGTGGGTAATAAACATATTATGGTAGCCTATTTCACTCCCACACTGGAAATAAATGCAGTGATATCTGTTAAAATCCGTCTAGCTATTGGGACTGTAGAGTGTACCAAAGAAATGAGCAAGCATACATCCACGCTCAAAGAACCCTCCCTAAACACACTTATTTAAAAGTAATTATTACTTGATTACCCCGTGTATGTTTCAGGGTGTTTTAGCTGTAGACCGCGCTAACTCGAAAGGCAAAGCAAGTATAACAGCGGGCGGAGTCGGCTCCACTTTCGTCAATGTTAAACTGAAGAGCCAGCGAGGAAACGGGCTCGACTATCAGATACAAGTGTTTGTTTAACTTATTCTTTGGACTACAATAATTAAAAATTAAAAACATAAATATAATACTCTTTTGTTATGACTGGAGGAACAATGTGGTCAGAATTCCACCATGACTCTTTATGTCAAACTATAGATTCCATCGATGCACGAAAGATGGACTAACAATATCGACTATTTATGACTGGATTTTGATAACTATGTGCTGTGTCTAATAATAAAATTTGTAATAGTGTGAGTGTGTTTGAAATTAAAAAAATATAAATAATAGTATTTGAAACATTCAGTTCCTCAATATGGCTAACATTATTTTTTTATATACAAATGACTTATTTCGTTACACTGTTGCATTAAGAGTATCTACGTGTAAAGATACTTTTTAATCTGCAGTTGAATATTTTCAAACGCCTACTTGTGATTGAATTACGTCATTTTATGGAGTATTTCTCGAACAAGGCGTCTTTGTTTGCTTTAGTTTATTAGTTAATTTTGAATGAGGATCTCTCCGAGAACTCAATCATCAGTTACAAATATTTGTGTCGCCGCCGCCGCTGTGTCGGGCGGTGTCGATGTATACCCTGTTTTTTTTCACTGCGGACTAAATTGACACATGCAAATGTCAATTTTCAAAATAATGTTACCAGCTTTTTAGTAATAGTGTTGTATTACGATACCGGTTTTATGAATCGTAACTTTTTAAGGTTACCACTTAATTTTATTATTATTTGACAATAGACGAATCTTTTAAAAATAATGGTAAATATGAAGATATTAGATAAAAAAATATATATTTATTAATTTTAATTACTTATTTCACTAAGTAAATATGACAATTATATGAATTTGATGTTGAATAATACGCAATAACAAGTTTTTAACAGGAACTACACTCTAATTGGTCGATGGACTGTAGCCAATGCCATAAATATTGCAAAGACACATTTTTGTAATTATTACTGAAAATCAGTAGAAAATAGAAGTTACGGTAGTGGCACATCACTATTAATGTTTCATAAAAAAGTAGCAACACAGCTAATGTCAATTTAGTCCGCAGCGAAAAAAAACAGGGTATAGCTTCGGTGTCGATGTCGCTTCGACACAGAACCTTTTCTTATAGGTTTTTATAATTAATGTTTTGCAATGATTATCACATTTTCGAACAATTTCAGTTTCCAAGTAAAAGGCAAATTCTTAGTACTGGTCGGTGGAAATGTTTTTTAGGCACGGACTGATGTTATTCTGTATCAAGCTTCAACAAATTTATTGATTTACTGATACTACGGAGTATAACTCTCTTAATTGAGTTATTGATACTATCGAGTATGGCTCTCCTAATTAAGGAAGTCTAGAACACATTCGCTGTGGCCGATACATTCTATACAAGCCAATCTAAGTGTCACAAGTGTCAAGTGACATAAAATCACTCGAATGCCTCCAATATGGCATAAAGATACAACAAAGAGAAAGAATTTACTGAACTGAATTAGATACTGCAATAATCTACTTAGGGCTGATTTAAATATACATTATATTTTATGCTGGACTGGATATCGTAGACAATAATCTTCGTACCATTCTGAGGTAGTATCACGGGACTTATGTCCGATATTAGTCTTCCAAATTATTCAGTAGGCCGACTCGTCTGTAAAGTCAATATATTCTGTGTGAATATTACAATGCCAGAGCCTGTGATCAACGATTCCCTAGGAGCACTAAGAGCCGCAACGCTCACATTTGTTACATAAATCGGGGACATAATTCCTGTACAGATGTGGACAGTTTGCTCGCTGCATAGAGCCGCTCTTCATACTTTCAATGTGATCCTTTGTTGTATTAAACTTAATATAACTATTGTTGTATTTGTGATCGTTTACAATTATGATTATACTAGATGACGCCCGCGGCGTCACCTGCAGAAGAGTAGTTAAAAAAAAAATTAAACCCAGGGGAACCTATAATTAAGGAAAAAACTTATGTCCTACTCTTGGATGCAAACTATCTGTGTTCCAAGTTTCAGTGTAATTCGTTCAACAGTTAGAGCGTGAAGGATAGTCCAAACATTTTACAAACTTCCACATATATAATTTTAGTAGGATTTGCCGTCGATTGCCATTGTATCTTTGGAAAACATTATTTGAACACCCGCTTCCATTCATAGGTTCGTTCCTAGATTAGTTACCTATAAACATTTTGTGACATATGCTCTAGGCCTCGTCAATTAGGAGAAGAGACCTGTGTAATGGGCCGTTAATGGGTTGAGATTGAGGTAGTGGCACGTTGGTGACTAAATAGTCTCACAATTCATATTAATAAATGCTTTTGCTTTCATAATTCCTTATTCACAGGTTCCAATACAAACCTAAAATCACAGACCAAAAAATATATAAACTGAGATGTCGGAACAAATGAGCGTAGTATAAAAAAACATAATGTACTTATCAAATGATAACCTTTCCCGGTACATTTTTCGACAGGCCGTGATCTGTGACAAACGATAAATCGTAAAAAAAGAAAAAAAAAATTACTTAATTTTTTTGTTTTGAAGACTAAGTCTGACATATTTTGGTCTGAGCTTGTTATTAAATCTGACACAAAGTGTAATAACTGGCTTAAACGGTCATAGAACCCGGTACCTACCCTTCGCTCTTTGGGGATGTCACAACTAATTTAGATACGAGATGGTCTGATAACTCAAATGTTCTTTTTGTGCGTACCTTTATTACAGTTCCCGAGGAAACAATAACTGTTTGTTCCTTCAAGCCACTCCCGTATCTTCCTGCTATTGGATTTAATATATCCACAGGGAATAGATAAAAAATTAAAAGTTAGATTTAACCTTTCCTTGCTTTTAAATTTTTGAAAGACAGAAATTGATATTGTAAACATAATATTGGATTGAATAACAAATGAAAATAGTATTCTATTGAATTCCCGGAAAATAGTGACATTAAAATAAATGTAAATCTTGAACTGATTTCTCTTATGAATAATGAAGTTGCAGTAAAAATTTTACAAATTGTAAAAGCGTAAATGCGCATCGCTTAGAAAAATGTACTTACTACAGTAAAAAGTATACTCGGTCCATTTGAAACCAAGCCGTTGAAAGCTACGGCAACGTGGTTAATATTTAAAAGTGCGCTAGTTACAGTTATTAAGTTTAGCAGCGGCGCCGCGGCGGCGGCGGCGGCAGGTCCGCTCCGTACATCTTAGCGCACTCACAATTAACAACTTGCCAACAGTTTGCAGCGAACAAATTAGTTGTAAAGTCGATTAATGCCCCACTAAGGGCACCACGTACTACGCAATGAATTCTCGTTTCAACGGCTATTTATGTCCCGCTTCAACGTATGAGACCCGATAAGGACCGAGTGTATTACAGCTATTAACACCGGACTAGAGGATGGTATCGAGTGAAATGTAGGGAAGAGCGACACGTAAGACTTGTTATACATTGCTGAGAATGTTTAGCGTCGTTCAATTTGATTTGTACAAAGCGAGTAATGTACAGCTAAGTGTTGAAGTTTTGTGGTGTTGAAACATTCGTAAATATTTCTGGTGTACAAAGATGTAGGAAACGAGGGTGACATTATCGGAGCAATCAAATAGTCGTTTACCCGAGCACTGGCGCTGATATACTGGATGTGACTGGAATGGGATTTCAACTGGCTTTTAATTGTACGCGCCTAAATTTTAGTACAATTTGTCTGGTATCTCCTAACATAAATTGTAACTTCATACGTAATAATTAATTAATCATTAATTATTTTACTGCGGTTTCAAGATACATAGGTCAAGTGTTATTATCATAATTGTTGATTTACATAATAAATATAAATAAAATAGATGTACCTCAATGAACGTAAGTTGAACCCAGTGAGGTAAAATTCGCATAATAAAATAATTGTATATTTACAAACTTTATTAAGATTTGCAACATATTCCAGTGTCCTAGTTCAACCTTGTCGTATGGAAATGAGGAGCGCACAACGGGAGTTGTTTTGTGCCTTTCGCTTTGAGCCCGGAAAGATAAACAGTGAAACACCGCGTATTTCGGACTGCATCAAAGAGGATGAGCCCAGGATCCAATATCGGCACCAAACAAAGGTTTACAAGAGTTTAGGCCCCGCCCCCAGCTGCATATTCAACGCGGGACCAAAGTCCACAGCGTAGGTCGGGAGCTGACCGCGCAGTTTGCCAACTTCCAATAACTCCACGAAGGAGCCACCGAACAAGTTTTATTCCTCCTTGTACTATCGTATATTGAGTCGCGGGAGCTTTTTTTGTTACTCTCGTGACATTGAAGAATATTCTTTCAAACTTTAGTAGACGACATGTTGTATAGAACTCATCTCGATTATACAATATAACTGGCAATTTTATTGTAGTAGCGTTTTTGCACTCGAAGAATCTACTCATATCGATATTATGAAATTCTCAATTGTAGTCAATTTTAGTACTTAATAAGAATATTGGTACTTCATTAGAGAACTAGATACTTTGGAAATATACTGTTATATTATTTTTTTCTTTTAAATTTTTTTATAGAGTAAAATTATAGGCGATAACAAAAATCCATGGACTCCCGTGCCAATGTTTTCGCCACACGCATCGTCAGCACACCAATATGTGGCGCTCGCTGCGTGCTCCGTCATGCCTTCACAATTTGCACTGAATTTTTAAAGGATTTGGTCACTTTGGAACGGTAAATAAACGTACAGTGGGAGGAGTAGCCCATTGTGAACTGAACCATTTGCTTTAAACTATGAGAGAGCTACATTTATCAATGTTGACAGATTTGTAGAACTACGAAACATGTTTTAGATAGCGTAATAGCCAAGAATACGCTTCCTTGGATGCATACTTTCTTAACTTGGACTGTTGTCTACAGATTACCTACATTATCAGGTTTTCTTAACTTAGGTTCACGTTCATTTTCATTCTTCTACCTAAGCGTTCATTTATGTTGTTTCATTTAATACGTATTCGTACATGAATAAAGACACATGATTATCATATCGTAATATTTTATCGGAGCAAAGTGGTCGCGAGACAAAGTTTCATATTATTGACGACCGCCCCGACCGCTCGCTGTTTGAGTGAGGAGCTCACGATTCAACCAGACAAGCGACAGATAAATATTTGTGTTTGTGCGATGGTTGTTTCAGATGTTATAATTGTAGGTCAAAGTTACAAGTACTTACCTACCTGTACCTTACCTTACCTGTTACTTAGAGAATGATACATATTTTTTAAATAATAATTTCAAGTCACAGACAAAAAAATATATAGACTGAGATTTCGGAACAGATGAGCGTCGTAGAAAAAAAAATGTTTCCCGGGACATTGCTCGACAGGTCGTGCTCTGTGACATACGTCAAATTGTAAAACAAATGACTTCATATAAGACACGCAGATGCAAGGGTTCACTAGTCACGTAGCTTTTTTCTAATTCATGTTACACGTTATACTCAACGAAAGGGCCCACTCGGAGCACTATAAAATCCGATTGGCGACTTGCATTTTAAAGTTTAAGCGTGTGGACACGTAGGACACGGAACGGACGCTCCATTTGTATCCTTGGGAATCGTAAATCTACCACACGTCGTGCGCCGTGCATGCTCGATGCGGCCGGCGGCGCCCGGCGTCCCCGCGCCATATACACACATTGTTGATCACAGCTCCGCCTCCGAGATACGATTCCAATCGACCGATTTGTCTAAATGGAGCCCTATTTGGTGACCTTACAATGTATTTCCTCAGCGTCGTAAAGTAGCGCTGTATCACTCACGACGGACAAGGTTCAACAGTTATTGGTCTATGTTGCGGTTTAACTATGGAATTTAACTTCGTTAGTGACACTACTATGTATGCCTGTATATACGAACAAATGAAGTAGTTGTAGGTGTTTCTATTGAATTATTATCGTACAATTAAAAGTCTGTTCGATCCTTCCAATGTTGTTTAGCAAAAACATTGTAATTCTCTTTGCAAAACACTGAAGTTTTGCATCGAGCACACATAGTTGTTATTAATTTACGTTCTGAAGCATTAATAACAATTACAAACGAAGCAGAAAATAAAAGAAATTTCAAAAACAAAGCTCTTCGATTCTGTTCATAATGCTCCAAGAAACGACGCTCCCCGGAGTGCAAGCGAAATGCGACATTAAAGTCTCCCGGGAGTTCGAGAACGCGGTTGAAATTCTCTTGCAAATCCTACTGCCAATTACGAGCTTATCAGAATTTTGTAGTATAGCTAAATTTAATATTTTATGCATTTGAGAATTTCTCGTGCTATTACTCGGAGCTTTAATTCTGTGCTACCTGCTCCACGCTTGTTTCTTTGCATGAATTACTAACCAAATATTCGCTGCACATTTAGTTTAACACAGAACTTTCTTGTTTAGTATAAATGCTTGTTTGTGTATGGTTTGAAAACACAGCAGAGAAAAGAAACGTGATTAATAATGCTTCTTTTTTATAGTTATTATTTGTCATATTGGTTAATTATATGAATTCTTGTTTACAAATCACCTAAATGAAATGAATAACATTCTTTTCTGAGTTATTATTATGTGTATAATGTATATAATGAAAGTAACATGGAGATCTATAGACTGAGTTGTACATGGGGTTGAAAATACTGAATGGAACCCCGTTAATTACATTCAATACAATTCAAAATATCTGCTACGCATGTGAAATTAATTCCGTCCCGAGATTATTTCAGTGAAATCCGCGAATTTCCCGCGGAAACCAAAAAGAGCACTATTCTAAAAAAATATTATTTCATAGCGAAGACAAAGAGGAGCGCACGCTACACATTTGCGCTTCCCTCTCCACTCAATTGTCCTTACATTTTACATTTCTGCATCATATTCCGTCGTCGCAATGAAAAGTAAAAATATTGCAGATGACGTCCCGCGTACTCCGATCTCGACCTTACTCCTCTGGAAATAGAGTCGGGAACGGTCGACTTTGATGCTTTAGTAAATTCTGATGCAGGGAAAGATGAGAGTGGCTGAATTGAGGTGGAAGCTAAAGTGGTGAATAAAAGTGACGAGCGAGACTCGAAAGAAATAAACTACAAGGGAAAGCAGCGGCGTCACTTGCACGACGACGACTAACATCGTGTTGCTATCGGAGTGCTTACTGAGTGGAAACTGTTGATGAATTGATTGGATTTTGCAACACAAAGGCTTCAAGAGTTCCTGGATACCATCCTGATAATGTTTCAAATTTTCACAGAGCTATTCGTATCAGTTCTCGAATTTTAACTATATCATGGCATAGGAACTGTTGATTTACTGAAAACGCAAGAATCGCATTTCAACCCGTGTTTGAATTTCCAATTTTTGCAGGAGATCGGGAGATAGCAAAGTGAAAATCCAACCATTATTCAGTCGATAAAAATTATATATCAAAAGAGGCGAAATATGGCTTACCTGTTATAATATGAATAACGTTATTTTACATACAGTGACATTTCTCTGTTGATTACTATGTAGGCATTAGTAATAAACAAGGTCCATTAGATTATGAAATGGCGAATTGTTGCTGTTTGCCTGATTTAATCACAGCCAGATGGCATTTAGAATTTCGAATTTGTACGCTCCATTCATGAAATTGCGATTAAGACTCAGGTAACATCGATGTTTGGCTTTTAAGTTTAAATTAATTTTTAACTTTTTGTAAAAAGTATTCTGGCCAACTTTAAGTAGAATTTAGATAAAATTGTTTCTTATCTGTCTACCTCAAGTATAAAATGTCTTACATTGTATGCTTGACTATCGACTTTACGATAATAATATGCCATGTCCTTCATAATCTAAGGAAAAAACTAAATTCGTTTTCAACCATGATCGGTCTTATTATTGCTTGCTTAATGTTTTATATTATTGCTTGTCAACTAAATTATAATTAAAACAAATATAAATTTAATGTAATTTTACGCAAAAATAAATACATATGTGAGCCACGAGTTTGTAACGAATTAAATACAATCATTAAATGTGTCATTATATCGTTACCTATATTTGAACGGTAATGACATATTTGCAATGCCATCATTTCGGGTAATGAGCGCAAAGTGCATGGCTGTAAAAACAATTTATTGAAATGTATGAGTTAGTATTTCCTATATTGAAATTAATTATTCTCTGCCAGTTTAACTTCGATATTAAAATTTGTATAATTTTAATAATTGTTGTCTATTTGCAGATAATTATCTGTTTTTACACGAATTGTAAATGATTAGAAATATTACAACAATGTCAGTATCATTGGTGCTAGTAATTAGTTACATTCCTAGAATTTGGATAATAACATTATTGTTCATCGATTCCAAGAGAGGAGAGCTCGCGGCACAGTATAACAAAATATGAGCAAAGCAGTAATATAATTATGTAGTAGGTAAGTACTATACGCCTAATTCTAAACTTATAAATTGAAATTTTTAGTGATTTGGAAAAAGTTGACAATCGTATTTATTAAAAATGTATTTTTCCAAGAAATAAGGAGTCAGGCATTCGACTCTCCCAGGCACTAAGCATGTTTCAAAATGTTTAATAAAACAATTTAGCAACTTAACCCGTTAATTATTCCGTTTTCACTAAAAGGCGAACTTAATTTCCTTTTCACTGGAAACGGCTTCATAAAGGGGAGTAGGTATCGGTATCCTTAAAAGAGCGCTATCGCGAATTAGCCGCAAAAATCAATTTTTAATTTTCCACAAAGAGCGGTTCGCTCGAGCGATTCCTCGGTTCGAGTCACGTATCGTTTTTACAACCGCCTCAGCTGCTCGCGTGGCCAATCGGAAAAAACTCTTCATTTAATATTTCATCCCGCTCTCTCCTGTCCTCATTCATGAGAGAATCGATATATTTTAAATTCTAATTCGGCTCCACACTCGGAGTGCCTTTTACAACTGGAATCGATTCCGCTGAATATAAAGTGGCCGGGAAGTCTGCTCCCCACTGACGTCGGCTGCTCACTGAATGTGGTCCTCCACTTCCTTTAATTCCTTTAGGATTTTTAGATTGCACCTGAGTCGGGGAGGAATCGCTGATATACGGTAACATCTACGTACGATAAGTACAGTGCACTTCTTTTTGTGGTTTTTATCGTGATTGAATTAATGTTGCTCCCGGGGATAACATTGGGGAATTGGTTGATTCTATACTTAAGTAACGGAAGTTTTTCATACAGTCCCAAGTCCTTTGACGTGACTCGATGACTAAATCTACCGTAGATACAGTACAACGTAAATACTAATAAATTGCCTAATGATAACATTAGTACAATACGTGGGTAAACTTATTTTTTCAATAATTATGTCTACCATCATCATTAGTCACAGAGAAAATTTAACTATCTTTCGAAAACAACAACACTTCTCGGTACCAAAATGTATTTACGTAAAATTATGATTATAATATTAGGGCATAAATCCCCGGCGTATAGGATTTATAACGGACATTGTAGGTCCCATAGCTTGCGTGAACCGTTATCAGGTACGGGGCAGTTTATCGAGCAAACTGCATCCACAGCATTGTGTCTCTCCGGAAGCCGCATCTATTGTACCGTTAAGTGCTTTGTTCATGAATGGACTGTCCGTGTCGGCGCTATTAATCTCTTAAAACACTTCTGTTTCCCTTTGCTGCTGTGCATGAGAGCGATACAATGTACGACGTGATACTGTAGCGGCCGACTGAATGCCTGTCGTTTATTATTGTCCTGTAATAACGGTAAGGAAAACGCTCCGAGTCTTTTATCAATTGTAAGTGGTTGATGAAAGGAAGTCGGTGTAGCTCTTGCGATTGTTACAACTGCTTGCGATCTTGGTATTTAAAGATTTCAACGCCGATCGATATCGTTAGATTTGAGTCGTAAAGCCATGTCGAGAGTCTTCGAAAACATGATAAACTTACCCGTAAAATTAAATTTTACAAAAATCGATATTTAATTTTATTATTCTATCTATAAAATAATTTAAAATCTGTCAGACACATGACTTTCATAGGCTCATGTTTTAAATATTTTCGATGTATAAAGTTAAAATACGTTTATGGTTGAGTGTTGAGATACACTTATTCAACGTGAATATGTGATTATTTCAGTTTTATTTCGGATCAATGTACACTGGATATTTCAATTCGTTTCCGCTTATATAGTAGATGACTTACGAATAGGTTGAAATATTTGAATTCTATTGTTTGAAAACACTAGTTGTTATAGGATAACTGATATTAATGTAGTTTGTCTGTTATATTATACCAAGAAGTCAGTTTCAAACTGCATATCATTTGCGAAGAGCAATCAAACACACTTGCAGGTTAAATCTACAGCGTAATGCTGCATTCGAGAGTAGTTTAAACTTAGTTACATGTTATAAATAGGAGTCCAATACAAACTGGAAGATTGAGTTATAAAAACAAGTTTAATTGAATGATTTAATAAAGAAAAATAACAATAGTTTGAAGAATTACTGACAATGCGTCTATATTTTTTTAGAAATAGATACAGAATAGAACAATATCGTTTTTCGAGATTATTTTTTATATTACATGCTTGTATAGTTGTTTAATGTTTTGAAAAATTTTATTCTGAACTAAAAAACTGGCCAGATATTCTACAATATATTTTATCTCTTGTAGTTTTGTTGATCCCTTAGTTTTCCCAATCAAGTATTTCCGATCGTCAATTACCTTTTAGTAAATGCTCATTAAATTACATTAGAAAACTTTTGCTACCAAGGTGGTTCAATACTTCGAACAGTTTGGCTAAAGAATGACGTCAAAATTACTACATACATAGTTGGTCTCCCGTAAATACATTTGTTGACAAATATTCATTAAACTTTTATATACGTATCGTTAATGTCTTTTCCGTATTTCTCTACGTTCTGGTTACTCTGTGCGAGTATTGTACGCTTCACATTGTTCCAGTAAACACGATTTAATATTAATATGGTGTCTACCTCCGTACTGCTATGAATATACATTATATCGATGTTGCCAGATGAATTGATTCTCGTTATACACATACCCTGCACAAGATATTAATTACTCTTGAATGCAGTTATTATTCTTTGCGTATCGAACATATTTATTGACAAGATGTATACATAGAAGAAGCTATAAATTGATTTTAATCTGATTAGTCATCTTCTCGTTTACCTGTAGTTGAAAGAAAGGATTAACGAACGCGTGAACGAATGGATGAACGTACGAAGGAAAAGGAAATATAAAATCTCAACGCCATAAAACACAAAAGCCAATATCGTCACTTAAAAACTTTTAGGATTGTTTACCAATAATATTAAAGTAACGCTACGGTTACACGATATAATTGGTAAGTAATTTCCGTGTCTAGTATCTATGTTTAGTTGGTGGAGCGTGACGTACCGTTGTGAATTTCAATAGGCATTCCGGCATGGGACAATATTGGGCGCTGCGCTGGCCGCCTCAGTCTGGCGTCGATCTATCTCGTGTGTGTGTGTGTGTTTGAACGTTGTATCAAAACCAATCGGGTCTGTTACGTGAGCGTGAAGCTCGTGTAAATATAGGCGGATCAAGCTAGAATAGCCATTGATCCCATCCGCTTATAAATTCTTGGTTGTAATTTACTTCATTTAATTTTATTTTCGACGACCAATATAGTGTTGTCATGTCAGACCACTGTACAGTGGGTCCTGGATTCGATTCCCAGGGAGGTGGAGTTTTAATTTCTATTCTCGGTCTGGGTGTGTATCTATTAAGACAACCTACTACTCTAGTCAACAAAAATCGGACAAAAAGAGTCCAAAGCTTGACAATAAAATTAGTAAACTTCAAACGCCATTGAGAATTTTATGGGGAACTCTTTCAGCAATAAGCATCTAATTAATTTCTAATACACCAAACTAGTAAATAAAGTGCGCAAACAGGTTTTGAAATAAAGTTGTAAATAAAAATCGTCATTACTGTCGTAGTGGTTCCTAACCTTTTCAATATTGTAACCTCTGTGACTTACGACGAAAACTTATTTTCATGTCTTTAAAATGTCGTCAAAACAAATAATACAAGTTTTTTTTTCTATATTTTTTATTCTACGATCTTAATAAAAGTATCTTTGTTATCCCAGTAAAACAACCGATTTACCCCTGCAGGGGTAATTACCCCCAGGTTAAGAACCATTACCCAGTGCCTATAGGTACTTAAAACTTAGGTGATGGATAAAATAAACGAGCAACGGAGTCTTTACTGCGACAGATCATTTGATATGCAGTTCCATAATAATAGTCGTGTTTGTTCCATTAGCTGTATAAACAACAATATTGGGCCTAATGGAGTGCAGTGTGTACTATACAGATACATTAAATCTGCATTATCATTCGATCAGTTTTAGTTATGAGTTTAAACTGATAGTAACCGTAACCAGTATAAAATAGCGTATAAATAACGTAGCGTAACGAAGTCAGCAGAATTCCCTTCAACTGTGCTGCTTAGCTGTTTCAACAGATGTGCTTAATTCAGCATTGAACAAGTGTACTTAGCCAGAATAATTTTATTGTCACTATCAAAACATACTATTCCTTTTTAATCTAACACGAAAACAGTTTTTGCACTGTTTTATAAAGTAAAACAGAGTACCTACATTGTTAAGCACAAAATGATCTAGTAATAATATCTCGGATTTTATACAGTCATATCCTTGTCGTCCTACGTCCTATCCTACGTCCGCCTGGCGATTGATATTTAATTTGTTAAATTATTATCATTTAGTTGGTACGAAGGTATCTACGACTTGTAGTAAAAATTACGCCAAAATGTTAAAATAGATTAACTTTATATTGTGTAAAAATTCAAGGTAGTGATCAAATTTAACAAATTGCTGCCAATATGTATCTAGTAAAATCAATTGTTTTAGCTCGTATTATATTTGATGCACCTGCCGGCTGGCGGCATCGTATGAAAGCCTTTATCCGGCTTTTAATAAAATAGGTGACACCGTTAGGATATTCAGGTAACAAACAGAACAAAATTTTAACGTGAATTTTTAACGTTAAGTGGTAATAAATTATACCAACTTAGTGAATATAACCATCTCAAATATGAGTTAGTTATAAATACTAGGGGGGATTGAGAAAAAAAAATTATGACATTTTTAAATAAAATGGAAAAGTAAGTTACGATAACATAAAATTGCTACTGATTTGTTTTAATACCCAAAATATGAATGTAAAAATACATGTATTTTTATTTTATTTATGAGCTATAACATCGAATTCTGCAGTCGATGAAGTTATTCTATAACTTCCTTTGCGACATCCTATCTCAGACAACATTATGAGTCTAGCCATGTTCAGGACATAAAAGAAATTACATTACAATAGTATTCCTTCGTTTCGCAGTCCATAAATCGAACCGCGGTGCCTCTTCTATAAATTGCTTGTATGTGACTTGTACAAGATAATCATACTTAATAAAAATGTTGATTGACTGACAGACAACCTACAGCCTAAACGGCTAGACCTGGAAGCATGAAACTTAGCACAGAGGTTCCTTTTAGAGTGTAGGGGAGCACTAAGAACGGATTTTTGGAAATTCACACTTTTAGGGGGGGAAATAGGGGTTGAAAGTTTGTATGAAAATTAAAAAAATAATAATGCAAGCAGTTTGCAAATTGGTATTTAGGTTTTCGATACTAAGCTAGGAAATGCGATTATTAAATTTTTTGTAAAATCAACCCCTAAGGGTGTGAAATAAGGGTTGAAAGTTTGTATGAAAATTAACCAAATTTTAAAGTAAGCAGTTTGCGATTTCGTATTTGGATTTATGGTTGAAAGAGATAAAAAACCTCAAGGACCTTTAAATCAACCCTTAAGGAGGTAAATATCACCGCAATGCTATAATTTCCGCAAGCAAAGCTGCGGGCAACAGCTCGTATATATATAATTTTCTAGACGTAACTACCAGAACTCCATTCAAAGCTCTGTACTCAAAGCAAAACTGAGTTCCTATTCAGTATCGCATTAATCTTGGTAGCATTTACTAGCTGCAATTTCCTTGGAATTGAGTGATTGGTACCTATAATTAAAGGACTAACCTACCAACAGGCTAGTAGAGAACTATTCCTTCGACGTTCTATGGAGATCAGAGTCGCATGGGCATTAGTCCTGTAAGAAATAAGATATTTTATGAAATAACTAAATAACCTGAGGTAATCACGTCTATGCGGTTGCTCTCACACGAAACATGTAACAGGAACATCTCCTCACACGAAAAAGAAGTAAATGTGTGTCACCATTACTACTGGATTTATCTTAATTTGTTGTTACCTGTAAATATCCTGTTATTTTTTCAAGTTTGGACATTTACATACTAGAGTAATAGGACTCCTGAAGTGAAGTGGGTGCAGTTATTACTTTTAAAATACAATACCTTAACTTCAGACAAAAAGCGTAGTCAAAAAAAATATAACTCTTATAACAAATGACAACGTTTACCCGGTACATTGGTGCGCAGACCGTTCTCTATGACGTATGAGAAATAGAAAAAAATAAATAAAGAATGACCTCAATTTTTTGTTCTGCAAACTGAGTCTATCATACTTTTTGGTCGGAGACCTAAACGGCATTGGTTAAAGGTAAAGTCACAGTCCCGAGACGTGCCGCGCCACCTTTTACGTTATCACCTTAATTAAAACTATTCACTTGAAACTTACTTCGTTTTAATTACAATTTACTTGAATTCTATTGAACATTCCTCTGTAATTTAAAATGACTTATTAGAAACTTTGAATGGAGAATAAAGTAGTTAACATTAAAACTTAAAAAGTATCTTTCAGTTTAAAATTTCTAAATAAAAATAGACTTTGTACAAGTAAGAAAAAAGTGCGTTTTTCTTTGACAGTATGTTCGGTGGATACACTCTTAATATGTTCAGTAGTTTTCTTCACAAAGTACGCGGGGAACTACGTACGTGAATCCGTTTGCGATGTCAGTTAGAAATTCCCCGCCCGCAGTAATCCTTCGTTTAGAGACTAGACTTTATCGTAATTTTACAGAAGCAAAATGTTAGCTACCGACATTTTATTATAAAGTAGTGGCAAAAGAGATTTATTAGCTTAGAAAATGAATGAGCAAATAAAATTCTTATAAGTTTATGATAGATTTCAGACGAAAATCAAATTACAGTCAGTTTAGTCAGTCAGATTAGATGAGAATTTTGTATGTAGTAGATAACTGCTCGATTTAATTTATTGCCGATAATATAAGTAAAGCCGACTATAGAGGGATTGTTTGAAGCAAGCAAGCAGGCAATTTCAAGCAGTTTTTTTTGCTGTTCCTTGTGACCACCTTACATCAGAGGCTTTAGGTAGTCAGCTCACAATTTTGTAAACCAATCGTTTCAAGTTGCCAGCAACGGCTGCCGTGTACTAGTGTCGTCTTTTTACCTTTTTTCTACAAAACCACTCCGCAATAACGTAAGTTGACTTTTGCAAAACTTTAAATAAAATTTCGTTTTATTATCTGTCAGTCTCCTGCAAAGTAAAATCTATATAGGTTACATTCATGGATTGATTAATCATTAACTATTACAGCCCATAACAAAAGCAGAGACCTCCGAAAACTATTCAGAAAAGTGTATGTAAATGAGATTTCCCGTGCATCAGGCTGCCGTCTGAGCCAATTTTCAACATATTGGTGAGTCGCTCGTTGACCGACGACGACGACCTTTGAAGTCTCAATACAATTATGTTTCCGAACTACTGCATAGTGCTGTTACAAACAACGCTTCAAGCTTATCTCTGCTACAGAAAATCAGAACACTTTTTAGAGTACCGTAAAAATTTCGGGACTTTACCCTCTTCTTCCTTTCAAACTACATAAACGTGCGAATAATCTCGCTTATTATCAAACTCGGAACTTACGTGTCCAGCTGTTAACAGTTAGTATACACAATCTCTGAAACTACGCTGTTCCCCAAGCTGGTCAAAGTCAATTGAGTTCGCAAACTTAGCCCATTAGTTTGACTGTTACCTCATCAATAGATCGAAATGAATTCTCGACTAGTTACCACATTTGGTAGTTAAATGGAGTTGAACGAAATGTCCGGGAACTAATGTCCAGCTTACGCGGCGCGGCGGCGACTATTTGGACAAAGTACGTCGTTAATACGTCGTCGTGACTGATGGCGCTGGCTTCGACTAAAGAGTGAACATTGAAAATAATACGTCACGCTTGTCCGCACTGCGGAGTGTGCGGAATGTGCGGAGTGCAGAGTGCGGAGGAGGCGATTTGTTGAAGGCTGACTGACAGATTAGCGACACACGAAACTTGAAGAGTTTTGCTACGTGTGCGTATACCTGTGTACTTAATGACTCCATTCTTTAGTGGTACTGAAGGAAATCATACCGCATACGCTGCAAGAAGGGAAGGATTGTTACATCTTTTCCTTTATTACTGAAGGTTGTAGATAAGATTAGGTAACAGAGCTGACGAGCCGGCTTTTGTATGCCCTAAAGCCAAGGAGGATATTTACTTAGGTATATTCTTTGGTAAATAGGAAACGCAGAGTACATTTTTGTAGTTGATATCGTATCGTTCACTGACAGTATTATTTTTGATAGTCTGTAATCAGCTCATTTTAGTCACTGTAAAACGCAAACGCTGTGCAATCGTAGAAGTGCACACAAAAACGTAGTTTTACGGTCAGGTGACTCCGGGACCGCTCGGTCGTCGGACCATTGTTCCAGGGAAAGTGCAAACTAGTAATAATTAATTTTAGTTGCGTCCGCACGCCGTTGAACGATGAGAGATCGCCGCGCGATCAACTGAATTTTGATGACGCCACGACTGGCTACGGGCTACGGCGTAGACTCTGCTACGGTGCTACGTTGCTACGAAAATATTGGACGGAGCTTTTTTGATTTTTAGGACAGTTATGTTTGTTTACATTAGCTGTTACTGTTGTTATTTAGAACACGGCCTAACAAAAGATTTTTAAACAAAAGTATTTTTAATTCTTTTTGTTATATTTGATGGCGGAAGAATTTAATTTACTTACAATTTATATACATTTTACTTTAAATCTTTCGAAGATCAACTACTCCAGTCTGTTGGTAATTAATTTGAAGTGGACATAAGATTAACAATTAATTAATATTCCTTCATAAGCATTAACTGACATCGTTATTTGCATGCGCCAGAGTGCTACGAGTGAACTTTTTAATTTATTGGCCGCCGAATTAAAAGCCAGTATCAGCAATGATTGCAAATGGGCACCATCATTCGTGCACTATTTGTTCTCACTCCCACTGCAGGTGTAATAACGAGGGGCGATATCAAACGTGCTCCGATATTGATGAGTGGAGTCCAGCGCGACCCGCGCTATGAATCACTGCCATTACCTGCCATGCTCGCTGATACACTCGCTATCGACAATACTGATCACTTGTTCGCTGTACATTGATGTTTTACTTTCTACAAACTGATTCGATCCCATCCAAAACCGGTAATGAATGACGAAGTCAAATTATAGCGTTGGCGACGAAGTAAACGAAAGCGGCGAAGTAAAGGGTGAGAGTTGAGCGGAACCCAATGCAACCGTGATGTATGCAGAAGCTATGCGCGCGGTTACACGGACGTGAATTAAATACGTAATGAGACTGATTGACGATGGCTTTTGGGCTGTATTTATAACTGCCTATAGCGGCGTTTGCATTGTTTGGAATATATAGCGTTCGATTCATTGTGAACGATTGAACATTGCGATCCTTAGGGATATTCAGGCGCAAATTGCGAGGGGATTGAATACCGCATCTATTTTAACTAAACAACATTGTTTTGTCTATTTCGGCAGTTTATATTTTTGGTAAAAGTTTAAACTAGTTAAAAAAAATAATGCAATATCAATCTCCATGTTTTAGGTATCCATTTTTCCATTCAATGAAAGCATACTAAACTGGCGTCACGATACGTTTATGTCCTGGAATCGAATCCGTGATATGCTCGAAAACATGGCTACAAAGAGGCATTCGAAGCGATCTTCATCTTAGTCGAGAGGCTCACACTCGAAAGGCGTTCGTCAATGCACACTACAGTTATTGCTTTCAAAACGAGCGCTCTACCTACCCTGTACCGCGTAACGCATTTATAACACTGATTTTTTTCATATTCTAAAATTGCATGTTCATTGCCGGTTCGTGTAACATAATCTTGCTAAGCGCCATACTAAATCAGCAATGAACGTGATAAATAATAAAAACCGATATTAATGGAGTGTGAAAGTATAAGCGGTGTTAGGCAGCCCGTGAGAGGTATGGAGTGAGTGCAGGCATGCATTATGCAGTCGGCGTCGATAGAATTACTGGTAAAGCCGCCATCATAAACTTAGTTTAGTTTAGCTACTGTTTAGGAACTTAGACTTGACTACTGTAAACAGATCGGGCCCCGCTCGGTTCACTGGTTTCAATTGTTTAATCGTCCTCCACTGGATTGGATTAAGTCTCCGCCAGATTTGTAGTACAAGCGAACGAGCTTAAGTGTTTATTTGATCTAGTGTTTGTACTATGAATTGTATTAAGTCGCTTTATCTCTTAATTTAACTTATCTATGTTTCAAGCTGCTACTGATATATTGTAACGAGAAATTGATTATTTTGATGTACGAGTAAAGCTAAAAGCCATTTATGTCACGTTATTCGAAGCGACCATGGAAAAAATAACGAACTGTGTGTATTAGTCATTGTTCTGTGGAAGCGACATAGGCAATGGTGCAAATTGACTGACTTTTACTTAAGGTAGCGTGTACAGTGCATTTTACGCTTATTTTCCTATCGGCATTATGGCGACAAAGCGTCCCATATAAAATAATGAAATAAACGTAAGTAATTACTTATTTTACTTACTTGGGGTTCAAAATTAAAGCCGCAACATTTAGCAGTTGCCGTCAGGTTGGTTTCTGTAGATAGAATGAAAGGAGCTCCTTAAATAAATGCAGGAGGTATCGGGCATTAGGTAACCATTTTCAGTCCACAAGATGTTGTAAGGCATAGATCTTGTACACCATTGTGTATGGAGGTGGCGACGTCATCAAAATTCTGTTCGTACCGCGGCGATCTAGCACCGCTCAGTGGCCGGCCGCGACGAGCGTGGAATTAATGCGGCGGTACTTTGTACATTACCAGTGTATTAGGTTTTTATGACGCAACCTCCTCACGGCTCTGCTCTCCTGGTGCACCTTATTTACAAACGGGGAATTTTAATATTATGTGGGTTGTTTTATTACAATACTAGCTGTTGCCCGCAGCTTCGCTTACGGAACTTATATTTTTCTAGTAGTAATAATCAATTGTGATCCGGTAGTAACAAAAACTTAATAAATTTG